>OZ002743.1:164189558-164348520 GCA_963924295.1 Dioctria rufipes
GTCAACTAAGATAGAGCTGTACATCATCGGCATAAAGGTGTACAATACAATTCTCAGGAACATCGGGAAAGCCATTGATATACCAGCTGAATAGCAATTTACCAAGAACCCTGAGGTACGCCACAGTCAAGTTGCAAAATACCAGATTTGGTATTACCGTTTTTGACATATTGGTGTTGTCCCTTGATAAGAAGATATCAATAAGTGCTATAGAGGAAGATACGATATTAAATTGTGATCCTAGTTTCGAGAGCAAATTAGGATTATTAACTAAGTCGAACGCTTTTGCGAAATCAAGTAAAGTTAGAATATATACGTGCTTCATATCGAGGGATTTCCGACTATGTGACGTAACGCCAATAACAGCAGTCTCATAACTATGAAATTTTTGGAAGCCAGATGTTTTCTTAAAAATAACATAAATATAATTTCAAAAATGGACTAAATCTGGCAACCACTTCTCATCTTGTCATATAAAAATTTCGCTTTTTTTTCGTATACTGTAAGAACAATCGGTCCTAGACGTTTGTACTGAAAAGTTCTTCAAAATATGAAATCCTATGAAATTGGTTATAATTATTTTTAGTATCCGATGAACCGTTCTAGAAATATAAGCGAAGAACCACTTCAAAAATCAAAAACTTCTACACACCATACGAAACGAGCATTCATCTTGGGTATCATAAGAACTGGACATCGACCAATTCTAGCTGTTTTACTTATTTTAATTTTCGCTTCCAAAATTTTACGGTAGATTATATATATGTGGAAGATAGACATTTTCTTTTATGCTTGTGAATCAGATTATGGAATCGGAATCGGGTCGAATTTTTTTTTATGTAAGAATTTTTAAATTCCCATTATAATTTTGGATATTATTGTCAAAGAACTAGCTAAAGTGCCCGTTCTTAGAACAGAATTCCCGCTTAAATTTCTAAAAAAAAACGATTTTTTTTTTAATAAAAAAAAATCAAGTTAGGATTCGATCGTGTTACGTCTGAACTTTTCTTAAGTTTTAATTTAAAGATTCGAACAGTCTAGGCTTTTCCTACTATAAGCGAGTCAATAGCGACGTTAAAATTCCAAAATTTGGCAATAATCACAAACGTTTTGAAATTTTGATAGATTATTGGGTGAAGAAAAATAACTCTAAATTTAATTTTGCAACCATCACCGAGGTCCGGAACATGCGCAAAACTGCAGAAAAACAAAAGGTCTTATAATTGCGATAAAAAAAAATTCCAAAAGTCCATAAATCAATAATTACTATGATATTTTCCAGAATGTGTTAAATTTGCTGCTATCATGCGAAAAAAATTACCAAAGTCCTGATATTGGTTTGCAAACCTTTAAATCGTTGTTTATCATAATCTGCTCAGTTTGAAACCGCTCACAAGGTCCGCAACCTAAATAAAATGAGCAAAAAATGATCAAGAATTAGTATTTTGTACTTTTTCGATCGTTCAAATTTTGAAAAAGCTTTGCAAATTTTATATAGTCTTTTTATATCCTACCCCATCAGAATATAAATTTGCAAACCTCTGCTAGTGAAAAAATATTGCAAATGCAGAGAAATACATCAAGCATATCTACGTTCACGTATGACGTCAAATTTACAACCTTCTACACAACTTAATAAAAATATTGGAAAGCTTTTCCTTTTTGTTTATAGCCTTGAAAATAAAATAGGTATAAATGAAATATTTAATGCAAATGATTTGAAATGAAAACGCTTGATTCATTTTGTAATTTATATGAATACAAGTATACTAGTGTAAAGAAAAAAATATATTTCTAATTTTAAAATATAAATCAAGTTGACTATTTTTTGAGACTACTTGATTAAATTAAACTTTTAGAAAAAACCAGAGCAAATATTATTAAAAACCGGTCAAGTGCGAGTCGGATTCGCGCCCGAATGGTTACGTACCATTGTACAAAATTTAGCACTATGTACTTTTATATATTTTTTCAAATGAGAGTAGGCGTCATTTGAAAAAATAATGCTGTCATTTGAAGAAATAATGCCTACTTATGATAGTAATAATGAATGAGAATAAAACGAGGAAAAGAATGCCCTTTATTTTTTAATTTTATTTTATATTTATTATTTATTGTTATGACGGCAATAGAAATACACACTCTGTGAAAATTTCAGCTGTCTACCTATTACGATTCACGAGATTCAACCAGATGACAGACAGGCAGACGGACAGACAGACATCGGAGCCATAGTAATAGGGTTCCCGTTTTCCCCCTTTGGGTACGGAACCCTAAAAAGGGACAAATGATTCTATTTAAATGAAAATGTAAATTTTATTTCGAAAATGGAACGAAGCAGATAACTCCTTCAAACGGTTACCATAAAAAAATTTGTAAGACGTGTTATATGCGATGTACGGCCAATCGTAAGAAATTTTTTTTTTTAATTATATTATGTGAGGAGTGTCAATAAATATTGAAATCATTACAGATAATAATTACAGATAATTAATTACAGATAGTAATAATAAAAGAGGATAGTGGCAAGATCAAGTAGAATTTGGTAGATATAAACAAAAAGTTAGATCAAGGCAGGCAGGATAATAGGAATTCGGTTGTGAAAGATAAAGGGATTATTACAGAAATTAAGAAAAGAACAGAAGATAGTTTAAATAAGAAGGAATCATTTGCATGTGCGGTGGAAAAAAAGCTAACTAACAAAATGATACATCATTGTTTTTGATATGATTAGGAAGATTCTGAGTGTGATAGTGAAACCGTAAATGAAATTCACTCTTTCTTAAGTGCTAATAATGCCCTTTATCAATCACAGATAACCTGTACCTACCCTTACGAAGCTACAAATGGCTGTAATTGAAATAGCTTATTTCAATAATATAATATTCATTTTATTTTTTACACAAATATTTACGAGTATTTTAAATCGAAGCAATAAATGTAAATGAGTAATTACAAAACTTACCAGTACTAATGAATTATTATTTGCCAAATGAAACATGTTCAGAATATCAATCTTAATCGGATTTAAGATAAGTTGTAGATGCAACATTTCGATCGAAAAGAACAAATAAGAAAGATATAAATAAATAAATTAGTAAAAAAGATAAAATTTTTATTATTACACTTTTATCCAAATGCCTGTTAAATTTAATATTGATAACAGCTAGAAGCTTGTTTTGTATTCGCATCTTATTCGAAACAAAATCACAAATTAAAATCAATACTATTTCCTCCAATATAATCGACAAAGGGGTAATTATGAACAAATTCCTTCATCAAGATAAAAATGAATTAAAATGCTTAAAAATGCCCGGCAAAAGCATAAATACACTGGTAATTCGTAAATTAGTTTAACTTCATTATTGTTTCATGAATTTTAACGTATATTCTTGCAATTTCATCAATTCTATCACTATAGTTAGTCGCAATGTTTTCGCATTTGCATCTTTTTACATATAAGATTTGCGCTTGTTTGACAAATTTCGTTAGAAGTTGTATTCAAATACGTTCCAAGTTCTTCAAGTTCCGCCGTCACTACTACATCAATAGTAAATAAAAAGAAAAGTAAACCAGTAATAATTTTCGTATAAAAAAATAACCATTGAGCGATAAATAAAATTGTTTGCATTTCCTCTTGTTTTATCGCACCCAATTGATTCGATAAAGTTCCGAAAAATCTAACCAACTCCAAAATAAAAATTTATATTACGAAAATAAAATTTTTAGTATCAATGAGATTCTTGTTAATTGTAAGTATGAAAATGTCTTCCGAATTAATTAATATGCTATTTAATTTACCGACAAGGGAATCTCGATACACTAGAACCATCATTTTGAAACTAATACCACAACATAAAATATTCACAAAAAATACTCCATTGCATTACTTATGAAATTTCGACACGACGGTATTATAATAATTGCCACAGGAATGGAGACAATGCAAAAATATATACGCACTAAAATAAATATATACCCTCAAAATTTTGGAATTTCGGGAGACTTCATAGGTTCTATCGAAACTGCAATTTATAAGCCCAACGTATTGGCACACATAATAAATATACGAAATTGTCCAAGCAAAAATGCGATAATTATGTTCACCTTATTTGAGAGCTTATGGCCCTTTACTTCGAATGGTAACTCTATTACTATTACAACTAAATGTCGTGCACAATATACGAAAAGGTTTTAAATAAAATCAATGTCGAAAAGTCTAATGAGTCTAATGATATTAATTTAGTTTTAATTAGAGATTTTATGGAAATTGATTTAAAATTGCACAGTGTAAATTTCAAATCAGTCGTCTTGTAAGGGAATGGAATTTTAATTGTAGGTAATGGATGCTTTTACTCTACAAATTATCCAAAGGTGGAACAATTTTCTAAACATACACACGTGTACTTTGAACATAATAATTTTGTATATTTGTAATTTTTATCTTTGAGACCTTGGATATAAAGAATTTGATTAGGTAAATGTAGTTAATCTACCGTTTTTGGGTGTAAGAAATCGATTCAGTTAGGTTTCAATATTGATAAAATATATTTAGGGGCTATTTATAGGGTAATTAGGTGATAATATTATATTTTTATGAAAAGGGTAAATCTGTGGTTTACAAGGGCGAGAAAGTGGTTTAGCTAGACCTTGGGAAAACTACGAAAACTGGGAAAACTTACTGAAGGATATTTCTAGGCTTTTGGACGCAAAAAACTAATGTAGAGCCTTTTTGATATTATTGGATTTCTTGAATTTAAAGGAAAATGGCGTGTGAATACTAGGTGTTGATGACATAGAATGAAACCATCATTATCGGGTGCGTAAATGCGATTTATTAGACCTCGATTTTGAAAAATAATCTCGTAGAAGTTAGGCTAGAGTAGATTAGAGTGGCGGCCATAGGAAAATATATGCGATCTGCCTCACTCAGATTATCTAGGTTCAATTGTGATGTCCCCTGATCCTGCGTGAAAAATATCCCTCAAATTTAGGGGTGCATCGAAAGCAGCCACAAAAGTTCATGAACCTTTCCAGGTCCGCCACACTCCATGTCTGCTAAGTCTGCCAATGCGCAGAAAATGTGGCAGTTGCCTTATTGCCTGGTATATCAGTATGGTCAGACACCGAGCAGAGAATAATTCTGTGGTTAGCACCAAATTTGCCGAGTTCACTGCCACACCGTTAAACTAAGCTCAATTTAATGGTGTTCAAGTCCAGAACTTTGATTGCAATTTAGCTATCAATACGAGTCCTGATAACTTGATCGCTGGGTTCATCATAAGTTGTTTCCAGCAGCCATGCTGCTTTACTGATAGCCGCTTGGAATACACAACAATAGTATTCCTATATCTGAGGGAATGTCATTGGCCACGTGAATATCTACCCATTCATATCTACTAGGAATGGTAATTGAGAAAGATAGAATCACTATGGTTAAAATAGTCACTACCACTTAAAATGTATGTATATACACATAATCATTAAGAAATTAAATACTTTTTACGTAATCTGCAAACTTCCTATTTTTAATTGGAAAAATAAGTAAAGTAAGTAATTTTTTAGTTAATTTATGTGATTTTACATTTAATTACACAAACATTTTGTATCGTACTGTCAATTTGTGCAAAATTACATACAGTACTGTGATTTTACATTTAATCATACAAAACTTTTGTATCGTACTGTAAATTTACGTGAAATTCCATATAATACTGTAATTCGTATTGAATTCCCCATATTTAAAAAGGAAATTTCAATAAAACATAAGTAATGAATTTTGCATTTATCTCTATTCTTTCCTTCAGTACTCTGTTCATCCTCATACGTTTATCAGGATGTGTTGCTATGCTATGAATCATTGTACGGGAAATTGTATCAGAATGTGGTCGCCGATCAGTGTATAGTTTGATTTGTTGGAGTGCAGTTGGTGATGGATTAATAATCATAAAACATGTAAAAAAATGTTACTAGTTTCGATCCTAACAATTACCTTAAAAACCTTTTAAAAATCAAAAAATATTTTTAGATACGCAGTATTTTTATAATTGAATTTCGCTAAAAAAACTCAATCATGGAAATACTGCATACCTACAAATATTTTTCACTTGTTTATGTATGTAATTTATTAATTTCCGGACGAAACATTACATTGGCAATTGAAATAAATTTCACAAATTTTGGTAAATTCACATATGGAATTGAAGAAGTCATAAATAATGTCAAATCACATTAAACTTATGTAATTTAGTTCCACAGCATGATGTAACTTTGCATATCCCGTGTTACATCGGAAATTGAAAAATGGGTAAACAATGTAAAATAACATACAATTTATGTAACTTAGTTCCACGGCATGATGTAAATTTACATATCGCATTTTACATCGGAAATTGAAAAATGCGTAAAGAATGTAAAATTACATTCAACTTATGTAACTTAGTTTGACAGCATGATGTAATTTTACATATCGCATTTTACATCGGAAATTGAAAAATACATAAACGATGTAAAATTACATACAGTGCGAAATTGCTTTACATAAGGTTATGCAGTGCGCATAAAGTTGTGTAAATTTCCGCTACCATTGTTGGCAATTTGTTGCCTATTATAGTAGCGGAATTTTCAATAGATATTTTTTACGGTGTAGGGATAATGTTATTCGCATAGCTATCTGTATACAGTTCTCAATTCAGATCTTTAGTATTCTGCTCTGCGATTATCTAGAGGCCTGACTCTCTAAGCCTTAATGCACTTTTTGCTAGTATACATTTCCCGGATGTCAAGGTGCAGGAGCTGGGTTATAATCTCCACTACTACAGTTGGTGTTGTTCAAAGAGGTCTTATAATACATAAAAAGGGATCTCTCCAGCATTACAGCATACAAGCTCTTCAAACAACACCAACTGCAGCAATGGAGAATATACTCCGGCTCCTGCCCTGATATAACTTCAAAGTGCACTAAGCCTTAGAAAGTAGGCTCCTGGATAACTTCAGATCTTGTTTAGGGGTTATTTAGGGATGATAATGTATTTTCTTGAAATTCATAATTGATTAGAATTTTTATTATTATTTCCGAAAGATTAATTGATCTTAATTAACTTTTGTAATTTGCTTTCATTGCAATTACTCTTGGTCTCAATTTTGTTTTGTTTGATTTTGATGATCGGTATTAAAAAACATAATATTTCCTCTGCTAATTAGGTATAAATAAAATATTATATATTTATTGATACATAGTTGCATTTAATTTGCTTCGCATTTGTGGAAATTTTTGCTTTTTTTATATTTGTAGCTACTTATAGAAGAAAGGAAACGTAAATATTTCCTCTCTCCGCACAGCGGAGCATTACTGAAAAGTTCAGGCAGGTGAAAGTAAACAAAAAAAAAGTTTGCAACGGAAAATGCTTTTCTTTGATTGTTTACATTCAAGTACCATGTGCTTGTACTATCGCGTAAAGCACAGAAGCTTGACGTAGATGAATTTCCGTTTCTTTTTTTCTTTTGTTGTGTGTATGCTTTCTGCATATTCGCGAATGCAGTGAATCTCTAGTTTTTTTATAGATGGGTGGCTTACTCGATCAATCTGCTAAATTTTGTTTGTGCATGTTAATATTTTACATACCGAATTATGTATAGCAAGATGAGCTCTGCACATTCCTTTTACTATTTATTTGTGTATGTTTATGGCCAGCTGATAATTGCTTCATTAAGAACTTACTTATGCCCATTTTTTATTCTTCAACCGAAGGGCATTATCTTAAAGCAAAACATGCCAAAAGGGGTGATAAAACATGTTTGTTTGCCAATATCCAGCGCGAAAGTCTAAGGTGGACATAAAACAGGAGCTTTCAGTACAATCTTCAGTTGTTCACGTCTTTTGGGAAGAGGCCGTATGGTGTAACCGCTATAGTCATTTTATCTAAAGTATTAATACGATATTCTACAAAAGGCGTCAGTTCACAATTTTCGTCAAGGATATCCTTATTTTTCACTAGAACTTCATTAAAATTTTGCCGTTCTATACTGGAGAATTCTTGCGGTTCATCATTCCTTAGAGTCACTTCGATTGCCTCATAATGGTAAATTGCAGGATTTCTGTATAATTTTCCGGTCCTTGGATCTTTACGTGGTGTGGCCATGCTTGATGGGACAGAATCTCTAAAAAGGTCTGCTATAGACGAAAGGGAATACTCATTATTCGTTTATGAAACTGAGTGCCTAGGAGTTATCTCGGTTTTTATCAGTTTCTATTCCGGCTCTTCTTATGTTATTTCCTCCAATATTTTCATAATAGGAAAAGTGTTGCAGTCAAAGTATCAATCCAAAAAAGTGAGTTTTGATGCGGTATGTGCTTCAAATATTCTCCTTGTTGATGAATAGTGTATTCCAATTTAGTTAAGTTAATATTTTTTTTTTAGGCGTTTTGGTCATAGTTACTTCCATTTCTTCTATGTTCGTCATGCTATCAGTTCTTGGGCGTGTTACAAAAGAAAATTGCTTTTGCGGCTGGTCTTCAAAACTCCACGTACGTTGAGCCAAATTTTGAATAATTCCTGGGTTTTCCAAAAAATCAATTCCCAACAGAGTGTGATTATCCTGCGCCTTAGGAAGGACAATAAAATTAATGGGCAGGTTGGACAGTTGCTGCCAAAATATCCAGGATTGCCGCATTCATAGCAAAAAAACCTCTAGTTTGGCTAGGTGGGACATATTGCTATATACCTTTGCGACCTAACATGTGTAAAATATTCACCTTTTGCTGTATTGGAATTTCGAGCTGTTTTCAGTTCAGTTTTCATTAGGTACAAATTGCAGGCGATATTCCAATTACAGAATCTGGAATATTTGATGTTAGCTGTCCAACATTCATTGGCCTGTTGGCATAGAGGAATTTCTTTAGAAGATCCAAAGTCAGACTTTGGGGGCCAATCAATGTCACTGTTTTTCAAAACTAATTTATCTGGAAACAACTTCTTTAAGATTACAACTGTGTCTCGTGCCGTATGACATTTGGCTCCATCTCGGTGGAACCACATATTCTCCAAGTCAAATTTATTCTTTTGATGTACCAAAAAGTTGTTGATCATCTGTTACTGTTACAGTAGTACTTGCAGTGTCTTTGAAGAAACAGATTTTAATACCTCCTCTCCTGACCGAATTCCACCTCATTCTTTGAGATAACAGTGAACGTCCGACAATTAACAAATGAACATATGGATTTGTTTTTGGTATTTTCAAGGCTGCCTAGGGTTGCTTCTTTGTATAAAATTAGCCTAGTTTTTCTTTATTTCATTCAATTTGTGTTTGGTTTTATAATATTGTCACTTGTGTTTAGTTACTGTTTAGTTAGCAGTAAAATAATCTTGTGTAAAAATTAAGTTATAAAGTTTGTAGTTAAGAGGAAAGACCAAATACGCACCAAAATGATATATTCCATGTATATTTAGTAATAAATTGGTCTGAAGTTATATGTATGTAACCTTTTCTTTCGTAAATGAATTTTCAATGCAAATTAAAATTTTTAAAAGGAAAGTTTATTGACTAGTATTACAATAAAGAAATTAATTTTCGTAATAGACTCCCAAGCAAATGTGATGTGAATCAATTTGAATAAATAAATAAACAGCACATCAACGCAGTTAATTTCTTCTGCTGGTATAATCGTAAACGTAATTCGAACATGTTAATTCTAAAAATTATGTCGAACCGGGCTAGTTATATATTTTCGTTAATGGCTTCGTTTTTCTATTCTTAATTAAAATATCTTGGAGTGTCGATTTTTAAATTAAATAACAATAGCGAATCAATTATTTGCTGTTCTTTGTACTCTATTGTCGACAGTACTTTTGTTTTTGGGTTCATTTTAATCTTTCTCATATATAATTCCGACTCTTTCTGAAAATTTTGAATTTCTAAACGTACTAACAATCTTAGCAACGCAACTTATCGACAGACACTCAATTATGTTTTTACTAAATCGAATCGTTCAAAATATCAAGGACTGTCGCAGTTATACAAAACAAAAAAATTTCATCAATTACAAAAATTTTGTGATTGTTTTATGGAAATTTTTCATAAGTATCTCAAAATTTGTTTTTCATATACACTCTATTCAGGTTTACGTCGTTAATGATTCCTCAATTGGTTATTTCGCTGGATTTTTTAACATTTGTTCCTTTCGATAACTGCTTTATAACCTTCGTTGTGGTTTTAATACAGTTTGACTACTTCAGTGTTGATTTGAATTATTTTTGGAATAAAATAAATTAATGTACTAGTTGCTCGGCACGTTTCTCAAATAAAAACTATGACGAATTCTATTTCTACAAAATTGATGAGATTACAAAACTTTCTTTAAAAAATTGTGAAATGAGATGCTCTACGACAAATTTTTCACACACAAAGTTTTTTTATTGTTGTTTTAAGTTTATCAAATGTTGTTCTACATTTGTTTTATATTTTAATGTTTGTAAAGCGGATTTGGTTGATTGTGATGACAATTTTGGAACTTTTCAAAACTTTTACATTTGTTTGGATTGCAGATTTATTCGTGAAGAAATTAAAATTTCAAATTAAATTTCGAGTAATTCAAAAATGTCTGTTTCGCAATAAAAGGATTGAACAAAATGTAAAAATATCTGCTTCTAGTTATTTCTATCCTAATGATTTATATTTATATAGATTGAAATAATGTATATCAGAGCTGCTCTAAATGGACCTATGTTTTCTATTTTGGGGTTATTTAATATTAATAATAATCTCTTTATGGCATTTTTATCTGGAGCAGCTACAATTCTTATCATATTAATTCAGTGTTGGTGAGAATCCGTGATATAGTGTATTTAGTTTAATGTAGATACAAATTAAATTTATTAATGTTCTGGCTGAATTATAACGGAGAAAAAACAAAACATATTTTTACGGAATTCCGTGTAAGATCAAAATTAATAAATAATAGCATTAATTGATTCGAACAGAAATATGTCGACAATAATACTGAATTAATGTATAAAGATTAATTTTATTTACGCTTAACTAGAAATTAGAATTTAGATATTAATTAGACTTCAAAGTAAATGCAATTATTAGTAAAAATTATTATTACCTTTGAAATTTTGAGTTGTATTCAGCTACTCAAAAATAACCAAAATATTTGGATTTTGCTATTTCTTTCATTCCTATAACAAACAATTGTCAACAGCTTTCCTTATTCTTCGATCATAGAAAAGCAAATAGTGTAGTGAAAAAAAAAATTATTAAAAATAAATTCCAAATAATAAGAAAAAAGATAGAACTACGAATAATAATAATACGTCTATACAAACTTCTTCAATTAGAATTTTCTACCACTATATAATGTCTATTGTGAACCAATGAAAACACACCCCTTAAAGACTAAGGTGAATTAGTGTAGCGATTGAAAAAATTAGCATTCGGTTGCTCATCCATCGAATTAGTTTATTCCAATGTAGCTGTAACTCTAACCCTACTTATACAATTCTTTTAATCGTCAATCAGGTTTAGTTAATGCATAAAAGTATATGGCTAAACTTTCTTAATAGTACTCTAACAATAAATAAATTATCCAAGCTAATGCTTTTTTTTTGTTATGGTAACAATTTTACAACCTAATCCCTGGTGGAGAAAGAGGTTAATTATTTAATTAGTTTCATACTATGAATAATTAATTGATTGACCAATTTCATAAAAAAACAAACAAATACTGAAATGACTTGTATTTTTTTAATAATAGCAATTGTTTTACTGACAGCTAATGTCAATGGAATAAGCGCACTGATCTATAAGCCAGATCCGGTCCAGGTGTAGTTCTCGTTCATGAACTGGAAGCCGGTGTAGGCATTGCCACCTCGGTGATCAGGTCTCTCATCAAAGCGGATGTTCGCATAAAACATCACCAGCGATGGGCAAACTTTTTCTTGGTACGCCAACAGAAACTTCCCCTTAGGTCTCGGAAGAAAAGAATGCAGAACTGTGGTTGGCTTCATCACCAGCCACAGCTCGCTCACAATATACTCATCTAACATGGATGGAATTTGTTGATTGTCCGGAATATCTGCCTTGCCTTAAAAGAGAGTCTGGGATGGGATAAACGAACATCTTGTGTGCGCTTATTCGGGCTTGTCCCGTAGCAGGCTGAATACACTGGGGTCTACCCTCGTATCTGTGGATTAGCTGAAAAAATTCCTCACCTAAACGTGATGTGCTTCATTAAGAGGACTAGAAGGTTTTGATGAGACTTTGTGTTTTATTTTTATCAGATTAACACAAGGAGCCGAATTGGACTCGTTGCTTGGTATATTTCGCCTCCCTGCCCTCAGTAAAAAAAAAGCGTTACAAATGGAATGAAAACTTAGTATACTATATAATTTTCATCTAAGGTATAAAAATACGTAAATCTTAACCTTTTCATATACCACCTCCATAAAACAAAATTTTCCTTATACCCACAGCTATATAAAAGCGAACTCCTTTAGATGTCCTATCTTTCCAGCAACACGAACAGAAATTACGAATTCTCGTGAAAGTAGAAAATCTGGTTTCTCTGTAACTCTGCAAGCATAATATCTTCAAGTCGGTTTTACTTCTTAAAAATATAAGTTGCAATGCAATAAGAACTACAATAATTCAAGTAAAAACGATAATGAGCTCTGTGGCAGGTAACAAATAATATAAATTTAGAGAGGGATAAGAAAAATTCTATCTACAGGAAACCCTGCTCAGTAATTAATTAATTAAAGTTACTGTGGAAACTCCTTTCTTGGATGTTTATCACTGAGTAATCCCTGGAGAAACAAATCTTTCTCTTACATTTGTCAGTTGTGGAAATCTCGAGATGAATTGAGAGAAAATAAAATGATTTGGATTAAGTAGGGGATAAAGAGTGTTAATTGCATGATATCATAATATTTTAAAGAAAGTCTGTGCAAAAAAGTTCTTGAAGATTCTTCCCCATAGAATTGAAAGGTATATAACTGTTTAATGATCCAAATTAAATACTGGGGCTCGTGGTGCGAGTGTAGTAAATTCGTGGCTCTTATACAAAAAACTGAAGGAAAAAATGCCTTTGGTTAATTTCTAGAAACAAGGCTCGTTACAGTTGCTAACAGTCTACGGAAAACAAGAAATAAGACCCACATCAAGTCTTGAAATATTGTGGCCATAACAATTAGATACGACACAATGGGACATTGAATTGTGAAAGAAAATCAACCAAATTCGCGTTGTAGAAATTGTGGCGGCCACACCGTAAACCTACACCGAAAATGCAACATTCCATTGCATCCAGAATGTCATCTTCCATACCATGTCCAGTAATACTATACTATACTATCTTTAAGAGAATCATTTAGGTAGACTTTAAGCTAGTTTTAAATTTAATACATTCGATTTTCGTTGTTACTAGTCGTCGGACGAATATTGGTTTGGCGTATACGCCATCTTTTCATAATGCTAAAAAACACATTTAATGTTTTACCTTCAATTAAAAAATATCTGCCCGATAGGTTTATGTTATTTTTGTACCATTGTTACCCCGTTTAAGCAGATTACTAAAACTGCTTAAATTCAGCTTCCTACTAAGTAGTTTAGGAGTTATAATTAATTTAATTCAGTATGAGTTTGTTCTCGATATACATACGACAAAATGAGAGCACGTACGCCACTCCAATAAAGTTTGAAATTGTACATTCATACCACAAAGATTTAAATAATTTAAACAAAATTACCTCGAGAAAAAGATACAATTGGTATAAGACCAATAATGCTATATGAGCATAAAAGTTAAATAAAGTGAACATTAAAAGTTATGTATGTCAACACCAGGAAGGAGTTTCCCAATTTAGTTCATTTTTAAAATTTCATTTACTTATGTTATGAAAAATCTGCGCAAAAATTTTAAGCTCTCTACGTCGATGCATTCTCTGGCAGTGTCCAAATATATAATGAAACCCCAAAGTTTTGTGTGGCAATATGATGAAATTATTGCCCGCTTTGTCCCATTTTCGAACTTTAATTTATTTCTTTTTAAAAAAAAGTCCGTGTATAAAACTTCAATACCCTTAGTAGACGCGTTTACCAGTTCTCGTGCGGATGGACAGACGGACAGACAGACAGATGAACATGCAAAAATCAAAATAAATTTTAATTTTATGAATGGGTGTCCAATCTATTTTGCTCTGCTATTATTTAGGTGTATTACGAACGGAATGACAGACTTATTATACCATATGATTTCATTATCTTGCTAGGGTATAAAAATTTGTCAAAACATATCAGATTTTATTATATTAGTGTTGTTTAAGTGGAATTATTTTAATTTGTTGTTTTGTAATACTTTTGTAATAAAGTCATAACCATGCACAATTGGTCGCCTTAGATCCTTTCTCGTAGCGATAATATCCCTTAACATCATCACTATATCCTGGAGTTCTTTACTTTCATCAGAGATAGTCGTAATATTCTTAAGAAATAAATGAGTTGTCGAGGATTCTGTCGACGTCGATTCAGAATAGAAACTACTGTAATAATCTCAAATATATTCTGGTATATGTTGTCCTTTGAGGACTTGTTCAAATTTATTGACTATCGATTCGACTTCCCAAGAAGCAGTACGTCGTCTAGTTGCCTGGTAGAAGTACTCGGTTGGAGATTCTTCTTTCCTCAGCCAGCGTGATTGGCTTCGTAGAACAAAATAATAATAATAATAAATTTCAAGAAAGTGATTCGCTTGCATATTTCTAGTTAGATTGAGCTATTCTGACGAATGTATAAAACCAAAAGAATTCAATTTCAATAAAATTTGTAAAATCAGAAGAAAAACTTCTGGAAACATATTTATCTAGTACTGACCTCTCTTATTATCGCACATCAAACAAGCGGAGCGGAGAACACAGAGTGAGATTCTGGTTGAAAAATGTGGAAGTTGAATTATTCATGAAATTTAAAATCTTTTGTCTTGATGGTTGTACACAGCATTAAAACACACACATAATACACAAACTCATAATTTATATATAAATCTGTTTGGCCATCAAGAATCCAAAGATCCATTGGTGCCCTTAAAAGTGAAAAGTAAAAGGTTCACAATAAAGTCTTGATAACATTTTCTAGTCGTTAGTGCACAGGAAAATATTGTATTAGAATCAAACTTACATACTTATCTATTTATGCAAATTTTTTGCTGTTTAGTTTGTATTTTAGTTAATTATTGCACAGA
This sequence comes from Dioctria rufipes, assembly GCA_963924295.1. Taxonomy (NCBI): domain Eukaryota; kingdom Metazoa; phylum Arthropoda; class Insecta; order Diptera; family Asilidae; genus Dioctria; species Dioctria rufipes. The sequence continues at coordinate 164,204,797 of OZ002743.1, forward strand.
TAATATCACTTCTAATTACTCTAAAATTTATATATGACGATGAAAATCTTGCAATAAATTAATAAAATTACTCCGGGTATCATCAAAAACGTGTCGCCTATCGCCGAAAATATTTCAGACGTGTTCCTTGATAATAAAATAAACATTATCTCGAAAGACTTAAATACAAACTTGACAGCCCAGCCATTGATAAGCACATTGATGTAAAATTAGAAAGGAAAATACATAGATAGGAGGGAAGGCGCATAACCTTGTCAAAATGGGATTTAAACCCACGAAGCTTGAATTGGTAGTCAGCGCACTTACCAACTGAACTACCGCGTCCACTTATACCAGTATTGGATAAGATCAAGATTTTAGCAATAATAAAGGGTTTTCCAATAAGAGGTGTTATTTTGATATTCAAAGAAAAATGCCATTTTTTGAGACAAATGATCGGATCTTTATTTCATTATAAAGAGGAAGGTATGCCGCTAATAATGGAAAATAACATCAGCCAAATGAACACCATAACCACGTCTACAGGACCATATCCTTTTTATGAAATTTTCCATAACCAAATCGCAAAGTGGCTGCCCTATGTCCTCGATAGCCTCACGAATTCCATCTTTGAGGTCTTGAATCGACGCTGGGCTGTTGGCGTAGACCTTCTCTTTCACGTGGCCCCAAAGGAAGAAGTCGCAAGGTATTAAGTCACAAGATCTCGGTGGCCAATTGTGATCACCTCTGCGAGAGATAACACGGTCCGCAAACTTTTCCCGTAAAAGATCAATGGTTTCGTTACTTGTATGGCACATAGCGCCGTCTTGTTGAAAGTAAACGTTGTCCAGATCAATACCATCCAATTCCAGCCATAAAAAATCATTAATCATATGTCGATGGCACAATCCATTCACCGTAACTGTTGCTCCAGTCTCATTTTCGAAAAGGTAAGGTCCAATGACCCCGCGGGACCATAAACCGCACCAAACAGGCACACGTTGAGGATAGATAGGCTTTTCAACAATAACTCTTGGGTTTTCCGAGCCCCAGATGCGACAATCAGCAAAGACTCGATATTGTTGATGATCGGCCGGCTTAAATTCTTGTGTTCACTGAACTTTGTAAGCCTTAAGACCCAAATCTTTATGCAAAATACGGTGTAATGACGTTTGTGGAATGCCTAATTCCAAAGAACGACGAGGAATGGACAAACCTGGGTTTTCTTCAACACTTTCGGCTACAGCAGCAATATTCTCGGCTGTTCTTGAGCGACGTGCACGGGTTTTATTCTTCACTTCACTAAGTTGTCCCGACAGCTCGAATTTTTCGACCAATTTCTGTATTGCGGTCCGACAAGGTGCTTCACGACGACCCAAAAATGTTCGAGTTTTACGAACCGTCTCTGCCACATTTTAACCATTTTATAGTGAATTTTAATAATTTCAATGCGTTGATGAATCATGTATCGTTCCATTTTTATTAATGGCGTAGTTTCTACTTGTCAAATGACAGCTCCAAAAGTGACATCTACCGAAATAGCGGGCTAATTAAAATAACACCTCTTATTGGAAAACCCTTTATTAAAATTCAGTTTCGAATTCAAATACTTTATTTAATGTATACAAAAAGATGAGGTTTTAAGATCTATACGAAAATATAAAAAGTTGAGCATTAAATTAAAAAAAGGAACAATGTAAACCATCTTACGCAATGTGCTTACAATAATCAAAATAATATAAAGATGGGAAGAAAAGAATAAGGGAAAGAAAAGAAAAGATATGCGAAGATATAAAATCAACAAATCGACCTACAATTTTTGGCAGGAGGGTACCCATCTGATGCATTTGCCACCTCAATCCATTTCAATGGATAATATGTACTGAATTAATTTCTCTCTGAAAATCGTAGTCGAGACAATCGTTCTAATGTAATTTGGAAGAGCAATGTTGTTGAAGTAAATGCGTTGCCCAAATAGAGCGAGGAATCAGCGTATATGTAAGCTTAAGTGGCAGCCCGAGTGCGTGAATCCAAGATATTCGAATACATTGGCGAACGTGTATTTAATAGACGATATAGGAAATAGTTAGGGTGGTTTTCAATGAATATCCTAGAACTGAGGGAATATAGGCCATAAGCGAAGCGCATACAACCGTCGTATGCAACATTTAGCTTACACTTACAAGTTGAGTAGCTGTCAGAGAAAGGTAATACTTATATCATAATTCAGAAATATGTGAGGCAGTTTTGTCGTGTCCATACCTCCACTATAAAAGGCTAACCAAGTCGACTTCTTCGGATTGAGCAAGACTGCCACCTGAAGAAAATGTCATTGTGTTCGACAAAATTTATTATTAGCGTAATCATCAAAATGGCTGTCGCTTTGAAACAAGAACCTACGTCGCACAAATGTCGAATTGCGTTTTTCTAATATTGCGTAGTAATCGGTATTAGGAACAATTGTTCCACGCATATATTAGATATTAGTTCGGTCTTGATCTTTTCTACTCAGAAAAGATTTGCATTTCTTAAATATTAGCTTAAAGCTAACATTGTTTAAAGATTATTAATAAAATAAAATAAGACTGTTTATTTCCGCTGTGATGTTGACAACGAGACCTATGCTTCCGTTCTTCGATGTGTGTTTCTCTTAGTACGCCAGATTATCTTCATGAAGAATGAGTAGTGAGTGTATCATCCTTCCTCCTCTTAAGGTTATACTAACGATCTTTTAGGTTTCCTTGTTGGTCAAGTGTACACTATGCTATTTTTCGTCGAACACCGGGGTTCCACGTCTTCCAGTTGCTAATACCATATTTAAGAGGACTGGCACCAGATGGCCCTCTGCTTTACAATTTTCTTGATGTTGAACTCGCATATCAACACTTCGGTACAGGAAATGGTAGCTTTTTTGTCTTTGTAGCAGTTCATGATGACATTTGTATTTTTTCCCACTCTTTTCCTCTTGAGAACTCTCCGTATGCTGTCATATGTAACCTTCGTGAAAACCTTAAACAAGTCTAAGAAAATCACCGCCAGCGGCTGTACTACGTTCATACGAGCTTTTATCACATACTCTAGGGTAACGCATTTGGCGATGCATCCATTAATTTAATTTTAATTGGTTTTTAAAAGCTCGTGGTGTGTTCTCCAGGACAAGCTTGGCGTTAAAATGAAGAACCAGCCTCTGTTTAGGCAACTTTTGGAGATCTTTGTGTGTAGCTCCATCATGTCCGGATGAGTTCGACTTGTTCTTTTTAGTATCGGATGTTACTTCCTCGAATGTTTTCGGAATGCTGTTCGTTGTTCTGGTAGTAGCACCATCTGTCACTTCTTGAATGTCCTCTTGCGATGGTGATGAGAAGATTTTATTATAATGGTCCTTATTATCCTCCGCTTTTGGCATAGTTAATTCTCAGTTCGTTTCCATTCCATCGAACAGCTAGCTGGCGTATCTCTTCTGATCCTTTTTGAGTTCCCTATTAGCTAGTCCAAGGTTCTTTTCTTCCTTCTTAAATGGAATCCATTTATCTGTGCGGATTATTTTGTGTGACGATCTTTGTCCGGGTGAGCTGTTCGCAACCCCTAAAGAGAAAGGTATATATACAGTAAAAAAATAAGCCATAAATTACTACTCTAAATCTAGTAAAAATGTACACACAGGAACAGTTATTTCGCTATTTTCAGGTGAAATTCACAAATTTGTGTGCAGTATTAATCAATGTATGATAATTAGTACAAAATATGTAAAATCATATATATTGTATGCAAACCGCACTTTGTACGACATGTGTGTATAAAATCGCAAACTACGTGCGTAAAAACGATATTGCATTTGCATTGCATTTTTATGTATAAACGCAAACTGTGCCGTAAACACACTATTTAACCCTTATATGAGCGACGTGCTCCGAATATAACAATCGTAAATGTTTTAAAGGAAATTCACATGAAAGGCGCAATATATCGTGGGAGCTTGCAGTTCTTCTTCAAATTAATCAAAATAACACATTTAATATGAGGAAAAGTACGAAAAATTTATCAGAAATATTCCATTTTTAGGTCTAAAGTTATTACGCCTTATAGCGAGCGACTTGGTACATTTCTACTAATGACTGAAATAAAGACATTTTTGCTTTCCTTACTTTTGGTTTAATAGCTGAAATTAAAAAGAAAATATACATGTAAAAAAAATAATACAAAGCCAAATGGAATAGTTTCACATAATTGTTTATTGAATTATACTTTAATTGTAAGAAAAAAATTAATATGGACGAACAACAATTTACAATAGAACTTGAGTGCTGGGCACAAATGGGATGATTGCAAACATTAAAATTGAGTTTTTCGGTAACTCATTCATGGTCGTCATGAATAACATGTACCAGCGAACTCTTCACGTTTGACGTTTGTATATCAATGGAAAAAATATAAAGTAAGACGCTGATTGAATGGAAAAATGTAAGTGCAATTTCCTTGAATTGAATTATAATATTTTCAAGTATGGTGTTTTCCTTGTAGGTTTTACAAGTTGTTGAATTTGTACATTATTTTGAGAGGAAGAGAAATGTTGAGTAAGAAAATTAGCAAAAGCTAAATTAATAAAATATAATGTATATGTAAAATGATTTTATTCTGTGGTGCATGAACGATCTGAAAAATTATTTTATTACTCACGAGTCATAGCAGAGTACATTCAATTTTCATGCTATGTCAGATTTTCATTTTCCGCTTACTCTAGCAAGAACGGATTAACATGAAAATGTAATACGTGGTATATGTATAATCATAAAACTATACGATACTGAAATTGTGTTGAGTATACAGGGAATATTTTAAAAGAAAACTACTTAGAGCGAAGTATGTTGGAGCCTTGCTTGAGGATAGTATAAAGAAATTAAGGAGAGCATAAAGTACATACTTTTCATACCGCGTACTTATACTGGAGATCAGTCTAAAATATTGTTAGAAGGCATAAGTTATATTTAATATATGCATGAAGAAATAAATTATCTTCAAAATGTTTATCAGAGAAATGTTTTTCAAGCATAATAATCAGAAGGGAAAATGAGCAAAAGTACTTACTTTTGTAATTTTTTTTTTCTTTGTCAGATTAATTTTGCAAGCTCATAGCTGCATATATGATAGCAGAAGAAAACGGTGATTTTGCCAGCTGAAAAACATTGTTGAGTTTAGTTTAGATCTGAGTTTCATAATAGATTAAATGGAGACGCGAATTTCTTCATAGGAGGGAAACTTAAATTTTTCGCAGGCCCTTAGAATAATAATTAAGAACTGAAGTTCTTTGACATAAAATTTAATGGACTCAGGTTTCTGAACAAGGCAGGTGCAAGCAAAAAATATGGGTGAGCAATTTTGTTATTCCATATAAACTTTAAAAGGTTTATCCAAATCGGACGTTATCAGTCCAAATTCAATAGATACAAAAGCTCGACGAAATTCGAGTGTGTATGTACGCCGAATTCGGTGAACGCGTTTATGCGTCCATAGAGCACCACCAGAGTGACACTTACTGGACGTATATACATCGCCATACCACCGAAAGAGGTAACGAAATTCTATAAATATATTTTACCGCATCTTCGGACATGTTCCATTTGCCTAATCTGTCGATATAAAATAAAAGAAGTCCACTCAGAGCAGTAATTCTTGCAGAACTGTAGATACCTATACCACTCGTACTTAAGTGGTTAATAGTTCATAAAATTAACAACTAATAAAAGCTTAAATATCGTAAAAATTAATGCAGTTATATATGTAATATATAACTATATAGATCCAATTTAATACGAAGTATATTTCCACCAGTACGATTTACAGGCAATAGAGACGACCGAATTGCATACTGTGATGGCAACAATTTATTCTGCGCCTTAACGCTAACGAAATTCCCTAGAAATTTTGGGAGAGAAGCAATTGCTGGAGCATTTCCTCAAAGAAATTTATCTCCTTATGTAAATTAATTTGACTGAAGTAATACGTCCATTCGCAAGCTTTTACAAGTTTTTATGTAAAGGAGGATTTCCTCGGTCTCAAGGGATATTATGTTCGTTTCCTGGAAAGTTTTAATTGAACCTTTAGCAACAATTTCGAGCCCGCAATGAACATTTTTATTGGATATTTAAAATGTGCTTAGAAAGTTGTATAAAAGTGAAAAATAATGAAAATTCGATTAGTCCCGGGTTAAAAACTATGATATTATTGTTAGAGTAAACCTTTACGTATTTCATACATGTTAGTACTCTTATTCCTCATAATATATTAAGCCCATTGTTTATAATAGCGAGATATGGGAATGTGGATTTTTATGGATTTACATAGTGCCGAATGTTACGGAAGGTATCATATATTTTAGAAGGAAACTTTTAAAGAAGATTATAATGTAATTTTTGTCGAAGTATAGTGAAGATACCATTGACTTTATGGAACACTATATAATGGGGTTATTCGGAAAGTGATTTCGTTTTTTCCCAACAGAGGATTTAATTGTATTTTTTCACAGCCAGGTTCACACTTAAGCCGAATTGTCGTTATATACTTTGACAGCGGATATAGCACGGCTTGTGTGGGAAAAAGTTTGTTGAATACTGCGCTATAGTTTTTGTTGAGTACCCTATCAAATATGGATAGTCTAAAGCAGATTTTTCGGCATATTTTACTTTTTTACTATTGAAGAGGTATAAACGCTGTTCAAGAAAGAAACTTATTCGATGTGTATGGCTAGTACCAAAACTTGTTTGTAAAATTTCGTCTAGACATTTTTGATGTTGAAGATCCACTACGTTTTGGAAGGCTAGTTGAAGTTGATGAAGACAATCTAAAGGCATTGATTGATGCAAACCGTAGAATAACCACTTGCGCGATCGTATCAAGATTAAATTTATCGAATACCGGCCGTTTATGATCACATGAAACGCCATGGTTTAATTTCAAAACTCGACATATGGGTTCCACAGGTTGTTACAGAAAGAATCTTGCTCCGTCGCATTGCGCATGAAAGACCTCATACAAGTTTGGTAATTCGGCAAAAGGTTTTACAGCTTGGATGGGATGTACTGCCATACCCAACATATTCTCCAGATTTGACACCTTCGGATTATTACATCTTCCGGTCTCTACAAATTTTTTAAACTACACCAAACCCTTTACTTCAAGTGAGGACGTCAAAAATGATTTGGATCAGTTTTTTGCAGCAAAGATCGGAAGATTTATGTGCGTGTGGAATCATGCTACCAGAAAGATGGCAAAAGGTATTGACTCAAAATAAAGAATATATAATAAAATAAAATATCGAATTCAATGAACTATCGTATGAGACAGGAAAGAACGTTTCTGAGATGGATTCCTCCGATTCAATACAGGATATGTAAAAATTCCGATCGGAACTCCAAAAGGGTACGAATGATAGCTACAAGAAAACGAATCATCGATGGATCAATCGGGATACGTGCTCTTTTGCGAGGCACTTATGGGCTGTATATAACAGAAGAAAACGGAGCGTAAACCAAGAAACTGGTAGGTGTAACATCAGGTCATTGAGCATAGGTAAAGTTTCTGAAGAAGAATCAACTTCACATGCGATCTGCGAATATACTGCTCTAGCGATCAAAGGTGCTGACTACTTGGTAACAATTTTTTTTTTCGGAGTTGCGAGATATATCCTGAGATTTCTTACATAAAAAAGGTGGATGTACGAATATGGTCAGAAGGGATACGATGGATCCAATAGTATAGTCCAATTGATGCAGGCTAAGTTTTATTTTATTGGCACCCGTCTAACCAACACTAAATCTCACAGCATGTACGCTTGACTTACTTAAGTGTGTTGTCACTTAACTGTGAACCTTGTAACGCATGGATTCTATAAAAGATCGTTTCTATTTTAGATCAATTAAAATCCTTAATACGTACAATAATAACGTTTATTATAGCCTGGGTTGAATCACCTTCCTTATATTCTATGAAACCACAGAAAATACTTTGAGCTCGGATAATCGAGAGGCTTCGTAAATGAAATCCTTACAATTATGTCTGCACAGCTAGAGACAATGGTCCATCTATTTTCTTCTTCAATAGAAAGCGGTAATTAGTTTTTTTACTGTTTCGAGACCCGCATAATATATGAGTCTACAGGAAATTTTCAACCTACTGAATATGAGCAGAGAAAATTAAAAGACAAGTACCGAGGTACTGTCAGTTTCTGGCCTAAAGCCGAACATCAAAAAATTCTATAATACAATTTTTTGAGAGTATAGGTACACTGTGTAATGTGTTTCGGCTATTTATTAGTTCGGAATGGGATGCTCATTTTAATTACGAAGAAAATCCATTTTCCGTCAATTGATTCACATTTATGTTTTCCTCTTTCTTTTGTTGTTCTTGTTAATAAGTCCACCCTTGCTGATATATATATATACGTAGTTGCTACATTTACATAAAATGAATGAAGCTGTTTCTGTTATGGAAAAAAATGATCGTGCTACTGCTCTAGCTACAAAATTTGACCGTGCTTTTCATTTTTCCGACTAGGAAGGATATATCACCCACGGGATGATGTTGTCCGCTGATTGCCCGATATGGCCTCTTACCTGCAGCTTATCTTTCGACTTTATATTGATTTTTTCTCTTGATGCATACAAGATTTTATAGGGTCCTAGATAATGTCCTTTTATTTTCGTCTTGATTCCGAATTGGGTGCGGTGAATGGCGACGATATCGCCGAAGCTATCAACATCAGCTGGTAGCTTGAGTACGCTTTGTACATTCTGGTATAGTTTTCTTAAAGTCTATAGTTTGATTTAATCTCTCTACTTGCCCATTTACCCTGTTGTTGTTAAAACATTCGTGGTACGGTTGGCTTGGTGCGAGATTTCAAGAAGTTTTCATGTATAAGCTGATCCTTTGTCCATTATAATTTTTAAGGGGTTGCCAAAGCGTTCGCTATGATGTTCGAGTTTCGTGATTACTTCTTTTGAATTTGCAGTTTTAGTTGTATGGATCCTGCAGAAATTTTTCTGATGTTGTCAATCATCGCTAGATTGTATTTGTTATGTTTCTTAGTTTCTGTAATCGGACCCATGTGGCCAAAACGAAGTGTGTGGAAAGGTTTATCTTCCTTTGGGATGTAATGCAGATAGCCTTCTTTCTTGCATAGTTTCCTTTCTGGTAACAAGCATGCACAACACAATTTTTTAATACACTTTTCAACTCGACTCTGCAGTCTGCTTATGTCGTACTCGTCTCTGACAATATTTTCCAATTTGTTTGCTCCAAAATATCCATGCAATTGTCTTACTATTACTATTATGTGACATTACGTCTGGCAGCACTAGTAATGTTCTGCCCTTTTCTTGTTGTACATAACGCTGTTGGGGAGTATTCACTTGGTTGGCCGGTTTCTATTCTGATCCCTCTAGCCGGACTTTCGTTCCAGTTATATCTTATTGTACTTATTATTTTTTGCTTTAGCATCCCGCAAAAGCTTTTGCCGTATGTTTATCTGCACATTGAAGGTGTTCAACGCGAGCGGTTGAAAGATTAGAGCTCTGTATAGTGTTAATTAATTATTATTTTTTGTTTTTAATACCTTTAGTGTTGCTGGAAGATAAAAAAATATTGACAGGCAGGAAATTAACTTTATCTTGTGATGGTCTAAGTGGTTTAGGTGTTTTCAAAAAATAATTGACTAGCAACGGCTGGATAATGCACCCCGCTAAAGACCGGGTAATCAATGTGACGTAAAGTTTTATGTCCATATTGGATACCTTTTTCTCGAATGCATTTTAAGTGTTTTTGGGTGAGTAGTCTTTGTATTTACATCAATTCCATTATTTTAACGGAATGTCCTCCACTTATATACATATTAACATTTTAATTGTCAAGTTAGTGTATTTTGCTTACTTTGCTATAAAAATGTCTGAAGAATTACCGAAAGAAATAAAACAACTGACTCACTCTCCAGTTGAATGAAAACGAAAAAAGTATTTGTCAAAAATGTTTAATGATGATATACAGGAAATGATGTATTCAAAGCTTGATGATTAATCTGATAAAGATAATGACTTCACCGCAAACTTTAATGATGACGACGGTTATATTATAAAGTTCCAGATTATCAAGTATCGGCAAAGATGAAGAAGTAATCGTTGATTACATTGTTGAATTGCGAAGAGCATTGCCTATTGTTTTCCTCAGTAAGGCTATAAAACTGAGTTTGAATCTGAATAATTTATCAGCACCACCTTCCGCCTCAATTGAGCAACAATAACAAAAGTGACCTTTGGAAGTAGCCCATCGTCCTAAGAAATAGTATATTCTCAAGCAGCAACATCTTCTGAAGCAACAGACTCTTCCATACCTACGCTTTTAACTTTGAGGTACAAGATCTACGACAACGAACTGGCCCAAGAAGACCTACTTATACTCTATTTGTACGTGATACTTAAAAATACTTTTTCGAAAAAGCACCATAACAACAAGAAGGATGACCAGATGTTCAACCAAATGAAGGGGGATTTATTGGAAACCTGCCTGAAATCAACCCTAAGTCCGCACAATTGTATAAAATGATGTACCACAAGAACAATTTACAGCTACATCAAAACGGGATGGTATTCGTGGAGATGCCAGATTACCTAAACAGTTTAATGAATTGATAACAAATTTATTCAATATTTCCACTGGATTCACTGGATATGTTTTAGAAAAAGTGCACAAAACTCAGAAAGGGTTACATTTTGGGTGCAGAGTGTGTTAACTCATTTTAAAGTTCTGCTTTTGGGCTTCTTAAATCCAATATTAAAATTGGTGTTCATGACGTGTTGTTTTTTTTATAAGACTTATACTTACATTTAAAAACCGAGTTAAAATTCTGATATTTTAAATTTGTTGAACATCAAAACGGCGAGGAGTAAAGGAAAAATTTATAGGCCATTAAAGAAAGGTCCAACAATTATAGGGTATAACGCCTTTAGAAATTACAGGGTGATATATATAAACATACCCAAATATTTTTAAATTCCGTTATTTTCAGAAAGCGGAAGGATTCCCCCCTCCCACCCTTCACCCCCCCCCCCTACCCACCACCCAATAATATTTTTACTTATTTGCTTATCTATGCATGACCTGTCCATAGCCTTCGGTTGTAAACCCATATACGAGACATCCTGTATAAAATATCTTATCTACATCTGAAATAAAGAAAATAAAAAAAAAAGATCCTAAAAAAAAGAAACAAATTATCTTCGAACTTATCTTGTCTTAACAGACTAATTTTCCCTCCTTAATTAACGATAAATTACGTAAAAAAAAGTTTCTGTAATATTAGAAAAATAAAACGAAGAAAACTCTTCTGTCTATAACGGCAAAGTTAATCGTTTCCTTAAATTTGATCTTTAAGAACGAATCATTTTATTTAACTTAATTTCGTTTCTCTCCCATCATCAGGGACACTGAAGCTAGAGCGATTCAACCATATTTAAGGGTTAATGGAGGTTGCGGAAAACATTTATCTTGCAGTTTTCTCAATTTACCACCCGGAATTCTAATTTAGGTAAATTTTGTAATAGCCCACAGCGATAGATCTCTACTTAAGGAACAAAATCTCTTGTGGTGTTTCTTGCCTCCTTATTTGAAAGTATATGTAGAGATATATGTAAACGTAGGTGTATACGAACGTTGAAATACAGTAAGATATGAATAGAACAGAAATCGAGGTTCGAAAAATATATATTTGAAGTTGAGAGTTTAGAAAACGTGTGCTAAATATTAAGAAGATGGCAAGCGATTTAATACTCTTGAGGGGAGTAATATAGAAATTCTGAAAATTTATTACATTTACACATTTTATAGGTTGATGCTTATAAAATTATCGGTTCAGTTGTGTTGGCTTAAATTTTTCATCCAAGAAAGTTATGGATTAGTAAATTGTCGCATTATTGTTTAAGTGTGAGTTTTTGTATGTTGTTGGGAACTTAATGTTAATTTTGATGAGCCACAAAAGTCTACGAATTTTTAGAAATAATGCGAATTGAATTTATTTCTATTCGAAAGTGTTGTATAAAAATTTTATCCAAACAATTCGGTTTTTTAAAGCTTTCATTCTTAAGACACCGTTTTATTTTATATCTATTTTCTTATTTTCTTTTTATTATTATATGGGAAAGGGAGATATTTAATCTGTCTCTCATCTTGTTACTGTGACATCTGAAAATCTTTTTTGACACTACGTCTAAGTTTCTTAAGGTGCCCAATACAAATTAGTCAAAAAAAAAAAAAAACAATAATGTTCTTGGGTCCATTTTTGTAACATCCTATGACGGCAGAAATTACGTTTCGATATGTTATAACTATATCCGGCCAAGAGCTTCGTAGTCATAATCCATGCAGAAGCAGCAGATCTCGGTATCGAACTTACTTATCTTCTTAAGATGGTATCTAAGTGGACAATGCCCTTAACAGTAGGCTTTCAAGGCCTCCAAGTTTGCAGTCGAGTAAGTGTGGTGTAAGGGATATGGAGTATGAAGATAACTTTGAAAAGGGGGCTTTGAGCTTCTTAAATATGATATGAGAAGAAGATACTTTTCTGATGAAAGCAAATAGTCAAAATTTAGAAATTATGTTTTTGATGAGTAATAACATAAAAAAGAAGGTGGACCGTCCGGAAAACCCAAAACGATTATGTGTTTAACATATTTTGAATCGTCATCATAGGGTGTATCGTTCCGCAGTTATAGGGCGATTCATCAAATATCGAGAAAACAATTTAAGCCCTTCCCAACTTCCAAGTAAAGTATCCAAACTTCTCATTAGAGATATCATCACCCTGTATATTTTTTTTTGTATTCAATTAGGGTTTTTTTTATATTTTTCCCGGAACAGGGTATTTTTGGCTCACAAGGGTACATTTTGTAATTATCCGCTTTTGTTTTAGAAGACAATTCTCATAATATGAGATTTATTTGAAATTTTGGACACATCCAACTGCTCTCTCAACATCCTTTTTGCCTTTTCTTGAGTAGATTGATTAGTTTAGGTTTTCCGATAGGTGACTTTTATCGATTTTCCTATAAGCTTTCCTGGATTGGTTTTTTAATAAAATCTAATAAAATCTGTAAACGACAAGAAGATCTACCAAATCATTCATGTAAAAATTCGCGATATATTGGGGAGTATCGAGTTGGTTTTTATTTACAGTTGTTAAGGCATTAATTTATTATATGTTTTTGAACTGTTAAATATACGTAGTGTTCATAATAACTGTGCAGTGTTTATTTTCGATATTATCAAAAATTTAGGAAACATTAGTCCTTCGAGCCGAATCTAAACCAACCACCTATTGATATTCAGTTCTGGTATAAGAAAAAAAGTCATATGGTGAAATGAAGTACAATAAATATAAAGGTCAATTCATATGTATGTTATAGTTTTAAATTAGAGAGATGCATAACTGCCTGGATCGCCTAGAGCTAGCTGAATATACAGCTTCCTACACTCTGTACTACTAGTGTGAATATTTTTCTATTATTGGAAAGGAATATTTTAACAACAATATTCTTATTTACGTTTAATCCAAGCTGAATATGAGTGAGTGTAGGGGCATACCTACATAGCCTTTCAATTGAAATTTTTTAACCACAACATTGAGTTGATGTAGATAGATATGTATAATGGTTTATTTCATAAAAATTCTCTGGTAGCATGTAAATAAGCAGCCCATTGGACCGAACGTACTGTTAACAGAAAGTTGGAATTTAATTGAAATAGGAAACTTGATATACAAAGGTGTGCATATATGTTATTTTTAATTTTCACATTCTTTTAATTTATTCAAACAAAAAACGTGGTAAAATGCGATACTATGTTAGTCAATCAGTAAAATCCTTATATAAATATCATCTAAAGAATCAAAATAAAGGACACAAAAACTCGATTTTGGAATACCTGTAAAGGATATACTAAAGCAATTAGCTTGTACAACTTTTTAGGAAAAGAAAAGTGTATGAGAATTGCGAAACAGGTATTTACTGATAGTTAAACAAAATACTTCTTTATTTGAATGATTTAATTACAAAGTCCAAATAACAGGAAAGTTTCCCATCCTATTACGTTGAGTCAAAATCGTAGCTCTTCATGTATTTTAGTAATTTTGGTTTTATGTTCAGACCCCTTAAATCGTAGATTCTGAAGATTTATTTGTTTTATGTGAAATATGGAACAACTCATGATATTTACAGGATGAAGACGAAACAGAAATTCTCATGATTCCCAACAATTCAGGTGAGTTTATCGCTCCCTGCAAAAAGTACAATAGAGATATTTCGTAACATAGTCGCCCCCAATATTCATGGGATTATCTTATTACGAAGCCCAAATTAAAACAGAGTAGCATTAGTTTTGTTAACGGTTGAAAGTACATAAATGATCCTCGAAAGAAAACGGCAAATCTTTGGTTTTGTTTGAGTCTAGCTAATGAATTTCCATTTACTAAGTAATATCGAAATGACTCGAATTTCTGAAAAGGTGTAAGAGATATTTCAGACCGTCAAATCGACCGCTCCGCTATAAGTTTTTTATCAGACCTAGAATGGAATACAATTCCCATATCTGGGCCGGGGCTAGTCGCTCGGCCTTAGCTTCATTGGATATTGTCCAAAAGAGAGGCTTCAAGTTCATTAGTGATTTGGCAATAACTTGTCATATCGACTCACTCGAGCACCGCCGCAATAATCATCAAAATTTTAGTGAACCTACAACTATTTCAATTCGAAATGCGATACAAAAGAGAGATTGACGTGGGTCCTAATTCGCGAAAAATACTTGTGAGGACAGAATATAAATTTAATTTTTGTTTTCTTCGAAATTTATTCGAACGATTTTTCACAACATTTTCTAAATGTTATATTTGTTTTAGGGTCGCGACGCTAGGAGCCCAGAAGAAAAGATTTTCTGAAATATTTTGTGGTTTAGATTCGAGCTACTTTTGTTACATATTCTTCAGTTTTATTAACTGAAAAGTGTCATAACGTTCAAAGTTTCGAAATAGTCGTAAATCGAGAATAGGGTTAATTAGAAAAAGACATATAACGTATTTCTTGACGGCAGATAAAATCTAATTTTACCTGTTTAAATTGGCTTATAATTTCAACCGTAAACCTTGCATATGTCAATAATGTTTTCACATTTAGATTTCAGTAGTGACAGTGTACAGTACAGTATGTCTCTACTCACTGTAGCCACCATTGGCTATTGTGATTCCTTCATATTTATAGCTCTTGAGTGGAGTTATTTCGGTGAACTCTAGTATTTTTCTCAACGAGTGATGAGCATTGCTTCTGTCGGGGTTCAGATGTAGTGCCCAAGAGGTTCGAGTCTTTTGTGTGCTATAATACTTCACCAGTTGCGTAGAATTATCTCTGCAGTTTACTATTCATTTTCGTATTATCTCTGTGTGCAGATGCTTATTCCACCGGCAGTGCTCGAATTCTCTGTCAGTGGGCAGTGCCTGTTGAAATGCCGTACTTTTTGGCAGTTCTTCCTTTGCAGTAGTTTCTGAAAATAGCTTTGCCTGTAATCCTTATACTATCACTCTAGCGGAGTTCAGTTTAAGTTGCTACTCCACTCTGATAATCTTTCTTTGGCTGCCGTGGTCGGGATCACACAGAAAGGTATCGGGTTCGTGAATATTCGTCAATTTTGATCCCTTTTTGCCAGCCGGTGTACTTTGATGTTGCCGAGGCAACCAAATCAGAGCAACTATATTCTTTAGCTCCTGCAGACATTCCTGTGCCAGGTTTGTTTCAAATCGGTTCGATCGAGTAATCAATATAGCGACTTTACTATCAAAGAGAATATAGACCCTGAGGTTCCTGTATCCTCTATTGATATTTCCCTGGATGCAGAGCTCAATAGCAAGGTTTTCTGCTTGGAAAATTATATTCTTTGCATCCATCTGGCATACATATATCTTGACTGTCCGTCTCTGGTCGCTTACTCCAGCCTAACCCCCTCATGGAACCATCTGTATTATCAGAGATCAGTTTTTAAATTCGGAGTTGTTTGACTCCTAATGTATTCCTTCCTAAAAGAGTACTAAATGGATGTCAAAGTTGTATTTTAACTACGAGCTCTGTTAACAGAACGCGAAGGTCGACATCCTTTTGAACTCGTACCATTAATTTGGGGTGAGCTATTTTCTTCAATTCATTATTTTCCGCGGTCAAAAGTCTGTTGGTTTTTGTGCCTTATTTCTTTCATTATGAATACATGTAGAGATGGTAGGTGTAGTAATATCTCTAGAGCTGCAGTAGGAATGGTTTTCATAGCCCTTACCTAGTACTCGTATACTGACAAATATTTCTACTTTATTGTATTGTACCTGCGTTGTTTCTTGTGTTGTCTTATGACACAATAGAGATTTCATATGGGCAAGTTGTCTGACTATTGCCATGTATACATCAAGTGGGCTATTTTGGGCTCTTTTCCCCAAAATTTTATCTATAAAGCTTCTCAAAGGGAAACCAAAGCCTTCTTGTTGACGTGTTTGGTATGAGCATTCAAGTTTATCTTATTGTGTAGTGTTAACCTCAGGATCTTAACCTCTTTAGAATTCTCAATATTGTTTCTCCAAAGAAAAAGCTTATCAATTTATTGCTGTATTTTCTCAATGTAAAAGTAACAATTGTGCTTATTACTTTTAGTCCAATTTCCCTGGACCAATTTTTCATCATAATTAATGCTTGCTGCAGGAATTAACATAGCCCCATAAGAAAAAGCCTAATGATGTCAAGTTCCATGATCTTGGTGGCCAGTTTGAAGATGGATTTAAGGAAATCATGTTCTCATTAAACGTTGTTCTTAATAAAGCGAGAGGTTCACGAGCAGTGTGGCAGGTGACACCATCTTGTTGGAAACATTTCCGAGATTTAAAGGAATTAAAAAAGAAAAGTTGAAGTAAAAAAAAGTACCGCCGCAATTAAATGCGAAATTTTTAACATAATGTGACTTTTGCTATATTTATATATGTTTTTTTATCGGTCTCTAAAGCTATAGTTTCAAAGATATTTGCCAGCGGTCTTATCTGCGAACGTTAATACAATGGAATCAAATTTGTTTGTTTTATAAAGGAGGAGGATGATGAACTCATTCGCATTACAATATAAAATTTAAAACTTTCAAAAACCTTGCCATTAACATTTGAGAAATTATTGAAAATAAAAATTAAAAAAAAAAAAAACAATAAAGCTTCGGTTTCCAGTAGAATTAAACACGAAAGTTTTCCAAGAAAGTGCACGACGAACTTGCGGTCGCATTACCGTCGGCGTTCTCAGTCGTCTGTTGTACTTCACATCACGCAGTATGGAAAAAACAGTGAATTTTGCAAAGATCGGTCATAGATTTAGTAAAATATCGTTATCCATTAAACGTTTTTAGTTCAAATTTCAAAGAATTTTTTTTTAACTAAACTTAAGAATAACAGATCGTCTTTATCTACATAATTATATCTATCTATCCTAATCCAGTAAAATAAACTTCACTTTCAAAACTCATTATACTAT
The DNA here is from genome assembly GCA_963924295.1 of Dioctria rufipes. Lineage (NCBI taxonomy): Eukaryota > Metazoa > Arthropoda > Insecta > Diptera > Asilidae > Dioctria > Dioctria rufipes. The sequence continues at coordinate 164,222,352 of OZ002743.1, forward strand.
TAAAATAAATACTCTGGTTGTATCAACTAGAAATTTCACACACGACAATATTATTTCATTGGTAACCACACTGGACGGCGTTCGACGGTAACTCATTTTCGCTGGCGCGTTTGCTTTGCACTATTTTGTTGGCGGAATCTCTTGGAAACCATAGTTTAAGAGAAATATAAATACTTGCATATATTAGCGATACTCAATATATTAGATTTAAGGAAAGAATGATTACATGGACAAATATAGTATCGGTGGACTCAAGCAACCTACGTTCCGCCCTCTACAGGGACCAGATTCACTTATTCGGAGAGTTGTGGAGTTGTGGAGATGAGAGCTGTTTTGCCACTTAACTCTACACTCGCAATTCTGTAACTCGTGGAATTTGTCTTGAGATTTATCAAACTCTCTATTCCATTCGCCAAAACTCTCAGCTGTGTTAGTTGTGGAGAAGTAAGAAAAATATTTCTCAACTAACTGACAGTATTGTCTGCTTTTATTGTCTTTTGTGAACCTATGCACCTTTCAAATTGAATTATGGATTCACTGCATATCCTGGATATGTTTACAAAAACATCCTTGCAATACTTACAGAGAAGTAAGGATTTTGGTGTCTCAAGGTATCCTCTAAAAATTGTAATTCACTCGAAAACCATCAGTTTGGTCGTCTTCCATTACAGAAGAGATGCCATAAAAAATTTAAATATGCACGTTAAAGCTTGCACGTAGGATGAAATCGCAACGACATTTTGTCCCCTAATTAGATATATAATTAATTTTTGACTCCGGTAAATGCTTTTGGGAATTACTGCAAAATACCAGAATAAGTCCTTCGTAAGATGAAAAATGGCCGTTTTTTGGTACAAAAAAATATTTCCAACTCATCATTATGAAGAACTGGTAAGTCGTGGAAATTCACTTTCCATGAGAAAAATGTTCACAACAGAGTACTACTGGATGTGAAACAAAGAACGAAAGGAATATATGCAAAATATAGGAACTGGGGTGTATATGAACCAAGTGCAAAAAATTCGTCTTTCGGCAGTAAAAAATCAGTTATGAAGCTAAAATAATGAAAAAAGAACTACGTTAGTCGATTACCGGCTTCTCCCTTTTTAATTAATACAAAACATGATGTATTTTGTACAACCCCAAATTGGGGGTAGTACGACCCCCATCCCCAAAAGACCCTCCTCCAGAAATTGTTCACCTATATTTTGTACTCTAGTCCCTCCATCCATAGAAAAAAAACCTAATGCTCTACGACCCTCCCACACAGAGTTGACCGTCTTTCAATATTTCGATACTTCTCACTTTTTCTTTAACTGCCCAAGTATGTTAGATAATCTCTTTTAACGAAAATTCCCATCTTCCAAACTCCCAAACTCTCCGAGTTACAGAACCTGTCCCCAGGTGTTATATTTCTTTATTTTTACTTTCGAAACTCTTTCTCCACAGCCACATCACGCGGTACGTTTTCTTGTATGCCATGCTGCTCGATTGAGGACAAGCATCTTCTCTATTCTCGGAAATTCTGCTGGTTGAAAAAACCATCCATTCAAAAGTAACTTTCATAGCTAAATATGGTTTCTTGGGCAAAATCAGCAGCACTTTCGATCTGTACGTAGAGCCCAATCAGAAAATTCTCGACGCAAATTATTGTCAGATGGCTTTATTGAGTTAAATGGATTTTGTAAGGATGAAGTGCTAAATATTTGCTTATTTTCAACAGAATGCCTAATTGTTCAGGACCACATAGAATCTATAAACTTGGATTCTTAACAACACTTTCACTTGCGTTGCTCGGCCGTGCTGATCTGCAACTCAACCAATATCTTCAAAATTTTTGCACTAAACGCCAAATTGTGAGTTCTGTTGGTCGTTCAATGTTGATTATAAATCGATCGATATGCACAATGACTTGTCAATCATTACTGAATACAAATATCACATGGTCCTGATAATTAACTAAAAATACATGGGTGGATGTGACAATAAATAGGAAATTCTAGCACATTTATTGGAACCCCCTTTACAGTTGATCATAACAGGTGGGGGGGGGGGGGGTTAGTATACAACCAACTGGTGGCCACGATCACCAAAGTTTCATTTTTGCCTGTGGTGAGTTACCATGAGATTTATCCAATTACTCAGCTACTATTGACATTTATTCCTCGTTCTTGGATGACTTGATGGATATGCTGTTGGAAGGTGGTGTGGTATGCTCCCTCTATGGCTACGAAATAACCAACAGCGATTTCTTTGGAAATCACAGGTTCCTTTATTTTGGATACCAACCGATTTGTACTACTGCATTGATTCTTGAGTTACCTGGCTGGCAAAGGTAGTTTTTTATGATTATGTATGTTAAAGTGAACAGATTTATGAGAACTAATTTCATCATTTTTGTCATTAATTCGCTGAGAGTTTTATTAATTATTTCAAAGTGTATAAACGACGAGTATACCTACATACATAAATAGATGTTCAAAAAGCATACTCATTGAGTGAGTGAGGTCGAGACCAGATGAATAGCTTTAAATTTTGGCAAAAGGTGTATGCAGGTATGCATACATATATATCCGAGGACCCATGATACTCTTTTAGGTTAACGACGTTAATATAAAAGATGGAAAAAAAGGCAAAACACGTAGGAAGCATTGTAATGCAACGCGAAATAATACAGGAAACGATGTGTTCCAGTTTCGTGAAAAATGGAATAAACTACTCTGTCAGAGAAATAAAAAACAAGGAAAATCTCACAGGAATGCCCAGGTACAATAGAAAATAGCAAAACATTATTTGGTTGGATAAGCATAATTTGTCAAGCTCAGGTAGGTACAAAACCTCTGTGTGGGATGTTCCCAATTTTGAATGTCTGGGCTGTTTCCCGCTCTTACATGGCTGTGTGCACATGAGACTGTTTATGTTTTTTTTTGCCTCAAACTGATATCAACTGCCATTGAACTGAGTACACACTTATGCCTACCTTGATCCTTACAGAATTTTTTGCTTTTTTGTTTCTTTGTTGCTTTTTCAGAATATAAATGTATGTCCTTCGTCTGAATTATTAATATTGCTCAAAAGCATACGTGTGGAAGTGGGTGGAGTTATTCACGAGAGATTTGGCTTTGTTATTTTTGTGTTTTTTTTCAAATTGTTCTTTGTGTAAATGGTTTTTTAACCTACTCGACAGTAGCAGTGTCTCTTGAGGATTTAACGTGACTTTTGTTTCTATGCAAAAATTGTATGAACAGTTCATTCGGAATATGAAATATTTAGAAAATATCAAAGGTTCATTCACAGATGTAGTTCTTTAGTTAATAAACTAATTAAGTATTTTGTAATTAAATATTAAAGACAAAAAAAAAAAACAGCAGCTTCTTCGGGTTTTTTATGTCATGAGCTTGCGTTAACGAGCCACCAACGATTGCTGTTATTAATTGATGTTACTCTTGCTATTCGCTGCCATTATTAAATTTCTAATCTTCTTAAGTCCCAAATGCTTTCAGCTGGCACTACCCAGTAACTAATATGAAAAAAGAAAAAAAAAACAAATTTTCCAACAAAGCCAAGTTTCTGTCAAACAGACAACGTTGAAACAAGCCCCAGTACAGGTAGAGGAAAAAAGAATCTTATTGTCTTGGTGCGGAGACCAGGTTTGTGTAGTACATGGAGATTATACTGACGAGTTTTTTCAAGATAAACAAAAACAAGTCTCTTATTAGGCCTCGATAGCTCATTTGGAAAGCGCGCTGGCTACCTTCCTTGGGATCGTGTGTTCGATTCCCAACTCAACTTGGTCCTGTGCCTCTCCTTGCACCTAGTTTTCTTCCATTTGCTGCATTATTACTTAACTGTTGCTTTAATTAATTCTTCAATTGGCATTTAATTGTGTTTTCTAAGAATATGTTCGATATAATTCTATATAAGTTTGTAATTAACATGTGCCAATGTATATTACTAAGGAAAAAAGTCAGCTATTAATTAATGTATCTATAGTAATTTCTATAAATAATGATTGCTGAAGAATAATGATGTCTATGATTATGTTAATAATGTTATCTAATGATTCTATGATGAGGTCTATGATTGTTTCTAATACTTACCTAATGTATACATAGCTTGTATGTAAATATGTAGTATTTCTAATCTGTAAGATTGTTAAAATCGGCAGATTGAATAAATTATTATTAAATTCTTTAATAATTGAGTTAGTTGGCCGAATATTATGGGAAGTCACTCCAAGAAACCAATCATTACAACTTAGATTGATTTTTGTATGTTCGTTCGATTGTCGATAACTTGAGAGCTGTCGAGTTGAAATTTTGCACTCACTGTAATTTAAGAACAAAATAAGATGAAGTTTATAGAAGCAGTAGAATCAGGTAGCTCCTTCGTAGTATTTCCAAATAAAAAGTTGTGATTTTTACTATATATTTTAGACATTGCTTGTGAAGCTCCGTCGAGCTTGAAAGGTGAAATTTTGTATTCTTACGCTATAATATTATAAATATAATTTCCATTCAATCAAATATGGGTAAAATTGTTATTTACCCATGACACAGATACCTGCCCAAATCATTAGGAAAGTTAGAAGATGTGACCGGCAGATTGTTAAATTTCATGGGAAAACTTTAGGGAGAAGTTGCCGGATATTCTGGTGGATTATAAACAGGTGCGACCGTAGAAATCTTTTCGTCCATAAGGAAAACTTATCGATGGTATCTATGTGCGGACTGAGCTTATTGGAGCTTGTAAGGGTAAAGCCTGGGTTCTTTTTATAATATTTCTTAGGAACCACTCATTTATTTTAATATGTTTAGCTTATTTGCGCATTGACTGCAGTGGATTACGACGTACACTCTCTTTCAAATCTTTTCATGGAAAGCAGAGATATCTATAGCCCGAGGCCTTCTACACCTCGGGCGACGATCATTATATGTCTCTTACACTTGAAAACGCTTGATGTCTTCGTAGTTTGACAGTTCTTTTCGGTACATCGAGTAATTTACCTACTACCGCAGGTCATTTTCCTTCCTCATATATAAAGAAATTATGGCAATACGTTTGCATTTTGGTGATATTTTAACATTGAAATATTAATATTAATAATATAATAGAGACAATTTAGAGCCCCGATGATAGTGCGGACATTTTTAACCCACCCATAGCGGTTTGAAGAAAATCTTCAAGACCTGGGTGTTCTTGGTGGTCAATTTATTATAGAATCTAATCTGATGTTATACCTTCTAAAATTGTGACAACGTTCCAATATTTACCCTGCGGGGGAGAATTTTCAATTTGTAAGAAGTGGCTGAGATACCCGCGTCTGTATGGTATTGGATGTCATATTTTTTGGGTATTTTGTAAACAGTGTGAACTACTTCCCAAATCGAGTTCACAAAAATAACAGCTTCCTTGTTGAATCAAATGAAAGTAGGTCACCAAACTTAAAACTTTTTTAAACCCTTAGAAATTAGGTTTTGCTCCTCTTCGGATTTATCATTTATGTAAGCCTGTACTGGACTCTCGATCAGAGTAGCATGAGTTACCTATACAAGCGGAATTTATAACGTGCAATCTCGCTCAATCCATTAATGTTTGCTATGTATTCTGAGTTATGTACAAAAGACATATCTATTGTGTAAGTATTTCTAATTTATGTAGTTGAAAGCCCAACAACACTATGTTATTATTTTTGGCTTGATACTAACATGAACTCCTTTTTTTACGAATTTCACCTTTGAACTATAAGATTTTTACTAAAAATTTGTAGAATGAGGTTTTAATAATGTCCTCTTATTTCAAGATTTTAAGTAAGTTTCCTAAAAATGATCGTAATTTGCAGCAACAACAATACCATAATTAAATAAACGACAAAAAAAAGGGCTTTTCCAAAAAGAAAAAGACACTTCGACATTAAGTTCTTATTTTTCTTTTAAGTGTACATGAACATATAACATAAAATCAATAAGAGATGCTAATGACTACTTTGATGAGCTTGCATCAAACGTGAAAGTTTCAAACTGCGTGGCAGGGCAGCAGCCACAGTGAAAAGCAAAATTTTCAACAAACCAGATTTGATAACTTTTCCAAATCTCTAGCCTAGTAGTTCTTAGTCCCATAAGTTGAGAAGGAACAATCGGAGTGTACAGAAAGGCCACTGTTTCTATTAACCACAAATTAGAAAAATATTAAGAGGTAGAACTCCGTTTTACAATTTTGAAAAGAGAACTCTCCGTGAAGTATTTTAATTTATGAATACTGCCAAATTTTTTATATTAAGTATTTCGAATTGTGTAAATATTCATCTTGACAAATTACAAGGGAATACAATTTTTTTGTGCGCACTTTTTAATTGTCTCCAGTGTAGCAATGTATGTATATGGGAATGAATTTTATTAAGTATACAATTATCTTCATCCCAGGTGGCAGAAGAATATATGTGACGGTATTGTCAGTGTGATTCGCTTGATATGTTAAATATTTAATACCTATCTAAACTTAAAATATAGAATGGAGTGTGGCTTTTTAATATCTGCATAATTTGGAAAAGTGCCAGTGGATAGAAACAAAACAGTCTGAGGTGAGTCGATATGATACCCTATCTATATTCTATCGACTACAAATTATTGTTTTTTTTTTTTCAATCTTTTGAATAAAATGCCACGAATTAAAGGGAATATAAATAATGGAAACTTTTCATCGGAAAGTATGAAAAAATCCCTGCCAAAGCTGTATTTTAAACGTTAAGAATATAGTGTAGGTATATAAGAGAAAATCTGGAAAAGTGAAAATAAATTAATCACGAAGTTAAAGTCTTGCTTTTACTACTTCCCATCTCCTACCGTTTCTTCTAAGTAGTAACAAGAAGCACGAGTCGCCCGCACAAATCTTTTAGTGGCAGCGGTGGAATTTGAATCCATTCCCCGAAGAGACTGGTGCCATTAAAACCAATGATATTTGACGACTTTATTATATTTTTATTGTGTGTCTTTATTGATCTCTAGTTTTGATTATATTTGTCATTATATTTCGGATGATATTGTTAGTTTATTAACTTTTATTGTATTATTGGTGTTTGCAGTTGATGAAAAGAAAGATATACGCTGCCATGAGTTGTAGTTAGACCAATATGCTTATAAATTAGTGGGTATTCATAACACTGTTTTATTGGTACGTTTTCAATTGCAGGCACTTATTTTATTGTTAGTACCACGCAACTGACTTCCGGTTATTGTACCCCCTTATATGAAAAAAAACAAACACCACAAAAATCATTGGACAGAAAACAGGTAAATTTTCACCGATGATAAGAAACAGGCACTAGGGAGCAGCATATTACAAAATTATGGAAATTTGTCTATACTCTGTCTATAATTGATGTCATTTATTAGCATATGCAATGGTTTTAAAAAAAAGCTAGTCTATTGGTAGGAATAAAATAGGTATTAAGCTTCTAATGTTGGCGACATGGCTGGTGTGATTTTAATCAATATCCTTAATTTATAATTGATAAAACTGATGTTTTTTTAGGCACTTGATAGAACACTTTGGTAATCATCTTTTTTAAAAATTTTTTTCAAAAAATATTCAAAATAAAAATAAAAACACATGTAGTACTGTTCTACAATAATTTATTTTATTTTAGTCGCGAGGCGCTTCGCCTTCTTAGGGCATTGTCAAGCAACTGAAAAGCAGATCGTTAGCTAAACCTGACTATCGTAATATTTTAGAAATTGAATTTTACTGTAACGGTCATTATAAATCCATACATAAGAGGGAGCTATTATTCATGAAATCTAACTGATCTTTTACCAAAAATGAACCTTTACGACTTTCATTATTAATGTAATATATCTCCTATTTATCTTGGACTTTTCCACCATCCACGTTTTTTAAAAGTTGTGGTCATACCACATCTTTAAATAAATTACAACTTATAAGAAACGCGGGTGGTGGAAAAGTCCAAAATAAATACGAGATATATTACATTAATAAAGAAAGTCGTAAAGGTTCATTTTTGGTAAACGATCAGTTAGATTTCACGAATAATAGCCCCGGAGTTGCTTGACAATGCCCTAAGAAGGCGAAACGCTTCGCGACTCAAATAAAATAAATTATTGTAGAACAGTACTACATGTGTTTTTATTTTTATTTTGAATATTTTTTGAAAAAAATTTTAAAAAAGATGCTTAATGTATAAACTTTTGTTTCACAAAGTCGGAAAGCAAAACTGGTCTCTTTTCGGGAAGGAATGTATATCTTGAACCATAATGTGTCATTCTAAGTGTATTCCTCAGGCTATAATTTTTCTCAGGGTTCCTTTTAAATGTCATATATATATTGGCAGAAGCTGAAACAGGACCTCCGCGATTTAGTCATTTGAACGGATTAAACTTCGGCCACTACAAACACCATTGACAAGCATGAGTAGTATATTTAATTGGCTGTTTTGGCTTAAGTGAAAGAAAATGGAGTGAAAGTTTTAAATAATTCGGTTACATTCAAAAAATAATATATAGATATTTTTAATTCAGTTATTTTGACCTTTTAGGGTAGTTTGTACAAGCTGGCGTTGATTCGTGGATGCTATGAAATCCATGAAACCCCATCCAAGGAACCACATAGACAATGTATGATGTGATACAATATATAATCAGCTGGCGTTCGACAAGGCTATGATGCCATCAACTTTAATTTCAGCTTTTGAAAATAGACGAATAGTTTCACCCGACGAAAATGATATTTTTGATATCGACTTTTTACCGAGCTCAGTAGGATAGATTGGGGCCAATCTATTTATTAGCATAAGTGTAAAGCGTTATTCATTTACCAGAAGAGAAATCCAGGAGTTGATTCCATATATAACTGGCGATTTGAAACAACCAAGCCAGTTGTGCCTTCATTATGAGCATTTTCAAGCATTCTCAAAGTAGCCGATAGAAAATGCACAATATGCCCGAATGGGTTTTAATTAGTGACGGATACTCCAGAAAAAGAGGGAATAGCTGATATAAGGTGCAATCAAAAGGGAGGCTTCGAAGGTATAACAGCGCGCGTCTTACAAAAGTCGAATAGCGTTGAGGGCTTCATAAATGTGTTGTAAAAGGAAATCCCAAAGTTTCGAAAAGCCCGAGAACCATTTCTCCACCCCCTCAAGTCGCTAGTCAAAGGACGTCAAAATAAAAAAAATATGCATATTTTTTTAAACAATTTTCCGCCAGAATGGCTGATGACTGTTACATTTTCTTGCAAAACTTGGAAGCCTCAGAATGATACCTTTCATTTAATCCTACACATGTACCTATCTACCTACATTCAACCCTGTTTGAGATAAGCCAGTTTTTATGATTCATTACTTTATTTGTTTAACAGTTCTGCATTCATTGGAAAGCTTAGACTGTTTGCTATCATCTATGATAAAAATCACCTTCATAGGTTATAAAGCAATGAAGTTACGGAGTGTTGGGGGAAAATTTCCTAAAATCATGAATTCCCCCATTGCTCTGAAAGCATGCATTTGCCCACCCCTCCTGTCTACTACCATACTATCATAAACGTATTTGTTTATAATACTGCAAGCTATCTCCTGTTTCAGTTATGACTACCAAATCAGTATCACCTTGTCTTTAGGAACTTTTAATAATTTCACTCCTTCAGTGATATTTTCCGACTATTAGAAAATTGTTTACTTTTAAAAATGAGTATTTGAGTTATTAAAAACTTCATAGCATATTTTACTATTTTGAACAGTTTCGAGTAGATATAATCCGAGTGGTAAACTTAATAGAACACTTTTAAAATGGGTCGGGAGAAGCCCTAAAAATTATGTCTGCAAGCCAACACGAGAAAATTCGGGGTATTTTTACAAGTGACAAAATAAAGCAAAAAAATTGCCTATAAATAGGCACAGGCGTTGGTATTGTTAAGCTAATTGAATTTTATGAAAAGTCATGTCTCCCCCTTAATTAAACCTGAATTAATAATATTAAGTAGAACAAAAAAAAAACTTCTTCGTATTTTGGAAAATTCTAATTATTTGTAATAATTTTCTTTTCAGATAATTTCATAATAAAGTCATCAGCACATCAAATTCGAAAAATATGGCGGCCAACATCGAAAATATTTTGGGATAAACAGCACGAATAAGCACGAAATATAGCAATGACGTGCTGCGACGCCGGATGAGATTCTTCAAGAGAACATTTACACAAATTGACAGTTGTGTGGTATGTGTTGGCTCTTAGAATATAGTTCTCGCTATATTCTAAGATGTGCGAGATGAAATTTTCATTACAGGAAAGTTGAGTTAACCTCTTTATGTAAGTGGATATGTACTTATTCCGTTATCGCGTTTTGTTTAGAAAAATTATTCGCGGAATATGATATACGGACAAATAGTGAAGTGCCGAGGTGAACGGATTTGTAGTATTCAAATAGTGATCGTAGGTAATTTTTGTGAAAAAGTGAAAAGGAAATAGTTCTCTGTGTTAAGTGTCCTCCACAGGATGAAAATAGATGATTTCCCCAATGGAAAATCCTCTCATATGGAATCTTGCGGTAAGTTCTTTAAATTTTATTATATTGAGCTAGGATTATTCTGTATGATTGCTCCTTTAAGATTTTGCAGAGTGATCAATGCTACTTTGAAATTTTTTCTATTAGGATGAATATGTAGATCGAGCATCAACTCAATTAATATATTATATTCGTATTTATGTTAAGAAGAGAGCTGTTATTAGAAATTTTCCGAGTGCACGTAGGTACTATTTCTGGGAAATTCGAAGGCAACCTACTTCAGGTCTATGTTATGATTAAGTGTTTTAAGTTTTTAAGTTGTATTACAATAGAATTGAACTCGCTCTGCCTTTTAATGGAAAACCTTTACACGAACTGTATTATGAATTAATTAAGCGTCTTTCATTAGATTTTACAAGGAGAAAGATTGACTCATAAGCTTATATGACACATCTTAGCTTGTATCTAACTCTTTATTCACTCCAGGGGTTGGATTCCGCAACTATGAGTTTACTCCTGTACACAAATTTTGTGTACACCACCTTGTTCCGCAAATATGGAAATGAATTTTCCTATTAATATTATGTACACTTTAATTAATATTTTCTCACGGCCATTTTGGTCGTGAATTTTAAATTGGGAGTTGGAAGTTTTTGTCAAGCGGTATTTTCAAAATTATTTGTTATGTTATTTATTTTACCTTTCTCTAAGTGGTACGTGCCTTAATACTAGTGAATTCATGTAACTCATTTCTTATAAAAAAAAACTTAACTTTTTCAAAAAGGATATTTTCTCACTCAAATAACATTTAGCACAGAAAAATTTTCATTCATCACTTAACTGCACGCAAATTCTTACGGAATCGCTTGAAATTCAAAAGTGTACACTTTCCCTCAAGGTGAGTTATTTAAATCGCGTACATTGGCAAATTCTTCACAGTTACGGGATTCAGTCCCAGGCGGTTTAATTTCGTGGATATATTTTTATAAGAATTTCGTTCCCCTGGATATCGAAGCAAAAGGATATCGTCTCAAAAGTCATAGCTTAGTACATAGAAAGTCTTCATTAGAAATTACTTTAAATTTTACTAACCAATTCGCGGATACTTTAGTTATTCCTGGAGTCAGCTTACATAATACATAACACGACATTACCACTTTGTCACGTATACTTAGTTCTTTAATAATCCCATTCTGGCTATAAATCTTAATAGTTCTTCCTTTAATATTTACTATTCCCCCGAAGAACTGACCTAGCTTTTTTCAGGTTGAGACAAAGTCAGTGCTCTTTTGGAGTAATGCCAATTCTTGTTGGCGAACTTCGTTCCCAATGGCATCTTCGGTGGTAGAAAACTGTGGCATCTTGAAAGCCGGTGATCACTTGAATATCGCTACTAAGTCGGCCAGCGGGCTGCAGTGTTTTGAAAGCCTACTTAATGTAGGAAGGGCCTTGAGATTCTGCTTAGCAGAGGCATCTTGAAAGCCTGTTTAATGCAGGAAGTTGATGTCTCTGATGGTCGCTGAGATGTGGGCAGCCGTGTGTCCTGGATGCCTTGCTTCTGGTCGACCAGGCATTTAATTACTCGCCAGATTACAGGTGATCAACTTCTGGACCTCAAAAAAGTGCTGTGGCCCCAAGTCTGCTGAAGGGAGGCTGCGTGCTGTTGTAAAAGTGACATCTCAGGCCTAAACTGTCCCTATGACTGTCTGAATGAACGCTAGGATCAACGCGACCCTACATTCTCTAGGTGGTTGCTTCAGGACAAATGACAAGCCTGATGTTGTCTGCCGAGGGGCTTGTTTCTAGCAGTCTGGATCCAGTCAACGCTATGTCGATTTGGAGGGCTTAATAACAGCAACAGTGATGCTGGAGCTTCAAGAAGGCATCTTCTGCTGCCGCAGCGGATCGTCAGGCCAATATGAGAAACCTAAGCAAACGTATATTCTTTAAAAAAATTATTTTGGGGTCATTAAATAAAACGCCGGCTCTTCGGTTATGAAATCGTCTCGGGGATTTTTCTTTATATAGCGTGGTGTTCTTTCTTGGGCCTGATTATTATTTTTTTTATTATTTTTCTTTGTAGTGTGGCTGAAGTGTCGGTTGGCTTCAGAGTAATAAATTGTGTTCTTTTTTCTTCTGTTTATTCTAAAGTCAAGGTCTAACTAGCTCAACTGCCCTACGTTCAGCAATGCTTTACTGGAAGCGAATTTCGAATGATTTGTGCAACTTGGACTAAAGTTGTTTTTCATCTATTCTCGCAAAAATTTGAGAATTCAGGATATAGATAAGCTTCATAGACTGCACAGCACTTCCGAAAAAATGGGAGACGTTGGCATCTATATAGCTAATACAACGCAATCTCTATTAAATGACAATTTACGACAATCGGGAAATTGTGGTTGTTCACTGTTCGGGTATCAGATATCAATCTCACCACCTGATTCAATTATTCTGGTTGTAGTCATTTGTAGGCGTACGGCAACTTTTATCGATAATTATTTTACTGTCATCTTGGATACTTTGCAGAGACTGATGAGCTAATACACTCTCATCTTTTTTTTATTATTATTTTCCGACTCATGTCATATCGCTGTTAGTTGGTAGCTCTAACTTAGCATATTTCCATAAAGCACTTTGATTCTGACATTTTGAAAGCGAACTTTTTCATTCGCTATTAATCTCAAATATTTTGAATACTTCTTAAAACTGTCAATTACCAACGAACAATGTGAGATTAGAACCGATTTCATATCTGGCGTCATTTGTTGTAATTCTGCCCATCCGTTTAGCTCTATTTTGCCCCAGTCTGTTCGTATTCACAATTAGCAAGTTTTTTAAATTGTGGACAGGACTGGAAGATTTGAAAACGAGCTTTCGTTAGTTCGTTCTATTCTGCGCAATTTTGTTTATGCCTTAAATTATTGCCGAATTTTTAAAAGATTGTCATTTTTTACGTTATCCACATACCATAATCCAAACAAAAATCGTTCGACACATTGTCAAATCAAATTTTATTTCTGAGGATGATTAGTTAATGAGTTACTAGAGGTTCCACATGTTTTTAACAGTCAAATACCTGCCCACAAACGGTGTAATCATCTTCTGTGCTGGACTTTTTATCTACATTTCCTTCCATCATCCGTTAAAAGACGGATTTAAGTCTACTAAATTTAATTTGCAATGTTAGTAGCTCCGACAGACCTACGAGCGATATGTTACAAAGCGTTTTATGATAATTGCTCTAATGTTATTTTGGCGTTAGAATGCGTGGTATAATACGAAGACAATCTTAAACCAAAGGAGCATGGAAAAGAGAAGCAGTCACTGCAATGATTATGATCTTTAATATTTACATCAAAAAGTTTGTCGAAGATGTATAAAAAATAGCATCTCCGGGCAGTTATTGTTCATAAAGAAAAATTTCTCAGACTCGATCCTTCCCATTTTTTTTTAATTTATTGAGAATATTTCAATGCGAATGTCTTTTGAAAAGCTGTATGAACGACGAGGACGTTGAGAACGTTCAACATCTATTGTGTGAATGCTCCAACTTTACCAAACGAAGAAGACATACGCCTGATAGCTATTTTTTAAGCGAATTTAGGGAAATAGCAAACACGGGGTTAAGGGACCTAGTGAGGTTCAATAACTCTTGTGGCTGGTGATAACGCACCACCCTAAGTTAAACAATCATTTCCAGGTAAGGTCCCGATGAAGTGGCATTGAAAGTGATAATTGCCCTTCCAAGTGTGAGTGAATCTAGCTATTTCGATAGTTACCACTCTATGCTAACAGAACCCGGTTTTACCGTATTGGCTATTAATTCAACAAAATGCGTTATGGCTGATTTCTCTATACGGGTTGTCGAATAGGCGTGTACATAATTTTAGTTTTCGTAGTTTACGAACTTTTCAAGATTTTTTAAAGCTTGTTTACCACTCTTGGAGAATACCTTAGGTGTTTGTAGTATGTTCATTGCCCTCATTTGGGAGCATTATATTTGTCATATGTTTACAACCGACTGAACTCGACTCCTTATTTTTTATGAGAGCAAAACACCATCCGAAGTAAAACTTAGGAATGTTTCAACGTAGAAATTACAAAATTATTAATTAATACATTGCATTCAAAGGTAGCACAACAACATGCGTAACACTGTTAATTTTATTGCATCCCGCTTTGGGAAAAAAACAAGCAACTCTAACTTTCGCCAGTACTAAACATTTTTTTAGTCATGCCAGAAAGGTGTTCAATGCATAAAAAATATACAATCCTGATGCTTTGCGAACATATACTTAATATCGAAAAGGAATAGCACACTCACGCTCGAACTGAAAAACTTCACAGAAAACGTGCATATAATGCAGTTTTTGAGGCTTGAAACTATTGGACGTTATTCCCTTGATGGATGAACTTAAAAAAAGCAAATACGAAATGTAATCTTGATTTTTTTGAAAATTTTGCCAACACGAAGCGGAAATGTGTGCTTGTTTGCAACTGCACCAGGGAAACGCAATGAAAGGACATTTAGTAAAACTTTTACTGCAAGACCTGAGGCAAGGATTAAGCTGTTTTATTTCTCTTTTCATTTAATGTTCTCGTTTCATATGTATGTCTGCATGCATGGAGCATGCATGCATGAACATCACAGTTATGTTTTGATTATGACAAACATAGGATTTTATTTAAAGATTTTCCGATAGGATAAGTGATGATGCATGCGGAGATGTGATGACTGCCAGAGACATATATATAAAAGGACACTGTAATTTTTTTGTGTGCTTTGATTTTTATATAAAATTAAATTCTCGCTGAGTTTTCATTGTGTAGTTAACTGAATTAGTAAATTTTTCAGATTTAGTCTATTTGAAAAACTCCCACTCCTTCCATGCCTGAGATGGTTATACAGAAACCTTTTTTAAAATGACGTGCTAAGGCAACAAATTATCGTTGAGAATAGGTTTGAAAATAGGTTTGAGAATAGGTTTGAAAATAGGTTTGAGAATAGGCTAAGAGCTAATAACTTTAAAAGGGCTTCACTTAGCAGATAGGGTGTCCAAGGTCAAATTAAAGAGAAAAGTCTACAGTTTACAGGTTTTATAAATCACAGTTATGTCAACGACCATTTTGCAAAAATAATAGAGGTCAAATTAAAAAAACAAAGGTAAGAAAATCCGAAATTTTTAGTTAGACAACCATAATTCTTGATGCCAGAGGGATGTGGGGCTTGTGGAAAGACCATGAAGCTCTGCATACAATGAGCTTTTAACTGTGACCGTACGCTCCGTTGTTTTTAAGATACAGTGTGTTATGTGAAAATCTAGATTATTTTTCTTAATTGCTCTGGAACTCCCGAAGGGTTGATGTGGATCCCCCTGCCATACAATTTTTTGTTTGTCTAGGTGTCTAGTATTCACAGATTTCGTTTGATCACGATTCGAAAATGCACAGTGTATATCCGCGATAGCTTCAAGGCTAGAATGTACATTTTGTCTGTTTTCTCTAAATACTTCTAAGAACGTCCTCAACAAACGATCAAAATGATCCAGATCCCGCTATACCGGTAGCGGTAGCAGAAAAGCTTTAAAAATAGCGGAAGACTTACAAAGGGCATCAAAAGGAATATATATGGGGTAGATAAGGGTAGATGCCAGGGCCTAAAAGCTTATCCTGTTTCATATTGAGGATCATACGAATAGCTATTAGTGGACGTATCACTGGAAACTCGTTCGGTGATATTTTTTGCATGGTAAACCATGATGTTAGCACACATGTCATCAATCTAATCGAAAAAAATTTTTGGACGAACGCCTCAGATAGGTAGCATGGAAAAATTTTGCACATATGCGTTAGTTGGCAACCCTTCATTAGAAAACTGTGCATATAGTAAAAAAAAAAGAAATCAACGTCTAGGTTGATGTTGCATTCCATTAAAATATCATTCATATAAATGATAAGAATTACAAGCATCAGTGTGGATCCCTGAGTCACGTCAAATAATAACGGTAATATGGTAGAAGTATTTTTTATTTGTCTAGGTAAAGTCTTTTAGCTATTTTAGATAAGAAAACAGTTAACTGGTACGGTACAAATTTATGTTTAAAAAAAATTGTTGGCATTATGAACGCTGTCAAAACACGGAAGTGCAGAAGAATTCCGAGTATTACCAAGGCAAAGTATTGCCAGCTTCCAAGTTATTCAACCGTGGGAATTAATGATTAATCTTTCAAACCGCCCCTCCCCCTGTCTTCCCCCTACAGGCCCTTCACACATTATAAGACGTTTCCAAGGCAATTATGGAGCCATATTTGACTTTACAACATCCAAACACTTGGAATCAAATATGAAACTACCTTTCTACTTTTCCCATTCTTCCTTCCTTGCTTTCCCTGCCCTCCCTTTCCAAACCGAATTTTTTCATATATTTTTTTAAATGGAAGGGCTCTTGAAGCCAGAAGTTGTTCCGGTAGGCTTAACTTTTCCCAAATCCATGATCCTACTAGAATTTATTTTCATCTCAAAATGTCATCTAGATATGATTAAGGAAGATAGTTGTCACCAACTATCAGAACCTGTTAGTAGTTGCTGCTTCTGTTTGAATAGTTATTTTCCATAATTTTCTTGACCTTCCGATGAGACATCTTGCTTACTTCAATCGAGTAATTTCTCAATAAAGTTGTTTTCTTTCAATTTGCTTTCATCATTAATCCTATTCTATGTAAATAGCTATTTACAAAAGTCTGCAAACCGCGCGTTACTATTTGGGTGTCCTTCCACGTTTTTATTTATTTATTTAAGTCGAGCCAACATGACAAAATTATTGCACATGATTATCACAGAAAAAAAATAAACGAAGAAGTACATGTAACAGTGCATACTAGTCGTCTCTCAAAGTTTGTGGAAGAATATTAGAGTTTATTTTAAATAAGAGTTGAGGAGCATATATGGCACCTATTATGATTTGGAACATAAAGACTATTTTTCTTATCTCAATTCATTTAGTGAGCGTAGATAGCTAAAGAGGATCTCTGCTCAAATTGATGGGAGGATTATCCCATGGCAGTTCTTTAGGTGCGAGCGAATAAATCTGCTCTTCCAAGCGTCTTGGATGTATGTTGTAAAAGGACACCAAGCGGAAATAGGATGCTCAAGAACAGCTCGCACAAAAGCTAGATAAAAAGTTCTTAATATTAAGGGATCATCGAAATCGGGAGAATATCTTCTTATATAATCTAAAGTGGTATTGATTTTCTTGTTAATATGTAGTAAAAAGCTTAGTTTGATGTCTAAAAATACATAAAGGTCTCTAACTAAATTGTTTTGGCTTTACACTTGTCGATATGTAAATACATAAAATGTTTACTACACCAAATTAAGAAACTGTCAATATTTAATTGGCAAGCGTAATAACCAATAGAACTTTCCACCGTCTTAAAAACTTTAATATCGTCAGCAGATATCGTTTGGTACATCGATAATATATAAGATAAATACCAGATGCCCAAGGTGGCTACCTTTAGGAACACCGCATTGTACTACTATTTCACCCGAAGCAGATGACCTAAACAGAACATGCTGAATCCTATTTGATAAATAAATTAAATAATTAAAAATATAGAAAATTCGTGAACATAAAGCTTGAAGAGCAAACGGTTGCCAGACATTTTATCGAAAGCCCCTTGCTGAAGTTAGTAAATATGCAGTGAGCTTGGTTTCCATTTTGCGAGGCAAACGGATGTAAGCAGAAGTTGATCACATCATCACAAAATATATTTAATACATGTTTGCAATGAAAATTTATAATAGCCGAAAGCTAGACAATAGTTTTGTAATTAGATACTTTATCTTTTCTACATTTTTTGCTCTATATAAATAATGTAAAATAACTTCCATGGTAATGGGGTGCTACCGATCCGCAGAGGTCGGTTAATAAAGTGAAGATTATCCCCGCAATATCTTCTTAAAACGACAGAAGGAACCCCATCAGGACTAGTATTGAACTTAGAATTGAGATCGAAAGATCACTAAAGAGAAGCATCACTCCTGAGGAAGGAAGAACAGAACTAAAATAGGATTTATCAATTTGGTCACTACGTTGAGTAAAGCTAGTATTGAAAAATTCAGCGAAACGTTTGCGGATAATGCTGGGATCGGAATTAGTATTCCAGTTTCCAAGTCAACTGGAATAGTTTTGTCGTATGTTGAAAAAAGTTCAAAGTTTTTTAGTTTTAGACTTGTAAGTCAATTTAAGTATAATTAAAAAATGCAGTATTAGTTAGTTCAGAGATTCTTCGCTGAAGACTAGTGGATTCATTGTAGTAAGTCACATTTTTAGCTAAGTAAGTATATAATACCTCAACTACGCTATTTTCCGTAGATTGCGCGTCCTCCTAATGTCATCATCGTACCAAGGAGGGAAGCTGAGTACATTTTTATAATATTAATCAACCTCACATTTTTTGTAGAATTTGTGAATAGAATCATCACTTTTATTCGCCACAGACCATTCCACAATAAAAAGTATTCATCAGTGAAAGTTTGCTTTATGGAGGTCAAAATAATAAGATTGCATGAAAACTACGTTAGGGTCAAGGTAAAGTTATTATATAAGTAAGTAACTAAAAAAGCTAAAATTGGTCTAATACGAATTATTATGAAATCTTAGATGAATGCCCGTAGGTAATTTCATATGGTCACCCATCTGTGCAAGTTTGATTTTAGAAGTGGTTTCTTGCATATATTTCTAGAACGGTTTGACGCACAGTAAAATTATTAAAAGAATTTCATAGGAGTTTGGCTATGAAATAATATCATAACGAATTTAATCAAATGAAATTGACTGAGTTTGCTGCCAAATCAGCAACTCCAGAATTGAGTGGGAAAAAACTCTTTTACAATCGAAAAATCTTAAAAAAAACTTTCTATGCAAAAGCAGTCGTTTCGTAATATCAGCAACCATATTACTCATCAGTACGGCTTGGTTCCTGCCTACCGTATACGCAAAAGGGTTAATCTTGCTAGGCATTCAAGTAAATACTTAGCATTTAGTCTCATATTTAACTCATACTATTATATGAGGTCGGCTGGGCTGTCCACTGATGAGTAATACGGTTCCTGCTATTACGAAACTCTTGATTTTATATAGAAATTTTTTGTAAAACTTTTTTTTCGATTGTAATAGAGTTTTTCGACTCAATATTTTGAAGAATTTTTCATTACAACAAAAACATCTGATCGTTTTTACAGTATATGTAAATAACCTAAAGGGCTTGCCCGATTCTGTTCATTTTTGAAGCTTTATTTACTATTACTATGAAAACACTGCGTACGAAAATTTAGCCCTCTACTTCCACGCGTTCTTAGGCAGTGTTGAAATATATATTAAAAATCCAAATTTTTGTATGGCAACCCTATGAAAGAATTACACCATTTGCCCTATTTTCGAACTTAAATTTACATTTTCCTTACAAAACCCGTGATCAAATTTTCAGCTCTCTACGTGAACGCCATCTCGAGCTATCGTGAGGTCGCATACGGACATGCAAACATCAAAATAACTTTTCTTCTGAGGTGCTACAAATGGAATGACAAACTTATACCCTTTAGATTTCGTCTAGGGTATAATAAGAGCAGGATATTGTGAATCTTCAGGAATCTAAGGAATATCACTTCGAGTGACTGCAGTGTTGCTAGCATCATATGTAAATGGTACGTTCAACAATCTATTGGAGGAGTTCAGGCCGTAGTTATTTTCTTATTATAACATTCAGATCGTCAATTACGTTGGTTTCACAGCAAAGGCAGAACTAACAGGAAAGAAAAATCCGTTAGTGTTACGCTCATCCCATCTCCATATCTGTCAGCAATGCATTCGATAGCAGTAATTTACTTATTGTCAGTTTCTAGGTTTTGTTTTGTTGAATGTAGATGTTCGCTATTCTCCTGTATATGCACAAAAATGCTGTCTAGTTATTTAATATACTGGTGGCATCAATAAGTTGCAGTTAAGCTACGGATCGTGAGAAGTACACCATGACCAACGGAGATTATTATATTTTATTATTAGAAAATAAATGGGTGAAATCGGAGATCCGGCCTCTAAGCACCGTGACCTGAAACAACTTTTGTGGTATACCCCTCTGTCCTCCGCTCTTCGTTTCAGAACCGGCAGTCATCGTCTGTGGTCTTGCTCATTTTCTTAATCATGTAGCCAAGTGGGTAATTTCCCGTCATTATGCCAGTGAATAGCTTGATCTGGTGTACCCCACAGTTGTTGACTTTTTTTAAAGTCTTTATATGGGAAGTTAGCGAACTTCTTCATAAGCCTCGTTATCAGAAGGTGCTGCAATAGTAATTGCCGTAAATGAAGATTCCGCTATTTTTCTAGGCCTCTTGTGTCCTGCTACCCACTTAAGGGTGACTATATTCTCCTCTGATAGTAAATCTTGGATATCCCTATATACTCCCAAAGCTTTGAAGTGAAGAAAATAGAGCTTTTTTGAATTCTTGAAAATCTAACTCAAAAGCTCTGCATCCTATATAGGTGAACATAACCAGATTTCAGTAAGACCTATCGCGTCAACATTAAAATCTTAAGACGATGGAAACAGAAGTAGTGTCTTGGACTGTAAACCATCCAACCATCGTAAGACTGCCTTACATTTTAGTTCAACAATAATAGTTTGTCTATCTGAGAAATAGTGCCTGTAGATTTTACTTTAGTCGTGGAATCATCATATTATCCTTAATCCTTTGTATGGATTAATTATAATAAATAAACTATGTCCCCTTATTTGCTTGAATCCGTACATTAATATGTCAAAGTTCCTGCATTAATATGTCAAAGTTCCTACTCAGCAGTTGAGTACCTAAATAGCGTTCATAAAATCTTCATAAAGTCTGCACCAAAAGACGCTCAGAAATCGAAAAATTGTGTTCCTATTTTTTCCATATACCTACCTCTTCGTTATCAACATTTAACTCACCCCTCTAATATGGATCAACAGAGTGTTCATCAGCAAATCACTTGAAATTAATGTGGATTACCTGCGGCGTTTACATGTATCATGGATGAGAGGAAGAGTAAATAGAAAATTTGTCAAAGTGTATATACATATACTTGCCATTGTTATTTTTAGCATTTTCACCTGCTCCCTCCAATAATCCATATAACCGGATATTGTTCATCTAATGAATCACTACATAAATTTTAATCCCTTGTTTCTCTCTAGAGAACCGGATCGCCGTATTTGTTTTAGAGCAGTCCTTCAATGTTCATTAATTTTGAGTATACGAATGTAGGCAACCAGAAACAGGAATTATTTCGAAATCTTTGACTTCTCCAGGAGTGTTGTTATTGTTAATTGTTTGTTCGTATGAAAGGCATATAAATAAATGTCTTAATTATCATTTTTTGATTCTTTACGTATCTACTGTCCTTGTTACTACAAACAACGAGCCGAATGACATGGGATGTTGGAAAATCTTTACGGAATGCTAAAATTAATTTTTTATAGCAATCTTATCTTAATATATACGAGTAAGTCAAAAAACCTTTTAACCAGTTATCACCCAGTTAACTTTTGAAGAGTGTCATCTTCTTATAGGCAAACTTTTACTTAATTCTCACTAAAATTCTGCAATGTATTCAATATGTTAATTTTGATTAGGTGCCATTAGAAAGGATTCTTACTTCATGTGGATCGGGCTAAATTTTGACTTGTCTTAGATTGTAATATATACGTCAGGGAATTCTTATCAAGCCATTTGTATGCAGGATTGACTTCCGGCTTTTATATGGTAATGAAAAAGTTTTCTGGGAAGTTTGGCTGAAATTTCCGATTTCTTCAATTTCCGTAGGTAATTTTGCGTATGTTCATATTGGGTTTCGATTTCATTCTTATAGCGTCATCATTATTTGAATATTTTCAATAGAATTAAAGAAATATAGGTTCTTTATACGTCAGCGAAGCTATGAATTTCATCTCTGCAAGATGTGTACATATAGTTCCCGGGATGCTGAAAGAAAAAGTTCAAATATGTAGGCATTACGGGAAAGTGTTAGTGTCAGTTCTTTAAATTTAAAATCACTAGGCAGATAGTAAATAGAGAAATTATTTAGAAGAAAAATATGTTGACAATATTTTTTGAATAGCGTAATTCTACTGTTTTGACGGGATTTACTGGATTGACTGGATGATAAACAAGTCAGTAATGGATAATGGTGTCCTCAGAAATCTGATCGTTAATTAAAATCTACAATGGTAGTATCAAGAAATGCGATGGACTATTAGCGTCTAGGAGACTCTACTCTATGGAATAGTAAATTTAAGGGACTATGTATGTATCGACTACTTTTAAATAGCTGATCCATAATCTGTCTGGATATTATTATATTGCTCACAAGACAAAAATTTTTTCTGACAATAGATGGCTTAGAAAGTAGATATCTTATAGCATACCAGAGTAGAGTATAGAGATTGTGAAATGGTACATTCCCAACTGTCCCACAACATATTTTAGAGCGTACCGAGAGCAAATGTTTCCTTAACAGCATTTTCGTATTCATTTGAACGACACGGCAGATGCGAGAAAATATGAATGACTCGACGGATCTATTATTCCAAATGTTGTGATCCATTCCCAAATGTCCCACCAAACATATAAAATTTGTATATTTTACTCTGGTATAGCATGTGACATATAGTTCTTGTGTCATCTATGCTCTAATTCACGTCCTGTGAGTCAAAAACTAAATCGAACACACTTTTCATTCTCTGGATCCCGTCATTCCGCTCTCTGTGATTTTTAGTCAGAAAAATCATGTTTCGTCCTCAAAATAATCGCTTTCAAATAATATACCTCCATTGGCTATATTGACCAAATGATGACAAGTTACTCTTCTGCTCATTTTTCGGCAAAAGCGGTATGAATTCGGCACATACTTTTCGTTCACCTCAAGTACGCCAGTAAAATTCATTTCATTATTGATATTCAGTTCGTCCGAATTTCACTCTTGTCATCTTTTATATATAGTACTACTCATCTTACAGGAATATTCGATACGATTACGAAACATTTATTCGAGAAAAACAATTGCATCCATAGGTACGTTTTAGTACATTTCGGTACGTTTGGGTAGCGTAGCAGAGTTTCCAATTTTACAACAAAATTTGAAGGTACATTTTTCAACCTTCCTTTTAAAATATGATGAAAAAATAACAGCGATAAAAGTCTTTCAGTTACTCTTAATGTGGATTTTATTAATTATAGAAGAACTTTAAGATTTTATATTTACTTCGTCTTCGCACCCCGGTATGTTAGTAGGGCCACCAGTACATCTTATAAAAAATCAGATCCAGAATATTTTATACAAATCGTGTGGTTGGATTTATACGTTGTTTGCTGGTCGACAAGTCTTTGAAGGTAAAAGATTTCATAACTCATGAGAATTTAAACATAACGTCTTCAAATGATTCATGTACGCTATCCAAATTGTGGAGGTAACAGAAAATCTTCTTCACTGCTTCCTAATTTGTCCGGTATATTACAAGGGTCAATCAATGATCCTATTTAGTTTTCCATTTATTATTTATTAAAAGTATCGGTACAGTACCGCAAAATAAATAACCGCGTATTATTTGGACGCAAACCTTTAGATTGCACCCGTACTATCAATATAATTTTTCTTCGATACGTCAGTTTTCCGAAATGTGCGGTTGATTCGACATTGAACTATTATAGAAAGCTCAATGGCAAATATAACTTGATTTCCCCCCCCCCACCCCCCACCATCCACCTATGGAAAGCATAGAAAGACATTTTGATGAATATCGAAATGGAGTCAAATCACAACATATCACACATACCAACACTCTCGACAATATTACTTGGATATGGAATAGTTACAAATTTCTTTATACAATCAAATCTCATACATGATTCAAAAGAAGTTTCATCCTTATATAACCAAATCAGCTATTTTCTTTCCACCGCAATTATGAAGTGGAAATGTGGGAATTTTATAGAATATCCATCAATACTGAAAACTCTATTACTAAATTACTTTTAAGCTATTAGCTATTTCCCCCTAATTGTTCCTTCGACAAACTCTTGTCATAAATCAGAAAGTAATGAATATTTCTGAGCAATTTAGCATCCACATTGATGAAAGAAATTCTGATGAATGCTGATCGGTACTTCCTTCCTTAAAAAAAAAATTGCTTGGCTCCTTCAGAGATGCAAGAATAAATTGTGTAAAACCATATTGCGAATTGTCCGAAGATTTTAAGATGAAGAAAGCTTTCACTTTCTAATATATACATACTTTTATACATATACAATTTATATATATCGAGCAAATTTTTTTATACATAAATGTTATCTTTTTACTCAATGGACTAAAAGGGTATGATAAATTCCTGGTCCCAGTGGTGATTTCACAGGTACTGATTTATCTCTACTCGTTTTTCATGGAGAGAAATTTTTCCTATTGGCAAAACTCGATCGGTGTTGAATGGAATCTATTCAATTTATAAACCATGACCGAGATTTCTTCATTTTGTGATTTACTTTCTTTTGGTCTAGCAGAGATTACTTTCAGTTTTTTTTTTGTCTTCTTTTACAAAAGGAAAGAATTCGGGAAACATTTAAGTGATAAATGCTTTTATAACACGAAGAAATTTTTGAAATATTTCGATCATGACCTATCTACTTACCTAACCAACCCCACCTCCCCATGAAATATGAAAATTTGCAATTTATAACAAAATGATTTCCGTGAAATTACTTTGGGCATTTAATTCTCCTCCTGGAGTCGTTAGTTGCTTGAATTTATTTTTGTGAATTAACGGAAATGAGGGATAGGAAAATTGTGGAATTGAGTAGATATAAATAGTACAAAAGGAAATTGTATTCATTGAGCACTGCTTCAAATCGATTTATTCTTTATCTTGCAAATATGATATACCTCCGTAATCCTGCGAGAAGTTACATACGAATTCTCCATCTCTATATTTTTTAACAAACTGTGTCCTTTTGTCCTTAGAGTGGATTGTATGGTGTCATAAACCATTTAGGTTCACTGAATCCCTAAAAGGCAATATAGTTATGGTCTTTTCAGATACATGGCGCTTGTATGTATGAGCGCCAAGTGTAGTTGAGTATAGGGTTTTATATGCACATTAATATGACGGCCGAGGACCTAGTATAGAGTAAACTCTGGTGTCATATTATATTCTAGATTGATCTAAATTAAAATGAGGTCAGCGATACTATCTTTTGGGGGCCATACCAATAGTAATTAGTATTGAGGCAAGGGGCCCGAAATTGTTGTGTCTTCTGGACCGGGTAACCGCTCTGAGCAGATAGCTAATTGTTTTGAAGTAACGAACCGTGGGGTCTCGAATGGATGTCAACTAGTCCTTGTTCATTCAGCGACCAAATGGGGAATAGGCTGCCTTGCAGCACAAATCCGCGTTGGGTGCAACGATGAGAAAGTGGCTCTGGAATCCGGACGACTATGACACGGGAATCAATTGGATCATATTGCAACAGTAACGCTGATGTTGTCTGCGGAATTCTTGCTGGCTGTGCTGCCTGCAGGGTTCACCCTTGGTAACAGCTCGATAGTGCGCCTTATGGCAAAGCTAAAATTGATGAAGATTGTATGAAGTAATTTTTATTTATTCATGCAAAAACTCATCGGCAGATATTGCCCTTACTATGAACTATCCTTTTATTATGCTCTTGAACAACTGTGATTATTATTATTATATATTATTATATATTATTATTTTCATTTTTTCATCTTTCGATCTCAAGCTGACGTATTATTTGTCACAATCCTAAGTCATACCAAACTAATCCCTTTTGTCGTCAGCCACTTACTGAGATCTATAAAATGGACTGCTGACACTACTGAGATTGCTTACATTATTTGACCTTATTATGGCATCACTTTTCTATAATCGTGTCTTTTTGTTTAACTAGTTTATTCCGCTGAACTACACACAATAAGTTCTATACAAAATCCACCATAGTCCACTTTCAGTTCAGTGGTTTTCCAAATGAATATATACAATATAAATTGATGGCAATACAATATTTGTAATCCTTTCTCTGTGTCCCATACCTACTTTTAAGGACAGGCAGGCAAAAAGTGCTTACATTTATTTCTTTAAAAATCAAGTTTAAAAAAGTTTTGAGGTTGTAGGAGGTAAGCTTCCAAGAATAGAAATAACTGGAAATGTATCTGTTATTTGTTGAACTTTTAGTATGTAATAAAACGTATATTTGTTCAAGAACGAACTTTTTTTTTTTTGATTCTCCGGTATATAGCAAATGCCAAGAAATGTTCTTAATTTGAGTGACTTGAAAAACAAATGAAAAAATGGAACAAAGAAAAGAAATGAAAAAGAGAAAACAAAATAGAGAAAATTAGAAAAAAATAAAAAATTGGTCACACCCTTGCCAAAAAAAAGTTGAGTCATACATGAAATAGAAAATTAGGCAGTCCATGTTATATTATATATAGCAAGATATCTCAAAGAGCTTTAACTTGAATTTATTACAGCTATTACAGTGGCTTGGTTTTAGTCAATCGAATGTACAGTCTACAGCGAGAGTGCCTGATGATAAATAAATATTATATCTTCTTTCTCTTTGGAGGGCCATTGCATTCCTAAATCTTGACCTTCCAGGTCTTTGTGACGATTATTGGGTTTTGGTTTTCGGCCCGCTTGAGAATACTTTCGGAATATTTATTTTATTATTTTATTTATGATGAACTATGTTTGCAGCTAGTCCAAATAATTTTCATCTTCGTAACTGATCGAGATATGGCGGTATAGAAATATGCATGCTAAAGCTGATTTGAATATAGTTAGAAACTTTTAAACCATTTTGTAAACCACTGACCCTAAATTACATAAGGCGCCCATTTAGATACTTTCTTGCCACTTCTGAAGAGACCCTTTGGTTACTCACTTAATATTTAAACATAGCGACAACTCCTTCCGAAGAGAGTTATTGGACGGTTTTCTCTGGCGTATGCGTGTCATAATTGTCAAACAGAATATGCTAGCTGCTTTAGATTTAAGTTACACTAGTCGACGAACTCACCCAAAGAAAATAAAGCCTCGTATGCCTGAGCCCTTTTCACCATCTCACCAAAAGGTCTGTTCTTTCTAGGCTCACCAACGCCGAGTGGGCATTTCACAACTTCTGATGTTTTTTCTTTCCCATAGATCGACTACTGGACTTCTTAGGGAAGATAGAAGGAATAAACACACGGAGAGCATTAACCATATTTATAGCTCTTCACCTATTTTTTTTAATATGTCATCTTTCTCTTGGTAATGGTCACCACATCCATATAGAAGTCAAGCTATCCATATTGGCCGTTTGGTGGGTTTTTAAATGCTTGCCTCTTCTAATTCATTTGGGGTCTCCTTCCTTTGCGATATTGAAAAAATCTCGTTACGGCGGATATGGTTAATATAATTTTATTTTCTCACTTTGATACAGTATTAACCTGATCATATATGAAGCCTTTCAAGGTCAGACAAGATAGGAACACTTGATTTTTTTTATATACGAAGAGATTCAGTATCGCCAGAATCGATTAACAATGGGCCTTATTGTGACCTGCATACCAGAGATTCCGCCCAGGGTCTCAACATCTCTTCAATCCATCCATCCATCCATCACCAGAATTTGTAATCATGTTACGGAGATATCAGAAATTTTTCACTTCCTCCAATTTTTGACTACTTACGTATAAAGCCGGAAATACGTTTGTATTTAAGTGGTAATAATCAGGAAGAGGATACCTCGAAAGTGCAAAACTTTCACTAAATCCTTTACATTAAACGAATACAATATCCATGGCGAAGTACGAATTTAATTAACATTATATAAACACTCAAATTAAGCGACTTTAATTAAGTATTATCAAAACATAAACCTCAGATACATCCGGCTTCGGGAATAATAATAATTATAAATGTCCACCATTTTGTGTTGTTTAGACATAAATTTGCGAAAATTACACAAACCTAGCCTGTAGAGCCTCGCAGGTAGCAGCTAATATTCATAATCAAACTCTATAGAAATACTCAGAATTTCAGTGGAATATATGCCGCCTTTCAGGGAGGGAAAAACTACAGCAACAGAGATCTGTTTCCGTAAGGTTTTATCTTCGAAAATGAGTTGATTATTTCCACATTACACAATCGTTCACGCTGAAATTATAGGTATTCAATAGTGGAAGGGGCTGCTGTGGATGGTATATTAAATATCAGAGCTTTAATGCTGAGCGTGTAACAAAATAATTACGAAACAATTAACGTTTAGAAAATTGATTTTTTTCTCACATATACAGGGTGGGCCAAAAGTCACCATGGGGTTTAAAAATTTAATAACTTTTTCGTTTATATATATTTTTTTATTTGTTTTTTTTAGATTATAAAATAGACAAAATGGAAATTTTTTTACGCTAAGTATGGAAAATAATGTCACTTAAATGACCGCCGTTATTAGCTTCGCAATGATGGGCTCTTTTTAGAGCATTTTCCATAACATCTTTCAACATTTGTGGCTGTAGCGCTCGAATTTCTGCAACAATGTTGGCCTTGAGTTCAAGGATTGTCTCGGGCTTGTTCACATATACTCGCTCTTTCAAATAACCCCAAAGAAAATAGTCGGGTGCTGACAAGTCTGGCGAACGCGCTGGCCAATTAATTTCCGAATTTCTTGAAATTATTCGCTGTCCAAAAATTTGCCTTAAAAGTGCCATTGTGTTTCGGGCAGTGTAGGCAGTGGCTCCATCCTGCTGAAACTACATCTCAGGTCTGTTTTCAAGAGCAGGACGTAAAAAATTTTCTATCATAAACCGATACCGCTCTCCATTTACGGTTACAGCACTTCCATCTTCATTTTCGAAGAAGTAAGGCCCAATGATATTTTCAGATGTAATGCCACACCATACTGTACACCTAATGGGGTGCAATTGGCGTTGATGAATGGCTCTTGGATATTCAGAACTCCAGGACCTACAGTTCTGCTTATTAACAAAGCCATTCAGATGAAAATGAGCTTCATCACTCATAATCAGATTTTCAATAAAGTTGATTTCATTTCTGGCCAACTTTTGAAATTTAACTGCAAAATTTAGACGTTGCCGATGATCTGCGGGTTTCAATTCTTGCACCAATTGCACCTTATATGGGAATAACAGTAAATATTTTTTTAAAATGCGCCGTAGTGACGTACGAGACATCCCTAGATGAGCAGAACGCCTTCTGGTAGATGTTTCTGGTGTTTCGTTAACACTTTGCTCTACACGTTCAATATTTTCCGCAGTGTGAATTATACGCGGTCTACCGGTTCGAGGCAAATCACTTACGGTGCCATGTTGGTGGTGACGATTAACTAAGCAACGAATCATGGCTTCAGAGGGCGAAATTCTGACGTTAAAATGGCGACGATATGCTCTTTGCGTTAAAATAATTGATCGCTGATTTAAGTAATAAAATTCTATTATTCTGGTTCTTTGTTCAGTTGTGAATCTCTCCATTATTTATTCTCCAGATGTTATTTATATAATCTAAAAAAAAAAAAAAAAAAAAAAAATATATCAAAGAAAAAGTTATTAAATTTTTAAACCCCATGGTGACTTTTTGCCCACCCTGTATGAGGAAAATACATTTATGTTTTATGAACACTAATTTAGGCGATATTGTCTTTAGCTCTTCATTATGGAAACCAAGATATCTACTTTTCTAGGATTGTAAACTTTGTATCATAGGAGCCGGCCCTGAGCCTTTGTTATGATTATATAACGATTTTTTTACATTTAAGTGGTATATATAAAAAAGTTCCACAAAGAAATGTTTGCAACATGAAAGTGTGTGATTGAATGAAGAAATAAAAACTGAAAGAAGCAGAAGTGGTAAAACGGTGATCTAAAGATTCAAAGAAATAAGACAGTTTTGTATCTTAGATGCATTAAATACATCCCGATTCCTTCTAGTTTAAGGTCGTTTTTCACTAACATGAAGTTGTACCTAAACCAAATTAAGAAAGGATGAGATTGAAAATAACGGAAATGCCCTGTAGGAGCCTAAACGTCACCCAATATTATCCTTAAGGCATAGATAATATCACATTAAATCCAAACATCGAACATATTCAGACCACTGACTTGATTCCACTCATTAATCCATTGTAATGTATGTACATATATATAAACCTTTAAATTCAAATTTATGTCACCTGAAATAGATAAGATTGCATACCGAACCAATGCACTGTAAAGCCATGACCACAGACAAGGAAAATAAACAATTATTGAAACGATAATTGAAAGAAAATAAAAACAAAACAAATTGCTCGACCTTAACAGAAATTTGCAACACACGCAAATTTCGCTATGCAAGCAAAATGTTCAATTGTAATTGTGTCTGCGGTCATCGCTATAACAAATCAATCAATGAATCATAAAGAAGTTCAGTGATCAGTATTGTTGACACTGCAACTATGATTTATAATTTCATTTATTGCAATTTGGCAATAACTCCCCCTTTTAGAATTATGGCACATATTGATTTCTATGTGAACTAATTGTATAAATAAGCAAGCATGGGTCATTAAAAATCAGAGTTATTTTGATCGTGAAAACCTTCTATTAATCTCTCACTAAAACAACGGCATACTCTGCCATACAAATTAAATCGGCATACTCTGCCTAAATATTAAAATAGCGGCATACTCTGCCAAATTGAAGTAAATCGGCATACTCTGCCTATAATTAAAACAGCGGCATATTCTGCCATCAAAAGTAAGTTCGGCAGCGATCTGCCTTTTTTCTAAATAAACAGACAAAATTTTAACTATTCATCATCATGGATAGGAAATCACATTCACTTGGAGCAAGCTTATTACACCATTACCACTTCATAAAATACTTTTTATAACCATGTTGAATTAGTCACAGCCAATTCCAATACAACAAACCTAAACAGAAATAGAATTAAAATATTAGATAAGAAGAGCTGGCCCTTACGCATGTTAAGCAAGGACCTTCGTTTTGACTGGTACTCCAGTTTAAGCATCTCCTAGACAAAATAGTAGGAAACAAACAAAACGAGGATCTGATGTAATCATGATCTCATTATATATTCATAACTATTTTTGGGTGCTTGAGTGACGATACATATGAGGTTTTGGCATACTTACTATACTCTGGTAAACCTAAATGAATAATTATCACAAAGTATATTTTTATATAATTAAATAGTTGTATCTAAGATTATTATCTAAGATCTCGATTATTCCAATCTTGTGACCTGAGAAGTGAATTGCTGAAAATATATAAATTAGTTTTGATTAATTAGAATGTAAACAAAAGGTTAACATGTAAACAAATAAATTGCACAAGACTTTCCAACGACAAAAATGATTCCATATCACAATTGTACAAAACATTAATAACACAAAGATTCTTATCAACATAAATAAAACTACACAAATTTGTAATATTTACTTACTTATTGATTTGGCACCAATTTTCAGTCCACTGAAAATGATATTTGATGACATACTGGAAATTTTAATGCTCGTACCAAAATGTAATAAAGAAATTTCATGTCAATATCTAGCTAAAAAGCATTTAGAAAAATACGTAGAAAAATATGAGGAGGTAGTTTTTTACATGCTCAAATATGGTAATTTGACAGGAAAGTATAGAGCCGGATTTATTTTGAATCCAGAAATAAAAATGAGAACAGATTGAAATCGAGAGGTAAAATAATCTAAAATTTGGAAATCAAATCATTCTTGAAATCTGGGAATTTGAAATCTTGTGGAATTATTATGAAGTTATTTTTATATTTATCGAATCATTTTTATCCTCCGAAGTACTTTCCTTTTATTGACTGATTTACTTAAAGCGAAGTAAAACTTTCATAATTATCTAGAAAAATTGAAACAAAATTGAGATTAATTTGTACAATGAATATGTTAAATAACTATAAGTGTATTTAGCGAGTACTGATTTATTTTTAACCAACATTCCTTATGCGTGTTTAGCTCAGTGGCAAGTCTATTGTCTGTAATTTAAGCAACGAAAGTTCGGTTTCTCATTTTAACGAGTATTCTCTTTTGTTCATAATTTTAAATGATATAGATTCAGTCGACTTTGTTATTAAAAATATAATTAGCTTGAAATGACTATTTAGTTTTGAAATCGACCACGGACAACGATTCGAAAGTTTGCAGACGAATTTAAGACCTTTTAGTTTTTGTTTGTTTTTTTTTTTGCAATACGGCCTAGTAAATAATTATCCTACAATTTTTCAGCACGATTCGATTTTTTTGAAATAACTTTTATCCACTCACTAACCCCTGACTAAATAACTATGTTCGTAAGGGCGACGCTCTTGATGAAAATGCGTAGTAAAGATGGATGGATTTTGAATTTACATGGGGATTCTCGATTTAAAATTAATGAATGGGGAGTTTTTTTATGGTATAAATTTCTTTTACGCTTTGGGGGCTTTGAGTTTCGGGGGTAACTACCATCTTGGGGTTGTCCAATATTGGCCCTGTGTGATATCAAATTAAAGCTCTTAATCAGTGCTATTAAATGGCATATTCCAATTTGTTTTGTAATAAAACTTATAAGAGACTTTTTCATCCGAATATCGTTAAAATGCATAATTTTCGTTATTTGTATTCAGATGAGGGTGTAGGTTGGTGAGAGCGGCTGATTTTTCTTTTAACCGCTTTAGCACAATGTTTTACATATTTCATGGTCAATATCAACCGTTTAGGAGTTACAGTGTGATTAATCTTAAAAATTACAATGCGCCCAGCAAACCCCTCCCCTCAAGAATTATTGTTGCCTAAACTAAATATTTAGGATTTTCTTACATTTTATATTTTGTATTGTGCACCTCTCAGACCCTTGAAAATATGACAAGTTTTCAACTAATTGGCGGTTCCACTTTAAGCTATTTTTATTCTTTTCCTACACAAAACCATCATGTTAACAAATATTTCTGAACTCCCCCGAATGCAAAAACAAGCGAATAGAAATTCATTAAAATAAAAAAATTTCTGAACTCCCCGAACTCTGAGCAAGTGAAAAAGAAATTGATAAAAACTTCATGTACGTGCGCGATGCTCGGGCGCTGCTCTGTGCGTAACCTCCCCCATCTCCGCTCATTTCCCTCTCCAACCCTTTTCGTGCGCGGCGCGCAAAAACTACACCGTCTAAACTAGCCCTTATTTATAGGAAATCACGTACCACATTTATGGGAATATGTATCGAAGAGCTTAAAATAGTGTAACGTCTGCTATCCGCAAATTGCAGCGCGAATACTTTCATTCGAGGCATCTCAGGCATGGTGTCAAAAAAAAAACAAAATAAGATATGGAGGCTGTGCACCCATAAGCTCACAATATAACATAAAAGCATGTATTTTAGCCCCCAGCACCTCTAGCAATGTTATATTCCGAACAATAAATGAAGTGATACAGAGAGAGAGTGATGAACACTCGCGTTAATAGCGCGAGGTGCGCAAATAATTCCATCTATGTATTACAACCCTTATTAAGTGCAAAATAAAAAATATTTAACCCATACTTTAAGTAAAAGAAAAAAATGAAGATGCTCACCAGCAAAAAAGAAGTAAAGGAAAGGCTAGGATGCAAATATCAAATATCAAAATAAACCCGCACATTGAACCCCGCTAGGTAAATTATTCCAGAGGCGATTAACCTGAACAAAATAAAAACCATAGTGAGAGCAGAAGTACAACAGCATAGCATCAGAAGTTTTCGATACTTGGCGGAATGTATTGGATGCAACAGTTGCAGAAATTCAACAAGATAAGGAACCTATCCCAATTTTCAAAAACGTCTCCAAGGAACCCAGTAGCGAGAGACTATAACTGGAGACATGGTCATATCTACGCAGCAATTGTTGAATGCCATCCTTAGGTTTCTGGATCGCACAGAATTGAAAGCCCTGAACCTGGGAAAATATTGCATCCATTAGTGAAATGGGGAAGCACTAGAAATCTAACCAGAGTCATGCGTAAGCCTCGTTGCATAATACTAAGATATAACTAAAAGCGGCCCAAGTCCAACGTAAATTTTTGACAGTATGGTAATTATTTGATTGCAGCAATTCATCTGGAAATTAAAGTACTCTCCGCCTTCTAGCATTACTTAAATATAAAGGATATTGGTGTCATTAAGTAACATTTCTGGCAGTGAAGATCAATCAATTAGTCATGGATAGAATGTAGCGCACTGGTATTTAGTAGGATTACGGCTATATGTTGTCACTCGAACAACAATAATTTCTTTGAAGGTCAATGTTAAAACGGTGTAAACAATCTTCGGTGAGATCTATAGGTCAACTCAAATAAACCTATGCATCATAAGGTATACATTGATGAGATTTCAAGTAATGGGTCATTTCAGGAAGGATATTTTTGTATAAACTAAATAATAAAGTGCCGAGAATAGAGCCCCAAGGAACACGACAGGAAAAGACAAAAGCATTATTCAGTGTGAGATATTAATATCTACAGAAAAAGCAAAAGCGATGCAAGCTTCAACAAGAACCTCTCGTGACAAGCGGTACCAAATTCTTTTGAAAATATTTAACCGAAGGAAAATGCACATAATAAATATTTATCAATTCCAGTTGTTAATTTTAATAGATGCGTTTCACAGCTATGATAGGTACCAAAAGCCTGATTGACATGAGTTGATTAGATTATTTTCACATAGGTATTCTAGAATTTTCCAGTAAGTACATTAATTTCTACAGATTCTTAAGAGAGGAAGTATAATGGACTAATTGGTCTAAAAAATACTGCTTCAGCGTAGGATATGCTGGTTTCAGTTAAAGTTTATAATTATTTCAATTGATTTATGAAGCTAAGTAAAACTGTTGCTGGTAATATAATTACAGAGAGGACGTATAAGAAGTTTGTAATTTCACAAGATATAGTAAAGGAAGAAATATTAGATACATATCAAAGACCTTCTAAAAAGACTTTAAGATCATTGGCAGGACTAATTTGAGAAATTTCCGTGATACTTAATCATAACCAAATGCATTTGGTTTGATAGAACATACCGACGAGGCAACATAGATTGAAAAGTATCTCTATCGGTTAGGTGCACAGGACATGAATAGTAAACTACAAAGTAGTTATTAACACTAAAATTAAACCTTTTCGAATCACCACCCATGAACCCCTGCATTACTTAGATTTTGCCAGGACATTTTCAAGAGTTTAATTAAACCGTTCCTTAAGGAAATTAAAAAACTCTCTAGATAAACGTTGATGAAGTAATTTGCTGCTAATAATAAATTCAAAGAATTAATATGGCAGGATCGCTACTATTAGTTCTTTTCCGTACATAAATAAAAAAAAGGGTTAATTTCCAAGCGATTGTAAACTGTCCAATTGAACAAAACAAGGAAAGCAATAAATTACCCGGTGCAGAATTCACAGCTGTAAATATTCAATTACAATTATACATTATAATAACTATTTCATAGAAATTAAAAGTTTTTAATGACAATTACGGTTATTCAATAGTACTTACAAAATTATATCAAATAAATAAAACAAGTGTACAATTTAATACCTTGTAAAGCCATGATCAGAGACAATGAAAATAAACATATATACAACGACAAAGAAATAAAACAAACAAAAAGTCTTGACCTTAACAAGAACTTGCAACACACGCAAATTCCACCATGCAAGAAAAATTATCAAGGTCATCGCTTTACCAAGCAAATACAATGGGAGTCATTAAGAAGTTTTGTGTTCCGAAATGCAATAACCCCGCTCCGCCTCCCTAGTATAATTATTTCCTATAGAACTCAATTATATAAATAATCCGAGACCGTTTCATAGAAATCAAAAATACTTTGATCATCAAAAGTACCTATCCTTTAATTTCTCTCTAAACATCGCCATACTTTGCCATAACTAATTACATTGGCATACTCTAAAACTAATTACGTAATTTTTGGAGTATATATTCTTTGAACGATTCTTATCATTTTTTATAAATCAAAAATTATTTAAATTCGCCCTTCCTCTTTACTATTGAAAAATATATTAAGTCATATGCAATTAATTCTAATTTAAAGCGGTCTATAATTCTGTTGTTTAAATTATGAACTTTTTTTAATTTTTTAAATACATTTAAAAAAAAAAAAGGAACACACTCGTAATAACACGGCTCTAGGGCTATTTATCTGAGGTGCTCCATAAGAATATGTATAATAGCAAGTCTGTTTTAAACCGGAATTCAGAAGAAACATACTTTCTCAATAGACGAATTTCTTGGAAAGTTAATTTGAGGAATGCACCGATCGTTTTGTTGAAAAATATTTAATTTTCTATTTCATTGCTCGACGTTTCGGGTCCAAGTGCGGTCCTTCTTCACGAGCCTTTTTTCTATGTTGTTATTTATAATTATCTTTAAAAACTATTTGTACAAGCCGCAGACAGAAAAAGAGCTTCTGCAGAAGAAATAGAAAATTAAATATTTTTAAATAAAATGATCGGTGTATTCCTCAAAATAACCATCCAAAAATCCGTCATTTAAGTAGCCCGATTAAAAACATAAGGCCAACTAGAAAACTATCAGTTGTAAATTCATATTTCTCAATAGAAACATCAATATTAACTATAATGAATGTGAGTAGGTATGTGTATGATTATAGAAATTTCCTTAGTAAGAAAAAAATTGTCCGAACATATAGTGTGGGTACATTTGTATATCGCTGCACGTATGTTCTGTATATACAGATAATGTTTCTCAAACTAAATTCATCAAAAGTAGGTACTATACTCCAACTGTACGTGTATCTCTTGAGAGTTTTGATGTGAAAGTTTCTTCCGTAAATCCTGAGACAGAAAAAAAAACGAAACAAAATTGACCTTTCATCTATTTGTCTGTGACACTACTCAGGATCTAAAATGAAGTAGATGCGGAAATCAATTCAATTTTTTTTATAGGTTTGCCATCATATCATGAAAGCCTGGGTATCTCGTTGTACTTCTTTACACAATATCAGAGCAAAATTCAATATACGTTTTCATTTCAGTAATGCTAAGATTGACATCTTACAAGGAATCAATGATACTTTAAGATCAATAAAAGTAAATAGTATGGATGTTCTTATATAAGGATGTATTACGAAGAGCTTGATATGACCTTTCAGGGATTCAATGAAAATGATGACAATGCAATTTCAATAAAGTTGGATTACTCTTTAACGAGATAGGTATACTTACATTCCTGTAAAATATACCTACAACCAACCTTAGTTTATGAGGCTTAAACTTATTGGGATTTGTTTTACGAACGTGATATATATTTACTTTAAGAGGACAATCAATTTTAGTATCTTATTCTGAATTGATTGTAGTTTTTTAATACGGATATTAATTTATTTCATGACTTCCCAAGCAAAATCTTAAAATTTATGACAAGAAATTTGACGCGAGAAAGAATGACTGGTTTTGTAGAATACCTTGGGTGTATAGGTAACGTCAATAAACACAAGAATACTGATGAAAGGGGCTTCATAAATTGTATCAGATCAATTCATTCAGTACAATAAAATAGTGCAAATAGCTGAACAATTCGGAAGTCTATGAAATTTTATCCGAGTTCATGTCATGTCATGTAAACTTAACCGGGTTTCTCAATAATATGTCTAAATAATTTTTACTTCTAACATACCAACTCACCTCCCCCCCCCCCCTCAGTCACGCGATTATTATATTTGAATTGTATGTATTCAGTATTGCCAAAATATTTCGCATACCCTTGTTGAAATTTTAGAGAAAAAAATCATTAAGAGTTGTCAAAAATTGATGTTTAAACTTTTTCAAAAGGTTTTCATGAATTGGCATAACAAATATTAGCGGTCGTCAAAAATTCGGCATTCCATCTCGAGAAAATCTATACGTGAGCAATATACAAATATTGTTCCACACAGCACAAATGTATCGATGGTATGTTAATGGGATATCGCGTTAACATATATAAATTGTCCGTTGGAATTCCCGTTCGGTCCCAATTAACAACTTAGGACATCGTTGGGATTGACGAATGTAAGAGGTTCGGATGTTCCTGTGGTTGAGCTTCTGCACAATTATCGCATTCAATAATGCAACATTCCCAATGTAAGTGTACCTAGGATGTCCTACGGATATCCTACTTTGATTTCAGGATGTACAGGGCAATATTTGGGAATAATGTATGAAATTTTCCAGGATTGTAAGAATTTTTATTGATGGATAGGCATTTTTACAAAAAAAAAAAAAAAAAAAAGTGGCTGGAAAGTATATGCTATCAGAGGTGTATGTACCTGCACAATACATGAAGACAAAAATTTTAACAGCTTACTAAAAAACCTAGTTTTGAAATGTACAACCAACAAACTTTTCCAAAACAAAAAAAATTTGCTGGCTTAAACAACGCAACTCTCATATGGCTTCTTTCAATACAAATTTTGTTGCTCTGTTTTTGGTCTCCGAAAACGACACACGGAAGCACACCAGAGTATCAGAGAATATGCCAAAATAAATTTTGGAAGGGGAAAAAACGACTGTCCCATGTTTGTCGCAAAATTATCCAGCTGAGAATGTTCCCATAGTTGTAGGATATCCCAGGGAATAAGTTATGGCAAATTTTTAATAACTCCTAGAAGTAAAGTCCTAAGCACATACTGAAAATTTCGTGTTTATCACGGGAAAGCTATGGAATCTATGGGAAAAGAATAGGATATCCCTACGAAATTTGGTGCTGTGTGGGGTAATTCATTTGAAAATATGAAGAGATTTTTTCAAGAAATTTTTTCAAGAAATTTTTTTCTACATAATAAAAAATGTCAAAATTCAACGCTAGTTGTTATTTGGACTGAATCTAAATATTCTCGGGTCTGTTGCTTCATGATGTGTCCTGCTTTGTTGTTGATGGCTACTGTTTCGAAGATCTATCCTGGATGATGCTCCCTCTTTGCTGCAAAAGAAGGGAAATCTTCAGCCAGTAAAGTAAGTAAATGCTCCTGCCTTCGGGATCAACGGGATCAACAAGTTAAAGTAGTGAGACATACCTGAATGAGGAGTGTATGCAGGCAGGTTTAATATGAAAGGGCTTGGAAGATGGCGAAGTTTTTCCATCTGGAGTTGAACTTGTTCCACAAGGTACTCATCAATACGAAGAATTTTGACAGCCTCGTAAATCATTTCATTGTGGTGGTACCTGTAGTTTGTTCTTTTACGAAAACCCGTACAAGTAACAAGTATTTTCGTTTCAAAATTTCGAAATTTTTTTGTGTAGGCTTACGAAATTGAGTTCCAGATTCGGTAGCAGTAAGTAATGGTTGTTCGAATCAACTGTATATACCAGATTAGTTTGGTCGAAACTGATAGCACGTTTTGAATTTTGAATAATGGACTCAAGATACTGTATGCAGCGTTAGCTTTTTTGAAGATGAGTTGAACGTGAGGGCTGAATATGAGTAAGTTGGTGTAGGATATCCCGAAGTATTTGGTCTTATTGCAGGGTCTTATTTTTTAATTGTTGACTTTTGTATCAATACTGTCAGTCAAGGAAGTCAGATTTGACGGGCATGTTGTAGTCAGCGTGCGAATGTAAATAATTTTCGAATTTGCAATGTTTTTTGTAGTAAGCTTCCAGTTTTGTAATACCCTGCCCAACTTTTTGTAGCAGAATCTACATTTAATGATTCCAGTAAAGTATGTTTTCGTAATTTTACTGTGTGAAGAGACTGTTATTAGTGTTTGTATATAATTTAGACAATTTGTTTTGCGGGGATTAAATTTGACTGAGATAGTAAATTGCTATGCCATGACTCCTGTGCGCGTTTTTGCCGATTTCGTAAAATTTTGTCCATATCTGTATTAAAGATGGTTAGGAAATTACTGCAATCAAAGTCTATATATGTTAACTCCAAGTTTCTCGTGTTATCGCACCGAACGAGATGAACAGACGGATAGATTCAAGCTTAGTTATGCCCTATGATTTAATTTATTGTGGGTGGAAAATAAAGTAATTGCTACAAAATTTTAAATCGAGCGCAATTATAAATCATTGGACCCATTTACTTTATATTCGAATCAAATATCAAATAGCCTCATTAAGCACTTTTTGTCTATATTATTTGTTTAATATATTATCCACTTTTTCCTTTTAGACATCACATGACGTAAATTTTCCGGTTAAAATGGTGAGTAAAGATTTTTTAATGACAAAATAATAAAATGTAAGAATATTTTTAATAACAATACAAAAATTTATATGTAAATATATATTATAAACAAAGTTGGTCCTAATATCGTACCCTGTGGAACACCTAATTCAATTAGCTTAAGGTTACTCAGAGCTATTTAGTGTACATCGAAATGCGTTTCAATTGGGCTTTTTATCTCTTGGTAGAACTCCAATTGCAAAAGCCCTTGTTACAATCCCTTATTTTATACATATAAGTGTGCATATGTATGTGACATGAAAGTGGATGATAATCGTAATAGCTCTTTAAAATTGTTCAGTAACACAAAATTGTAAAATTTGAAATATAATTGCAATTTATGAAATTAAAAGTGGCCAAAATTGAAATTTACACAAAGATGCATGGCGTCGGTCGTCCAAATTTATACTTTATAAAACTTTTCATATCAATTAAAAATTTATCATTTGACAGGTGAAAATTCCCTGGAAGTAATTAATTACTTTTGCTCGTTGACTTTAGTTCCTCTATATTTCTACTAACTATACTCTCTCTGATGATGCCTTGTCATATGAAATTACGCTAAATTAATTTGGACGTGCAGAGTCAAATGTTCTCGTAATTTGTCTTGTATTTGTCTTATCTACGTGATTAAGACACGCTGTTATCCTATAGTAATAGTGGAACGAAAGTTATACGTCTTCATAATTGGATTAGTCTCCACTAAGGGGGAACAAAAACGTTCTTCCACGATGGTATTGTGAACCATTTGTTGAAATTTATTACAGGAAAACTTTTCATTGTAAGTAAGAATGTTTGAATATATTACATACGTATGTATGTATGTATGTATGCGTGATAATGATATAGAAATAGTTTTCATGGCACTGTGCAATAAATTTGCAATTGCATCAAGATGACTCACGTTTATCCAATTATTATTATTATGTATGGGGCATACTCTATTCGACATTCCAGAAAGTGTCCTTATGTTCTTGATGACATTAGCAAGTCTCTTGTTAGATAAAAGTTAATTATTTTAATGGTTTTGTTAAATTAATTAAGACATTGCCAGAACGCATGAATTTTAGATTAGTATAAGTATTAGCTTTTATCTAATAATATATACTAACAGATTAAGTCTGTTTTATTTTTAAGTGGGATCATGTAACTTTGATTGAAGATATAAACAAAAGTGCCGAAGATGTGCTCTTCTAAGAAAAAATAAATAAAATAAAACAGAAATCATCTTAGATCATGGTTAACCTATTGATTAGTTATTTTTTGGTTTCTCGAGCACTTTAACTTAGAAAATCTTCGTATATTGTTGCAAATGATTTTTAGTGCAAACGTTTGGGAATGCACTTTATATGTGTTCATGTTTTATTTAACGAGACGACATCATGCTACAAAAACTGATAAAAAAATTAGTATTGGAGGAAATCATACCTTAGAGATAGGTGTGCCTGAGGGTTCTATTGTGTAAGACCGTTTTTATTTATAATATTGTTCGAAGATCGTTTCCTTCTGAACTTAATATGAACTACTCACTTTTTTGCCTTTAACTCAGAAATTGTCGAAATGATTGAAAAGTTGGTAATTTTGGAAGAGAGTAAATGCCATATAATGGAACAAAATGAAGTAAAATTTCAAAAACATTTCTTTAGCATACAGTTGTATTGTTAATGCGCACAGTGAACATATATTTATTTCAAGTTTACAGAGAAATCTGCTAATAATACCTATATAAATAATAACAATGTTTTTATTTACCGTATAAAGATCATATTACATTCATAAGATGTACAAAGTGTGCTGGCCTCGATAGGAAAATTACTAAAGATAATAATAAGACTAAAGTTACATTTGACTGAGAAAAAAAAAAATACGAAAGAAAAATATGTTCCATATGTGAGCTATGAAATATTTAGAACAAAAACATGAAATTCAGTGAAACAAATACAATTAGATAAACTTAGATTTAGTGAAGCAACATTCAAAGATGCGACAAAAATCCGATTTATCATCTCCATTTACGAGCACATTGGACAAAGTAAGAGTTCTGGCCATATTGAGAACTGCAGCGAGGGATTAGGAGATTCCTATGTCTAGCCGATTGTAGGAAGTTCAGCTTATCAAATAGGAATGCGGGCTGTTTTTTACTTATTAATCTGTTAAGAAATTTTGATCTGCGTTGGTTTAGGTATGCATCCATAGAGCACCGAAAGAAGCATGTTGAGAAAGAAGGTACATAACTGAAGCAAGGCAATTTAAGTACAAAACAGAGTGAATCGTTGTGTGTCACCAAGAGCCTCCTTCGACAGACCGAGTCAAGATTTGAGAACACCGTACTACCATATGAAGAGAGAGAAAACTAGAACTTCACCATAATTACCGCAGGCATCCATATATTTTATCTATTGTAATTCTTATATGATTTCAGCTGGTGAACTTTGAGTTAAGTTCAAAGTGAAGCGTTTTAGCTGAATCAACATATGATAGTACGGCGTTGTTGATGAATATTGGTGGGACAATTCCATTTCTATAAATCGCTAAGCAATTTGACTTACTGGGATTCAACTCCAGGTTATTTAGAACTAACCAAATATATACACGCTGCGGGTCATCATTGAATCGGCACACACCATCCTCCATCAAGCCAATTGGTGTGCTTAGATACTTTTGGACGTCGTCAGCGTATAGGTGAATGGAAACATTTGATATTACGTCAATAATTTCATTAAAGTAGAGGCAGAATAGTAAAGGGCCAAGAATGGATCCTTCAAGCACCAGATAATAGAGACGTTTCCCCGAGCACTTCTCATTCACCCTAACAAACTGACTGCCACCACTTAACCTTCATGTCCACGGCATGGCAGAATTGTACCATTTTCAATTTGTGTGCATGATTTTAGCACTTTATACTTTTTCTTTCTTTTAATATTCTGAAAAATGTTGAAAGGATCAAAAGCGAAAACATTGAACGAAATTTTACAAAGAATTTTTACACCCGTATGTTGTCGGCATGGCACATTTGTGCCACCGATTTTATGTTTCGGAAGAAACGTATATTCAGGTAAAATTATACAGAATCTGATTTGGAAAAACAATATCAATATTTGTTGGTAGGCATTGTTGCAAAATAGAGCAGATAAGAATCTGATTTCCGCTTTTTTTTTCACATGTTCTGAACTGGAGTGTCGAACGCCAACCGTTATGAAAATTCCTAAAAATTCTTCAAACCCCTCTTGAGTTAACAGTTTCCACACTTTGGGTTTTTGCAGGTTTTTCGAAATCTAATTTAGAATATATACTATTTGCATTTCTATTTGTTTCTTTGATATTTACAAATGTTATGCTATGTTACTAATTACATAAACGAAAAAACATTTGACAGTGTCATGTGCAGAAAAAGTATGAGTCGATATTACTGGGCGAGTTCGTTGTCGTAGGATATTGTGACGGAATGTTTGACACATAGAAGAAGGATTGTGATCTCAAATAGTGTTATCTTTAGCGCGAAAAATATCTTGATGAGATTATCCTTCAGGACACATGATATCAATATCTTCGTTGTTATCATGGCTATCCCTATCGTCATAATCTTTAATTTCAATTTGAAGATTTGTGTCTCTGATGTTCATAGAGACATCAACTTCTTATTCCTCCTCAAACCAAGATTGTTCAGTTATTGGTGCTGGAATTCATTCGTACTACCGTTTTCTTCG
The DNA here is from genome assembly GCA_963924295.1 of Dioctria rufipes. NCBI lineage: Eukaryota > Metazoa > Arthropoda > Insecta > Diptera > Asilidae > Dioctria > Dioctria rufipes. The sequence goes on from OZ002743.1 coordinate 164,266,902, forward strand.
TCGATATTATTCTGTAATAAATCTTGCGACCTATTTCCCTTGGCTAATAAGTCGTTCAAATAAGCTATTTGTAAGACATTGTACGAACGAAAAAATTCCAACATATAACTATAAAGAGCAAACCCAATGAGTGATATTTCTTTTTCATCCATCGTTATCACTTCTACAAAATTCTTTCTTCGTCAAAAATAACCGACAATATTTTAAATAATATTTTTTGTTTTTTTACAGAACTGTATCTGTCACTAACAAATTTTTTCCAAAAACTTTAAGATTAAAATCCTATTTAGTTTGTTAACTTTCACATAACCTCTTGAATTGACTTTAAAAAAGGATATGTCATAATGATCCTGCAGAGAGCTAATATAGTTAACAATTATTTTCAGAAATTGTTGAAAATGCGTGAATAACCACAGGTGGCACAAGTACGCCATGCTGTGGGGATTTGAAGAATTGTTTTTTTGACGTGGACATGAAGGTTAAAAGACTCTTGACGAGTTTTACTGCAGACGAAGAAAATAAAAATTCTTTTGAAAATTTTCACAGATGCTTGCAATGATTGATAGAATCGAACGTTTCGCAGCTATGATTTGGTCGGAATCCAGATTGCCAGCAAGTCAGATATCCATTTAGGTCAATGTATTTCACAGCCTGCATGTAAACTGTCTTAAACATAGAAGAGTAATTGGTAATTGAAAGGCAAAGCTCTCTACCTGAAAGTCTTCAACTCAAGCATTAGCATACATTGACTGAGATGCAAATGTAGAACCTGTCGAATAAAACTTATTAAGTTCATCATGATCGTGATTTCTTTTAGGAGAATCACGTCCATATATACCCAAGTGACGAATATTCTGCCACAGCTCCTTTGGAGGTAGATCAGTATCCAGCTACAGACTAATCGCAAATCTAATGTAAAGAATATCTAAAGAGGTGATTATCGATAAATGAGCTGCTCAATATTTCTGAAACTATGATCTACAAAAATCTATGAAAGTACAAACTACATTGAAATTTCTAGAGCAATCAGTGATGGGTTCATTCTGTTCGTAACAAATTCTATGAGAATGAATGTACATATATTAAATCTCTAAATCGAATAGTGCAACCAGGCACATAGATTTTGAATATGTCGATCAATTCAAATTACCAAATCTTGTAGCTGAAAACATCTCTGACAAATATGATTTTAAAACCGAGACTCTAAAGCTTGGAGCACAAGTAACTGGCACTTGGCCTCAGTTTAGACCAGTGGAAGGCATAATGAGTAAATAAGCTTTGTATAGATTCAATGCGTTTAATATGTAAAGCAGTATAAAGGCACTAATCTAGAGAGAAATACTCTAATATGGCGCAACTAATAAAATATATAAAGCCTTTAAAGTGTAAGAGTCTTAAAAAATAGTGCAGTTACGCTTAATGAGACAAAGAATTTTAAATGTGTTGCAAGTGACGTAATCTATATGCAATGAGTGATATAAGTTGTTATCAAAAATAATATCAAGATCTTTAATCTCAGTAGATCTATCTACACTAATACTTTTAATAACGTAATCAAACAAAATAGGATGCAGCGATAAAAACTTAAATTTTTACACTTGCTAGGATTTAGTTCCAAACTATTTACCGAGGGCAAAACCACAAGTTTAGTTAAGTCGTTTTGAAGATGTATACAATCTACCATATCGCTAATTGAAAAGAAAATTGTTCGTCATCAGCGTATAAAAGACATTTAGCGAAAAAAGGTTAGGGGCCAAGGTGGCTGTCTTGAGACACCCCTGATATAACTGTAATTTTTAGGCTGATCAATATTAATCCGGTCAAAGGCCTTAACAATATCCCTGTAGATTACGTCGATTGCGCACCATTTTCAATTCCCTTAACACAAACATTTTTAATTGACTTTTAGAACATAGTAGACGTGTTAAAAAATAAAATGCAGATACGAGTAGGCATTATGGAAGAGTAATTAACCCCTTTATGTAAACATAACAGAAAAAGAGAGAGACAGTAAACCCCAAAAAAGGTCATAACATGACATCTTTCATTTAGGAAGGATTACAGTTCAGTAGCAGCTAATTTAGGACGGGTTGGGTTCGAATACCGGTCAATAATTATTGGAGCACTTCATTCTGTCCTTTTTTTTTTGTATTTTGTTTCTTAAACGAACGCACAGAATATTTAAATTGGGTCCTTCTGAAATTTGAATAGGATAGCAATCTGCATTCATTATGTTTCGCTGGAGACATCCTTTTGGTTTTGTTTCTTCCTATTGAATGATTATCGGATTGGCTCAACGGGAGTTAAAAAACTCACAATAATAAAGCGGTTGTAATATTAGAAATGAAATATTCAATGAAAATTCAATATTAGATTATCCTTTAGTCTTTAATTTTTTAGAAACGGAGAAGTAGAAAAGTATCTATATGAAATCCAATATTCTTTCAATTTTTTTATACATTGTCATGTTGTCGTTTATTTCAAACATATTGATTTCCAACCCTTTCATTTCTGAATTGAATTGCAAATACTTATTCGATGTATTTGGGGATAAATTTTTAACTTATTTCCACACTAATTTGGATAGGGTATTTCCGAATTTCGAAATACGAAGTCATATTATCGAAAAACAGGAGATTTATAAAATTTTTTTCAGAAGCCGAATGATGAATTAAGTGCTTCGAAAATGGAATTGAAGGATGCTAGACATGAATTAGAAGATTTGAATAGGCTGAACAGTGTGGTGTTGAAGAGGGAATGGAAAGATCCACAGTTTAGTAGTCTTCTTGATGCCGATATCAGTAATTTCCAAGGAGCAGCCTCACGGCATTAACGCGACTGGAGCAGCTTATCAGCGGTAAATCTAATCTAAAGAAGGGGTGAGGATTGGAGCAGCTAAACAGTTTTAACTCCTAAATAATCAACGCTTGTTAGTGATTGAATATTTCACAGTTACTGCACTCTGACTGCACTTCTACTGTGAATACTGTACTGCAACTGTGTGTTCTTTATTTAAGCTTCGTATCTTATTATACATAAATTGATCACTTATTTTACAATTGGTTTTCAGGCTTACAAATCGGTTATTCTACAATGTTTTATATGAGAAGCAATTCGGTAAATAAAGTTAGTTGCTATTAGGAAATAAAGTTTTCGTTTCACTCATTTACTCATTTTAACTTGATCTTTGTCGCACGAACAAAAGCCTTTCATTCAGTTTTGACTTTTGTTTGTTTTGTTTCGGCATGATTCTACACTGCTAAAGTATAAATGACGAATTAAGTAGGTCAGTAGGTTCGCTTCTAATTTCTTTGCTTTAATGGCAATTATTTGTAATATAAATGCAGATCATTGACCTCCCTTGAAGTTGGTTTACAGAAGTAATGCATATGTAGATATCTTTAGTGATTTTGCATATGGATGCTGCATTATGCTTATAACAATAGGCTTACGGACATTATTATCAGTGGTATACCGTGCATAGAGAGCGAAAACTTCAACGGACTGCTTAAAAAAATTTCTTCTGTGATAAATCATCCTCTGTCGCCATACGGATTTGCTTTTCGCCCCAAACCTAGAACTCGGGGAGCTCTATTCTGCTAGTGAGCAGCAAATGTTTCTGCACAAATTCAAGTGGTTTGGATAAGTACAACTTAAACAAGCCTCCTAAGCTTTTATATCTGATAGCAGAATTAATGCTTCTGAGAGTCTAACGCATCTGCCCATAAGAGGAATAAAATTGATACATTCTGCATTTAATTGTGATGATCGCGTTCACATCCGTATTAAGCAGCCTGACTTTGCTACAATCGAGGTTACTAGTTTGGATACTCCTATCGACATTATTGCTGTAACAAATGTGTTTGAAGCTCAAAATAATGTAGGGGTCAATTCGGCATAGCTTATTTTTTTAAAGTGTATAGTTTTAATGGGTCATTGTTATACAAAATTTGTTTATGACATGTTATTTTGTCTTTGTAGTAAGTTAAGTGCGATTATGGTCTTTATACTCTAGATGAAATCTATGGGTATACTAAGTGTGTCATTCCGTTTATAACGCACAAAAATAATTATGGAAAAATGGATTGGAGAGCTACGCATAATATTAACAGTTATTTTGATTTTTGCATATCCGTCCGTCCGTCCGCACGTCTGTCTACCTGTCCATCTGCCTGTCTGTCTCTCCGTCCTCACGATAACTCGAGAACTCCTTCACTTTGACAAAAATGGGAAAAATCGGGCCACTCCTTCATTGGGTTGCCTCTGGTGTAAAGCAGTTTTATTTAAAGAACATTTCTCACATTATTTTGAGCCGCCTGTTTCGCGTAGAGTAACATTTACACGGCTTAAATCCGTGTCCCAGTGCTGTTTTAATAAAGAAGTGGGTAAAGAAATTCGCTGAAACGGGATCGATACTAAATGTAAAACAACCCGACGGCAAAAGGACTTCTCGAAGTGAAGAGAATATGCAGAGAGTTTCAGCTTCCGTTCAACTCGATGCAAATTTATCGTCGAACAAACTTTCGTCTTAAATAGGAGTATCACGCACATCATTACGCAGTGTTTTTGGAATTAGTTTTGAAATAGTATCAATACAAGATCCAGTTAGTGCAGGAACTAAAGCCAAATAAATGAAATTTACGCATGTTGTATGCCAAACATTGTTGATTTGTTTTCCGATGAAGCCCAATTCCGCATTAACGGACACGTTAATAAAAAGATCTGCAGATATGGAGCAGTGAAAATCTCAAAGCTAAACATGAAAGGTCCCTGCATTCGGCTAAAACTGTATGGTCAGAAATTTCAGTTAGAAGAATCATTAGGCCTTTTTTTTATGAAGATGTTCGCGGCCGGACGGTCACTGTTAACTCTAATGAGTATATGAGAATATTATGGGAGTTTCTGGTACCACAGCTACAGTAATTTGATGACTATAATCGGAACATTTGTAATCGTGGTTTCAGCAAGACGGAGACATTGCCACACCTCTAACGATTTCCTGCCGGTTGTTAAAGAAATTTTCCGGAAAAGTTGATTTCTAAGCGAGGCGACTTCCGGTGGCCACGTGGGTGTCCTGATTTGACGCCAGCAAATTTCTTATTATGGGGATATTTGAGAATCGTGACACCGATTCGATTAAAATCAAGTAAGAGATATCTGCATTCTCACGCTCCCTTTGCAGAAGAGTCTTCAAAAAGTTTAGTACTCGGCATTTAAATTATATTATTTTTTAAACGTAAATAATTTTCCATGTATTAGTAATCATATAAATAATTAATTTTTTAATTCATATATCTTATTTTTTATAATATTTTTCAATGTTAACAAATTTATGGCCCAACCTGTATGTTGGAATGTAGGTTAGATTAGTTAGGCTATATTAGTGTGGCTGCCATCGCACGAACCTCGGCGAAGTTCCTCACTTAGACCATTTGGGGTCGATTGTTATACCATATAAATCGGAACCTATCTGGAAAAAATACCTCAGATTTAGGGTGTGGTCTGAAACCAACCACAACAGTTTATTAACTTTACTAGGTCCCCCAGTTTCTTGTCTGCTAGCTCCCCCAGTTCGGGAAGAAGTAGCTGCCGATCGCATTCCTTCTACGCCTGTCAAAGTTAGGGTATTCACACAGCAAGTGCTGAATGCTCTCAACCTATTCATCATCCATCAGTTTCTGCAGAAGTCATTGTATAGTGCTTGCATGCGCTCTGCGTGTTTACCAAAGAGACACTGTCCGTAATAACTTCGATAAGGTTACGCACATCATTACGGTGACCCCTCAGCAGAGATTCGGTCCTCCTACGACAAATTTCGGGCCACAGATGTCTTGAAATCGAGCATGTGGTCAATTCTCCCCATCTGCAAGTGCTTTAATAGCTTACATGCCTGTACGTCTAGATTCCTCTTCACTGATTCTAGGGGTCGATCTATGGGTTCCACCGCTAAATAAGGAAATGAATCTAAAAGAAATATTTTTAAGGACAAGGAGGAACCTTACATCTGCCGGAAAAATTGAAAAATCCCTTTATCTATGAAAGTTTTCTTAGGCAGTTAATGAAATGGATTATCCTAATTCTGTAATTTTTCGTATCCAGTTATCCCTCAGTTCAGGTGTTATATAGTTAAGCAATATGAAAGTCGGTGCATTCCTTTTTGATTACAGGAATTAAAGGAAGAAGAGGGAGAAGGCAGAGGGATTTTGCTATCTCATTTTTCCTAAACGCGCATTGGTTAACATCGAATATGTCCCATTTAATTAAAAATATCTTAAAAATTAACATAAATATCCAACGAAACTCACAGCAAAAAAGCAAAAGCGCCCATTTATCAGAGGTGAACTATACAAAGAGCTCTCGGACTGTCAGTTCAATAAATTCGTATACAAACTTATCCAATTTGAACACCTCGAAAGCTATCCCTATATGACCTGAGTAATTATCTTTGTAGTGGACAGCATAGCTAAAATGGAGAGGGAGCCATTTAATTGATTATTTATTTGCGTGACTACTTATTCAGGACTAGTCCGTTTATTAATGACTAGAAATGCTAAGCAGCATATACAGACACCGGAAGAGACAGTAAAGCTTGTCGTCTGCAAGACGCCCCTGTTCCATAACATATTTCAGACGTAACGGACAAGCTTGACTTATAAATAAATATATGTATATATATATATATATATGTATGTATGTATAAACATAGAAGCTAACTAAAAGAATCTGCGCTGGCCATTTGTCAAATGGTAGCAACCCACAATCCCGAATGGACTAAAGATGTGGCAGACAATATTCAGGCCTTATCAGCTTTAGTTGATATATATGAAGATGATGAAAGGTGTGTATATATGTATGTATATACAAGCGCCCATTTGTACGTCGCATTTCTTGACAGCGGTTACGGAATCGTCACTCCAGACTGTTTGATGATACTTGGAAGAGGTTTATTACTTTTCGGTAACATCATTATAACTAAAAGGAATTGTTGACTAAAAAGCTACACACGTAGGTATACCTCCTAAATAAAGGTGTTAATTAATTACTTTCTATATCAGCACATCCGTATAGAATTAAGTAATTGCGATAGAGAATAGGGGACATATCAACCTATGTATAGTAGGTATACATTTCATGTTGAAATTATTTTATTGCTTCTGACAAATGTAAAGGTATTTCTTCCTATCTTTACTGTCAATGGTCTTAAGGACTTTTAAGGGTGCGAGAGATTGCATGTTGAAATATTTAACCAACATCAGATATTAGAAGTTATTTATGTGGATCAGAATACTGATATTCTCCACACTTATACAATGGCGATAATAGGAAACATGGACTGAAAAATGTCCTATTTTGAGTGAACTGAATAGGTAATTATTTATGGTTTGCTATTAACTCTAATTTATCGTACTAATGACAATGTTTTAATTCCCAATTCATCAAGTGTCCATAGGATGATACAGAACTTTAAATTGCAGGGGATTAGGTAAAGCTGTGCCACAGCTTTACCTAATTCTATTTTTTTATTACTTTTCAAAGCTGTAAATGGTAAAATTACTGGCAGGTATTTTTTATTCTACCAACGAGATTTCAGTTCTTCATTCTTTCAGTGCTTCATACTGGTGATGCCGTCGATTACTCTAGGTGAACTACCGTCCTTGCTTTCTATAGTTATCTACAAATCCTAAATTTTCGAGAAAAAGATAGTAAATTATATCTGTAAGTCCAGCAAGCGTTATTCTTAATACTACTTATTCACGAACGTCTAATATTCCTCTCTCTCTCGTGCTATATTCGTCTGCATGTTTTTTTTTAATCTTTCGTCGAATAGAGAGAGAGCATGTATCTGGTCCAAAATTCCCAGACACTCCTTTCAGTTCTCACTACGATTTTCCTACCTAATAGAGCTCCTTCCGTTTGATCACATTTTCTGTATTTTGTGAATTTCATGAGTATATTTCAATAAAAAGCCTGCTAGGTACTGTTTTTGCGTTTCTTTTTAAATATGTTACTAATACATTGTCAATTAAGCGCGGTTGTTAATACCATCATGGTAACTTGCACTTAGTGTATGCCCTATGTAGGTTATCGTTAGTATTTACCTGCAGCAAATGGATAGAATGTGGTCTATGTATGAAAAATTGCCTGAAATCCAGTCTGTTAGTGATTGAAATATATAGTGCTGGAAAATGCGTTTGATAAGAATTAAATTTATTTTGGTCGCCTCTGTTTACTAACCAAGCAATTAGAATATAGATGTCGCCACAGCTGTTATACAATTTCTGAAGTGCAGGTTTTTAGGAATCTGCAAGGAAGTTTTTCCAATTCAGAGCGATACGTTCCGGTTGTTGAACACTTCTGAACTATGGGGAGGATAATATAACCAGCGGCAAAGGTATCCAACTTTAGTAGGCTCTCAGTATATCTATCCCACAATAGTCTTACAGATCTCGATCATTCTGATTGATTCCACCACCTTTACCCTAAATGGAGGTCTGATGATTGATGAAATGCAATAGTTTTTGCACTTATAAAAAAAAATCAATTAAAAAGAACTAGCTACTTGCACTATATGATGTTTATTGGCGTAAGGTTATGAGAGGACAGAGCGATTACAAATGTTTTAGGTTCTTTCACTGAACTCGAATTATAGCAAATTGACAACTTTACAAATATAGCAAGTTTAGTTTTATAGTATCTATACTTCTGGCGGTAATTTGAAATTGAAAATTTAATTGAACTAGAACCAAATGACTGTTAGAAGGCATTATAATTAATATAGGACATTGAATGCAAATATATCGTAAGTTATAATTATTAGCTATGACGAAACATCCCGCCGCCATTGAAAGGATACGAATGCTTTCAATTATTCATCTGCAGGAAGTGGGGCCACCTTCTGTACAGCTCTGAGAAAGGTGCCGGAAGAGGTATTGATCTCCACCACACGTATACGACCATCAGGACCCGGAATAGCTTTGTTTACTCGACCCAGCTTCCATTTGTAAGGGGGAAGATCCTCGTGATGTATCAGTACCATGGCTCCTTGTCGTATATTGGAAGCCTCGGATTGCCATTTGCCCCTTTCTTGCAATTGACACAGGTATTCCTTGCACCAACGCTGCCAGAAATGCTGTACTAGAGCGGAGATTCTCTGCCACCTACGAAGATAGCTTAACTTGTTAAATGGAAAATGGGGTTCAGGGATCGCATCTAAAGTGGCTTGATTAAGGAAGTGTGCGGGAGTTAGGGCTTGAAAATCGTTAGGATCTGTTGATAGAGGGGTAATGGTCTAGAATTAAGGATACCTTCTATTTGAACCATTACTGTAGTGAGTTCCTCAAACGTCAATAAGGCGCCTTGCAAGGTGCGGTAAAGATGCGATTTCGCAGACTTCACAGCCGCTTCCCAAATGCCCCCAAAATGGGGCGACCTTGGTGGTATATGGTGAAATTCGATAGAATTATTGGTGCACCAGTCTACGATATCTCCTTGAGTTTGCTCTCGAAGGAAAGCTCGTCTGAATTCGGCTAGCTGATTTCGAGCCCCAACAAAGTTCGTTGCGTTGTCACAATAAAGGTGTCGGCATAAATTTCTTCGGGCGATGAATCTTTTCAGCGCAGCGATAAACGCCTCTGAAGTTAAGTCGGAGACAACTTCGATGTGCACCGCTCGTGTGACGAAACAAACAAATATAGCGACGTAAGATTTGTATGGAGCCTTTCCTCGGATCTTGTGAGTTGTTTGTATTGGACCAAAGAAATCCACTCCGCTGTGAGAAAATGGCAATGATGCATTTACTCTGCTTTTAGGTAGATCACCCATAATTTGTTGTGCGAGCCGTGGACGATACCGAAAACAATGAATGCAGTTTCGCACTAATTTTCTGGCCTGATTGCGTGCATTGACTATCCAAAATCTTTGCTGTATGATGGCAACTAGGGCGAGTGGTCCTGCATGGAAATTTTTTATGTGTATATGTCTTATATACGATTTCACGAAAGCGTCATTGCCAGGTAATAAAATTGGAAGCCGTCGATCTGGAGATAAGTCAGCATGTTTCAATCGACCACCCACTCGTAAGAGCTCCGTATCACTTGACTCATCAAGGAAGGGTGCCAGCCGTTTAATGGAACTTTTGTCAGAGACTTCATTTCCACGCTTCAACGCTTCTATTTCCGAAGCAAATTCGTGCTGCTGAACGAGCCAAACAATTCTCATAAACGTATCTTCCACCTCAGATGCCAATAATTCCTTAGTTTCCACTTTGGACTGCAACTCGCAATTATTGAGTTTAGCCTTGACAATTTTGATGAATCGTAGTACGTAGGCAAATCGACGACAATTTTTCGAGAAGTCACTGACGGAATAAACGGTGTCTAGCAGTGTGTTTGGAATCGTACAGGTTAAGATTGACTTCACCTTTCTTCGTTCAGGCAAACTATCGATATTCGAATGGCGTTCTTTCTGCGCAGGCCAACACCTTTTTGACTGCCACAAAAATTCTGGACCGGACAACCATATAGTACTGGATAATTCTTCAACTCCACTACCTCTCGAAACGATATCCGCCGGATTGGCTTTGGAGGGAACATGTCTCCAGATGGCGTTCTGTGTTAACGTCTGAATTTCCGAGACTCGATTTGAAACATAAGTTTTCCAACTAGATGCATGACAAGCAAGCCAATCGAGCACAATTTCTGAATCCGTCCAAAGATATTCTTCATTTATTGGCTTCGGAAAATTGTCTCGCACATTGATGAACAATCTCGAAAGAAGTTGAGCAGCACAAAGCTCTAAGCACGGCAATGATCTTGTAGTCCTGATTGGAGCAACCTTTGATTTGGCTGCTAATAATGTGACTAGTATGTTACCATCCTCATCTGTTGACTGAACATAGATACAACATCCATACGCTCGTGTAGATGCGTCTGCGAATCCATGAAGTGCAATATTGGTCTGCCTTCCTACACAAAGTACCAACCGAGGAATTTTCACCGAACGAAGTTTTACTAATTGCTCTTTGTACTGGTGCCAACGAAATTCTAGCTCCTGGGGTAGCGATTCGTCCCAATCTAACTTTAGGAGCCATAGTTCTTGCAAAAATATCTTCGCGCGAACAACGATTGGATTGATAAGTCCCAATGGATCAAATAACCGGGCGGTATCAGATAAGACACTTCTTTAAGTAACTCTCGCCGAATTAGAAACTGGACACTTGTATTGAAACCGGAATTCATCTGCTTCTGGATCCCAGATTATGCCAAGAGTTTTGACGACGTCTGAGTCATTTATTCTTAAAGTTTTCTCTCGATCTGATTCAGGAATCTCCGATAAGAGCATCTTATCATTGGAGTACCACTTGCGCAGTTGAAATTGAGCTGATGCCAAAATGCTGCTGACATCCCGACGAATATCCTCAAGCTCCTCCCGTGTGTCCGCGCCTGTAAGGAGGTCATCCATATAGAAGTCCTTCTGAACTATTCTGGAGGCTTTCGGGAATTCTGTTGCATAAGCTTGGGCTAAGTCAAGTCGGCATCTTGTTGCCAAAAATGGAGCAGGAGCTGTGCCATAAGTGACGGTTTTTAGACGATAAATGTTTATCTCTCCTTTAGGATTGTCACGCCATAGGATCAGCTGAAAGTTTTGATCGTCCGGATATACTAGTAGTAGTAGTTAACGCAAATTTGTAGCAACGAAATCTACTGATGATTGAATACAGATCATCCTGTATTGTCGGCCCGATCATGAGTAAGTCATTAAGCGATTTGTTCGATGCGGTACGACAAGATGCATCAAAAACAACCCTCAGCTTGGTTGTAGAGATTTCCGGCCGCAGCACACAACGGTGAGGCATGAAATAATGGGCTTGTGGTACATCTTCCTGATAGATCCTTTCCATATGACCAGCTGTAACATAGTCTTGCAAAAATTGAGAATATTGTGCTTTCAGCTCAGGATCCTTAGCTAGCTTTTTCTCCAAATAATGCAACCGACGACGAGCTGTTTCCAAAGAATTGGTTAACTGCTGAATTGGTGAATCTTTAAACGGCAATTTCACCATGAACTTCCCATCTGGTAAACGACGAGTTGTATTTTGGAATATAACTTCACATTGTATGTGTTCTGCACTTAACTTAGTTGATAATTCTTCGATATTATCTTCTTTCCAAAATCTCTCGACTAATTCGTTCAATGAAGTTTCCTCCGAATGCGCTTCCCCAGATTCTGATTTTATTTGAAAATTTTAATTTTACTGCAGGCAACTCATTTGTTATTTTGGAACTCAATAAAATTATGCGACATCTAGCGTGCATAATTTTCCTATGATGGTGAAATAATAGTCATATAGTGTGTTTAATCTTCTCTTAATGGCCACGTCCAGAGACAAGTCGATATCGCTAAAAGTGTACCAAGTTGCTCCCAGGTAGTTCGATTGTTTCTATGGGCAGATGGCAGTAGCAGAATGCCTTTCTGGTGGCTGATCTTTAAGCGGATTACCACAACATTGAAACTCATTCAAACGATTTTCTGAAGTAGTAAGGATGGTGCATCATCATGATTATGGCTAGTAAATCAGTTTCCAAAATCATAAAGAAATAGGTCGAAAATTTATGTACGTTAATTCATGTTTCAAAGAAATTTCGTTTTTAACGTATGGAACAAGGAAACATTTTTTCATTGGTCTGTTGAAGCTCTCAAAACAAGAAGACATAATAAAATTACAAAATGGCATTTTAAAAAGTCCCATCTTGCAGGACATATCCTAATCACAAAACTCAAATAGCAACTCTTGTGTACACACACATAACGCTCATAGTGGTACAACACATAAACCGCAATTCATGAGACAAGCCAAATCAAAAGTTTTGAAATTAACTTGCTTCAAATGCTGTAATTCAATTTCTGTAAAATGTTTTAGTAATAATTTTTAATTTTGTACTTTCAATATAACTATAAAGAGAGAATGTCCTTGAACTCTCTGAATAAGGTTCATTCAAAAAGCCATAGTTCCTGAGCTGTACGTCTATTATAGGTTACGGATGATAAATCGCTTAAATTTAAATACGGAGTGGTATCGTATTCCAGAACCTCTGACTATCACACCACTTGCAAGGTATATGTAGTTCCACCCGAAGCCCGGTGTCATCTGCTGATACGATACTCATCCGCCCACTCAAACAAAAAGTTATTTCCCAAGTATTCCAACATAAAAAGTGGAATACTATGAATTCATAGTAGTATTCCCTGTAGTATTTTTGGACTCGCTTTTGTGTCAGTCTCCAAGAGCTTCAACTGCACTCCGGTCTGTTCCCCTGATACCCTAATAAAGGTACTACACTGCATCCATTTATGCTGGGGTGACTATATCCACTAACTATGCAAGTAATGGAAGAATTATTTCATAAGAAAAATTTCTGTCCTCTTGAAAAATACCACCGCTTTCAGAGGAAAATTCTTCCTCTGAACCACACATTCTTTTTTTTTCTTTAAAAGTTTTCATTGACATCAAATAGCTTGGATATTCAATTTTATCAGACAAAAATTTTCTGTGTGGAAGAGAAGAAAACCATAGACCTGAAAGCGTTCAGGAATACACATTACTGCTGATAGTTTGCACGAACATCTGTTTTGAGGAGAAACCCGAACGTTATGGTAGCAATGCCAACAGAAGGTTCTAGTTCGAGGAAGGGATTGCTAGAGCAGGACCTGCTAGAATGGCTCGTTGTACATAATTCCCGTGTGCACACAGAAACTTTTTTTATGGCCACTTAAAATCATCAACACGTCCTGACTATATTGGAGAAAGAGCGATGTCCTTTCCGTTGATTTCTATATGAACAGTTACCTTCACTGCCATTACAATGGCGAAATTTAGTCTGTAAGACATACAAATTAGGACACCAAATCAATGCCATAGGATTGAAGATGAAAACACTGGCACCAGCCGTCTTATTTTTGACGGATCTGTCAGCAAAAATTATCAGAGGTTAATGCCATTCTTCTCAGTCCACGTCTCCTGATTAGAAATTTTCACAGATAATCGAAGGCCAAATCATAGTTTCGGTACCATCACATCTAATGGCATCCAGATCGCTCCGATTGTGTGGTAACGCAGTCATTGATCATTACGTCACTTCTTGAAGGAGATAGGCAAATCCGACAGTGAACTGTGTCGACCGTGCGAAGAGGAAGATGAAACCTCGGTGCATGTTATGTGTGAGTGCCCAGCGCTTGAAAGTCTAAAGGCTGCAAATTACTGGAAGAACACTTATCTCTCCAAAAAATGTTGGCAACTTAACCCCAAGATCAATAATCGAGCTCATCAAAAGACTCGATATTCTTAACATTAACATCATTTAATGGCATCCAGAGAGTTGTTCCGTTTCAGAATACACGAAAATCAGTAATAGACGGTATTACTTCAGCTATTTATCCAACATCTCCATGGTTGAGTCCTGTGCACAAACCTTTTGGCTTCTACTTGAATGACAATATTCGTAGCTGGCACCCTTGGTAAAACCTCAAATGCGGGTGTAGCTGTGTCCCGTATGTATCTCATTATCCCTCGAAAAGCCAGCCATTGAAGGCGCACTAGTTTTAGAATCACAATTCTTACTTGACTCCTCGGTCCCATCACACAAGAGCGTAGGAGAAAATGTGTCTTACTATCAAGGTGTATATTCAGTGCATCACACTCAGTTTTATAGTCTATGTGGTGGCCTTGGTAGCTTAGTTGATAAGTTTTCTGACTACAATTCCAGGGGACGTGGATTTGAATCCAACGTAGATGTGGTCCTGCACTTTTTCATTTTACAAAGTTTGCTTTCCACTGTTATAGGTTTATACAGCTGCTCATACTTTGCAGGTTACAACCATGAGCCGCCATAGTTCCCGATCTTCAGTTTCTTCGCCCCCTTGTCTCGGAAAAATACGTAATTAGTCAATCTGCAGCCTAAAGTTCTCCTGCCCTGGGAAAGAAGAAGTATTATGTTCAATCAAAAAAATTCTTCCGATAATGTTTACTGTTAGTGTCGTAATAAGAAACAACCACGATACAAAATTTAACGGCTAAAAGATAGCGAATAATTTGTCCGAATTTTTGGACATAAACAAAAACTCACTGTCTTCAGGTCAGGCGCCAAAATAACCCGGTAACAACAACAACTACAATATTAATTTTTTGTTTGTTTTTTTTTTTTTTATAAATAGACAAAAGCCTGTATATTACTGTTAAAAATTCTTGTATGCTACATATGCATACGCTTTTTAGTCCAAATTTACCATTATGTATATGAATTTAAGTCTACTACCAATATTTGCTGACAGCAAACACAAACAACAAGTACTGAACTTCAAAAGCACTGAGGTGGTATTCATCTGTCAGTCTCTTTTCAACACTATTCACAAAATGTGAAGTGTTGGCTGCACCTGAATTATTTAGAAGTATTCACGGTTTCTTCATGTAAATACAAGTGGGCACCTACTAACCATGCAAGTATATACCTGCAAGGTTTATCATTCTGACTTTCTTTAATGGTCTATTTATTTTTAACTGAGCATTGGTATACACCATCACCACTCTAGGGTAGGATATATTTCCATTATTATGAAAATACACGTGGGGAAGCCATGGAAATCCAAGCCATGCTGAGTCAAGATGGATGGAATCGATTACAAGAAAGCGGAACGATGGTAGTCATACAAACTGTGATTCGCAAGGGGCATATTTACGTAACCATTTCACTTGAAGATGGTTACTTTGCGGATACTAAGGGATCGGCATGGATTTTAGTTAATTAATTAATTACTGGTGTGAAGTTATTAACTTTCAACTGGACATAAATATTTGTTCAATTGCTGTTTTGATTTAGAAATGGAACTGTAAGAAAAGGTATTAAAATAAAATGTCTACACATGTGGAGAGTTATTGGCTTATGTCAACTTTCATAACTTACAGAGGCGAGTGGCAGATTTACGGGAGACTTTTAATACTACAAAATTTTCCAAAAAGGATTAGATTCTTATGCTAACGACACTATACCTTTTCAGTACAGTTAATAATTGCGTTATTGTACGCTGATGATCTTCTAATCATCTGTCGATAGCGCAATCCATTCACCGTAACTGTTGCTCCAGGCTCATTTTCGAAAAAGTAAGGTCCAATGACCCCGCGGGAGCATAAACCGCACCAAACAGTTGCACGTTGAGGATAGAGAGGCTTTTCAACAATAACTCTTGGGTTTTCCGAGCCTCAGATGCGATAATTTTGCTTGTTGGCGAAGCCATTGAGGTGGAAATGGGCCTCATCACTCAAGATGAGTTTTCGAAGGAATTCCGAATCATTTTCATGCATTTCCAGGACCCAATCAGCAAAGACTCGACGCTGTTCATGATCGACCGGCTTGAGTTCTTGTGTTAACTGAACTTTATAAGCCTTAAGACCCAAATCTTTATGCAAAATACGGTGTAATGACGTTTGTGGAATGCCTAATTCCAAAGAACGATGAGGAATGGACAAACCTGGGTTTTCTTCAACACTTTCGGCTACAGCAGCAATATTCTCGGCTGTTCTTGAGCGACGTGCACGAGTTTTATTCTTCACATCACTAACTTGTCCCGAAAGCTTGAATTTTTCTCCCAATTTCTGTATTGCGGTCCGACAAGGTGCTTCACGACGACCCAAAAATGTTCGAGTTTTACGAACCGTCTCGGCCACATTTTCACCATTTTTATAGTGAATTTTAATAATTTCAATGCGTTGTTGAATCGTGTATCGTCCCATTTTTATTAATGGCGTAGTTTCTACTTGTCAAATGTCAAAAAATGACAGCTCCAAAAGTGACATCTACCGAAATAGCGGGCTAATTAAAATATCACCTCTTATTGGAAAACCCTTTAGTTTAAATGCATTTAGCAATTTTCAATGCTTACTTACTTACGTACTTACTTACTTATTTACTGCCTTATTTAATTACTTACTTACAGTACGCTCCTGTATGAAACAGATTATAGTTATATAGATAGAAGATCAAATTTTAATAAAAGTTATCAAATACAAGGTTTAATAATTTCTTTATATGCCATCAAAGCATTTGTTACTTTGTAAGATAAAATATTTTTATTGTCAGTCTTAATATTATTCAAGCTGGAAAACAATCTCTTTGCAATAGTACTACAATGGCGTAGACTTAAAGATGTAGAAAAATTTGGCAACATTTGCAAATATTGGCTGAATCATTATGTTTTCAAACTTTTTACATTAGCCCACAATTTTTGGAGTCTTTTTAATTAAATTGCTCTTCAAAATTAAATTCCATAACCTCGCGAAGCTCGGAAAAGAGTAGCTTAATATTGCAATCGTGTATACATTAGGAAATCGTTCAATTTAAACTTTAAAATGTGATAGAACTTCGCTTAGAGATTTTTTTATTCTGCAAAAATTAGGATCAGTAATTTGCATTGCATTTAAAATTGGATCATCAAATTCGCATTTTCTTTTATTTTGACAACAAATTTCTATATAGAAATTCTGAACATTCGTTAAAAATTTACATTTTTCATCTACTGTCAAATTATTAATGAACTCTGCACCTTTCAAACCAAAATAAATTTCGTTTAATGGCTTCAAATTTTTAGAAAAAAACGTAATTTTACTTAAGTCGATTTCCGGTTCAACACACTCTTCCTTTACGAAATTTTGTTTAAATTATTTTGTAAGAGCTACTTATATGTGAAAGAAGTGTACTGATTCTGGGAGATTCTGTTTGAAAATATAAATTTAGCTAATCTGTAATGGCCAAAATATAATCTAGAAATGAAAATATAATTTGATCCCAGGATTACCAAACTTATTTAGGAGTTTTCATGTATTAGTTGATTTATCTTCATATAGGTCGCAACTAAAAACTAGTGTTTCAGTACATTCAATTTGTCCAAAAGGCATTGGATAACTGCTCCAAATGACAGCCATCGAGTAGGAATAATTTTTTTATTTTAATTTGTTTAATATTAAAATACTTTTGGAAAACTTTTAGTTTATTTTGCGTTTTGTGGCTATTTTTCAAAAAATAATATACTCCCTTTGTTAGCTCTGCGAGTTTATTGGGAAACTTCTCAGCACGTGAAACACATACATGAAGTGAATGTGATTAACAAGTAATCGCATGCCACTCTTATTTCCTTGCATAACTCTTCCTCCGTCTGAACCAAAACCGAGTAGATTATATAAGGATATATTCAGGTCACCTAAATAACTGGCGATAGCATTCGTTGTACCTTCTGCAGAGAAGTCAAATATTTCTAAAGAACGTAGAAATTTATCTAGCACATCATTTGTTTTCTTATCGTAAAATCTTGCCAAGATACATCAGTGGACTCATATTTTATTAAAGAAAATAGGTATTGTATTTTTTTCGATATATTTTTCGTTGCATATGGTTCTATTTTATTTATTAATACTATCTTTCCTTCTTCCACATTTCAGTCTTAGTGCAAATTTCGAATCCGGGCATATGTTCATTAGAAATCTGAGTCCATAAGAGGAATAGGCAAATTGTGCTAATGCTATGAACTTTAATAATGTGTACATATTGTTCTTCATTAACTGTTCTGAACTTTAAAACAGGTGTTGTTGTACTACGCCATTTACGAAAACGAATAAGGCGAAATATGTATTAAATTTGTTCATATATATTTTTTTTAAACCAAGAACAAACTCCATAATTTTGTTGATCTCAATGTTTCTCAGGGATTCTCCGAATACTCCGAGAATTGGAAGTTGTACAGTTGATTCTAGTTAAGGCGGGAATATTGAAATCGGCTGTTGTAATGATAGTGAAAAGTTACCCTGCCCGTTTTGTTGGTGAGCTCAGATTTCTTTTAGGCCAGTCCAAGGCTTTTTCGAAGGTAAACAAAATTTTTATATTCGAGAGAAATAGACTCAGTTAGTAGAATAAATAAATAACTGAAAATGTGTTAATACTTTGATCTAGGTATTCTACTATAAGTGGCCGCTATTATCACGTTGCTCCCATAGGCATTATCAGACGGACTGAGTTGGCTGATCATGGTTGAATAGAGCAGAATTCGTAATAGGGTGATCATTCAGAGTATTTATACCGTCATTCTTGAATAATCTATTACTTTCTAGTATATCGTGTGCACCCATTTTCTGACCTTTCTTTACTAACTGAAGTATTTCCTAAAGTGTCTTTTTGTGACTGTGGTTTTCCGCTATCATGAGTTTAAAAAAATAGACATAGATCTCATCCGATATTCTTTCATTCGGGTAGAATAGGATCTTCCGGTCTGTCTCACATAAGGCACTAAGCGTTAGTAGAGGTAGTTTTATTAGTGATGAGTTGTATTGGTGCATCTATAAATAATCCTTTAAAATAATTATGCAACGCGTTATACAGTAGGATTCATAGAAAGATGTCTAGACAGACGTGAAGAGAAAATAATTTCTTAAACAATAAAAAAAAGTTAAAAAATATTTAAGCCTCTTTGCAAAACTCTTAAACCACAATTTACCAGAACTTTTATAATATTTTCCTCTATTGAAAAAAAAAAAACAAAAGCAAAACCAAAAAATATAAAGAAAAGTTAAGAATCCCCACAGCTCTGTTTTTAATTGGATTAAGTAAAGGCAGACATTTCCCATTTGATAAATGCAGAAAGTTCCTTTAAAGATTTTTTGTTAGTAAAAAACTAAAAGCCTTACAAAAATGTGAATTCAACAAAAATTTACGAAAATTCTTATGCATTTGGGATGACTTTACTTCGAAGAATTTGAATCATTGTGCTGCTTTTAACTACGCGAGTGTCTCATGGGTTCCTTGGGAACCATGGAAATGCATTTTTCTCTATGGAGATAAATAACTCGAATTAGGGATCAACCTAAGTATATGTAAATATTGTTTAAAAATGTATAGCTTTTGGTTTGTATAGGATTTTTTATACCTATTTCTTGTATGTATTTACTGTAAAGTTACATAATTTCTTAAATCGCAAGCATCGGCACATAACATGCCGTGAATTTTTTTTGCGTAGGCTGTTGTGATGCAACGTGAAGCTCAGGGAGAAGTGACACGTTCTAGCGCGTGCTTGTAGCTATCAATAAATTTACAATGTCTAAAGACAGTGAAGGTTGCACATTTTCTCCAGAGTTATTATCGTTCACATTGAAAGGAGCGCCCCTGTAACTTTTTAAATTTTGGTAAGACAAGCGAAAATTCAAAGCAAATAGGCAAAACAGATCACATTGTGCACTCATTTTACATTTTCTTCGGCTTCTATGGTATTATTTGCGGAAATTGGTCTAAATTGTTTGCAAGTATCTGTAAAACTTGTAACTCGGATTTCCCTAAATGAAATCCGAAATAACTACTCGAACGCCGGAAGGAATATCAACAGAGTGAGCTATAATAACGTAGAAAACTATCAGGAAATAGTTTAAGACAGTTAAAAAGAGTTGCGAGGACATATTGCGAGATCCCACAAGGATTTTTAACACAGACAAAACTACTCTCTGTTTAGCATCTAAAACTGGACATTTCAATTTCAATTTCATTTATTTACAAAAACTGTACACAAGATTCGTAACAGTAATCTACGTTCATTAATTAAGCACAGCACAAGTTAATTATAATTATTTAACTATATTTTAGTTCTAATCGGGCAACTCCTTCGTAGGGTTGCCATAAAAAATACTCGGTTTTCATTATGTATTTGAACACTGCCTGAGACTGCGTCGACGTAGACAGTTGAAATTTTGTACACTGTGTTTTCATAGTAATAAATAAAGCGTCAAGAATAGACTAAGTAAGGCAACCCATTATTTGTATTACCATATTAAAATTGAAGTTTATTACGTATGCTGTAGAAATGGTCAGCACTAGCCATTTTTATTGTTTTGAATAGTTCTTCAAAATATGAAATTCTATGAAATTGATTATAATCATTTTTAATGTCCGATGAACCGTTTTAGAAATATATGCGAAAAACCACTTCAAAAATTAAACTTGCACAGAGAGTTATAAACTGATTTAGTACCTATCGTGGTAAATTAAATTAATTTTGTTTAGTAGACCCATTTTAGACAACGGATTTCGAACTCGGAGTTTTAGTTGTTTTTGTTTTGTACTAATTAACAAAAAAAAAAACTGTAATGAAGGACAAACGTGCGTTTAAGAACTAGTTGAAAATGTCGGTACCCTCATATGAATTTCAAACGATTCTTCATTCTCAAAGTAGTACAGAAAAACTTGTACTTGTGTCAAAAATATAGGCACTATCCGTACTTTGCGATATCTACTCCTTTCCCAAGGTTTTCTTGATATTTAGAGAAATATTCATACAGTTTCTTTGCCCGAATTCACTCAAAAAATTATAATTATAATTTTATTTCATTACTGGAGACCGTGGCATAGTTTACGACTCTGATCTTATAAAAATTCCTCTAATCCTGTTACATTTAATTCAAAATGTGATTGGGCAAAGGCCGTCTGTAATTAGTTATATGGAATAGTGAAGTCCGACGCAACATGACAAGCAAATTCTCTCAAAAAGATTTAGCCCAATGATAACTTTATTCCAAGCCTCGAACTATCCAAATTAGATAAAAAAAAAATCACACATGAAATCATTCTTGGAAACAGATCTAATTATCCAATTTAAGAATTGAAGTCACTTTGCTTTTTTTCCACCAAAAAGTAAACCTAAGGACTCCTTTAGAATACAAGCAAATAAAATTTTTACAAATGGCTTTATTCTACGATTTCACAGAGGTAATGACTATAGTTTAGATCAACTTGAAAATTTATTTCCACCTGACGATGGAGTTCTTTATAAGCAAAATCTCTCTCAAACTCACAGCTCGACATGATAGGAAAAATATCGCAAAAGTTAGAAAGCTCCACAGGGTGGGGTACACGTTGGAAGAGATTGAAGGCAGTGAGTTTCCATTACCAAGCCTTCCATTTTCTTTTAAATGTAACCAGGTTTTGTACATCCAATTTGACTTGAAGTCTTTGACTTTTTTATCTTATCCTTTATCGCAGATATATTTCGTCAAAGGGTACGTAAAATCGCTGTAAATCTGACTGTATGTATATGAAAAAGGTTTGGAGAAGTATTCCAATCAAAAACAAACAAATTGCTGCCAAGGGGGCAATGAGTAGTATAAACAATAAAGAAAAAACTCATACATTTTATCTGAGCTCTGTGAAGTGGAAAGTTTTATGTTTTGCTTCTATTTCAATGAGATTCTTCTAAAGGGGAAAAATAATGGTTAACAATGCAGAAATTAGTGGAAATTGCTGAGTCGCTAAATTGCTAGCCGGAAACTTGGCACACCAAATTTGTATATTCCAAACCAATAGTCTGAAATTGCTGAATTAGGTTATTGTGTTGAATCTACAGATGGACACATGGTAGTGCGACCCAATAGATCATTTATACTGTACCCTTCTTGTCTAGTAAGTCCAGTCCGCGTTGACCATTTTTGATTTAAGTAATCCGATTTTAAACGCCAGAGCACGTGGTCAATAGACCCTGTACCTCTTCGTTGAAGAATCTGTACTTATCGCCTGCAATCTTGGTCATTTTCAGAAGCCAGTAATTAGACTGCTCATTAGCCTGTTCTGGTTTTCGACAGTCAATGACTTTTATAGGGTCATTATATAAGAAGATATACTTTTCTAGTTGTGTATTGGTCTGGGAAGGATCTTCCAGTGTAAGTGGGTGAACGTTTTCAATTTTAGCCAATACCACTTCTGATAAGTGAGAGAGGGCTTGCAGAAGACTTTGGACCTAGTAAATTGAAATTTTGATATATTTCCTACCAAGTAGTCAGCGCTCCCATTCACTTCATGATCCTTTTTGTTAGATGGTGGTACTTAAAAGTTACATTGCTAACACTTGATAGTAGAACCATGGCACTTTTGTAGTCTTAAATCAACTTCGAAATGAATAAATTTGATTTTAGTGTCTCTATCATGGATTTGCTGTCGAATCTTATAATATATTTAGCGTTTCTAAAACTACTACGTAGATTTATTGTGATACAAGTTTTTATGGCATGGATGGGATAGGATTCCACAGCCCATTGATTCGCAAGTCTGTCATGCCTTCTTTCCGAAATCCGTATATACGTATATAAACGAGTCATTCGGTTGAAAATTGCAATTCTTTATTTGCCCAAATTTAGCACTTAGTCCGATTCGCATTACATGAAAGTCTTTTCTTCTTATCCTTAGACTTTGCAGCATGTTATGCCCACTTTTGTTTAATGGTACAACGTTTTTCGAACTTAAAAGTTTTTGACTTAGAATGAATGTTCAGTTAGTGTTTGCCTCCCATGATTAGTATTTTCGCATGTGCTGCCAAAATTTCTGGAGCCGTGAATTTTGGAATACAAAAGAATTTTTTTTTTATACGAGTAGCAGTATGCAACTATTGGTTTGCAATATTTGGTACCTCTTCTTAAGCCCTGGGGCGGGTTTTAGCATAACGCAGACTGATTTAGGGACACTTTTATTATGGGGGCCGTTCTCCAGTTAGTCCACTGTCAGAAGCTTCGTTGGAAAGTTTTATAATAGTATCTACGCTCAATCTGAATTTTGTCATGATTTGGTACTTAAGGAGTCCTCCAATTCCTGGATAGATTCTTGTAGTATACCTCTATAACTGATTTACTAGGTTTTAGGAGTCGAATCATCTTACCGAGCTCATGTGGAACACTTGACATACGTCTCCACCAGCGCGCATCATTTCCGGTCGGCTTAGCCTGATACGCGTGCCGGCGGTATTTTGTGCGACTTACTGTCTTGTAGCAGGAAATTGTAGGTAAAAGGCCCATTCATACTCGGCAAGTTACTTACACAATTAGATTGCTACATATGAGCAGCTTCATGTTCACATTCGTCAAGTACTTTTACGGGAATTCGCCTGAACTGGAGCTCAGGTGGAACACAATCTAGTTCATCTGACAATTAACACCAGCCGCCGAACGATTGTTATTAGTAGTCGAGGGAGCATTTCTCCAATGCTTTGCTGTAGGAAAGCTGGAAGATACCATTACCTCCAACAGATTTAAAAATTTCGAATATACCAATGGTCCATATTATCTTCTTGGCTTTTGCTCTGTTACCAGCAAACATTGCGATTTGAGATCGATGTGAAAGCGATTCAGCTAAGTGAAGGTATATTTCGATATCGAAGTCGAATACGGATTGGTTTCGATCGGATAACGAAAAATAAGGAAATAAGGTACTCGATTTTTCTTCTAGAAAACGAGTCGTGCGCGAATCGGAAAATAGGACTGATTTTAATTTTGTACATTTGTAACGTGTTCACAGGTTTTTTAAGATCTATATTACTGTTCATGGTAAGTTTCCATGAGACATCCTGTATAATGAAAAATGCTTATTTAATATTTTATTTAAAGTTTACATAAATTCACACTTTTATCACAACCTGCATACTTAAAAAAACAAAATATAAAAAATATAAAACAAAAAGCCAAAAAAAAAAAAATCTTCTTCAACTAACATCGAAATTAAACAAAAAATTATTTTAGTAGGTGAAATTTCGTCGTCTGTTCGCAGTTCATTGTTTGTAATTAATAACGAAATAATATACCTATTCATAATGTTTTAGAAATAATATTAGTTAATAATATTTATGGTAACAAAAACTCAGAATTTCCAGTTTCACATTACATTTTTAGTATCGAAATGTGCAGCTCTTCTAGTTTTGTTGATATTTCTCCTTCTTTTTTAATCGATCATTCGAATAATGAAAATGACGCATCGGAGCACTATCAAATACTTTCTCAGGACTATGGGAAAGATTTGCATGAAATGCATCTGAAATAATATTGCAAACCATAATACTAATTCATTTTGATAACTAAATAATTGAATTTCTTTTAAAAGAAATTATCTACTAAAAAGGCTGATTGCCTATATAAATTTTTCAATTAAATTAGCTATGATATTGGATATATACGCTTAAGCAGATAATTAATGGATCATATAAAGACAGGATGTGCAAATAAGAAAACAATTCATATGCTGATAAACTGAAATTGAACAATGGAGCACGCGTGCAGTCTTCGCACTAGCAAAACAAATTGCTAACGGGAAATACTCCGAATATTTTTCATTTAAGTGAAATATAATCGAAAAACTTATTACGTAGAAATTAAATCGAAAAAAATTCTCCGATACGAAATATTTTCGAAATAGCGCGGGCAGAGAATGGTTCGTCTAAACGTAAAATTATCGAAAGTTTCTTCCAGCTCCTTTCCCAGCTGCCTCCCAACCTATATTTTACCATGTCGAGAATTTTTCGCTTCCGTGAAAATAGGAGAAAATGTTTGCTGGGTTAAATATCATATCAATTAGGTCCGTGGATTATATTCCTTGATAGAAATAGTAGAGAAATCCGGGAAATGAATTTCTATCAAGAGCCTGACTGTTTTATAACAATTCTTCATATGAGTTCCGCTTTTTTTTGTTTTAAGTAAACCTATATCATTTGATTATGTTTAACTGTGTGCTTGTCCAGATTTCCCGGAGCCGGCTGGATACGCTTGGGTCTGCCCTCTTATCTGTGGATGCGCTGAAAAACTTACCTTCTCTAGACCTGATGCGCTTCATTAAGAGGACAGGAAGGTTTCGATGAGTTGGTTTTTAGCAGGTTAGCAGGCCGATAAGGAGCACATATTGGAAACTGGTAGATGTCGATAGGACTTCCAGTGCACTTTTCTAGATCTTTTTAATTCCTTCTTGTATTCTGTTCGACAACTGCTGTATTCTCCCCAGCTGCCAGAGAATTTGATCCATTTGAATAGTACCCTAACCACGGTTTTTCCTTGTTTAGTTTTCTGTTCCACTATGTCACCTGTCGAATGCAAGTTTTTTGTGTTATAGGAATATTGTATTCTAACTGCAAAGTGGCTGAGTCTAACTCATTAGCTGCTTCAAGGATATTCTTAAGGGAATTAACAGTGAGAAATTTTCTGAAAACTTGCCAGTTAAATTGTTAGTTGAGAGATTCTGTACTCCTGGAACATGTTAGATGTAAGATCTATGGGATTTTGTGTATTTTTATACCCTAGATGAAATCATAGGATATACTGAGTTTGTTATTCCGTTTGTAACGCCTAGAAATAATGACGGTAGAGCAAAATGCATTGGATACCCACGAATAATATGAAAAGTTATTTTAATTTTTTCATATCCGTCCTCACAATATAAATGGGACAGACCGGGTGAATCGTTCGTAGGGTTCCCATACAAATATTTCGTTTTTCACTATATATTTGGACACTACCTGAGAACACGTCAACGTAGAGAGCTGAAATTTTGTAGAGAGTTCTATAAAAATAGTAAATATTATTTATAAAATAGGCTAAATCGGGGAACTCCTTCTTGGTTTTACCATATATAAAAATAAGAAGTTTACATGTATTGTGAAAACGATTTGTCCTAGAAGTTTTTTTTTATCAATAAAATAAATGAATGTTCCACTATGCATCATTATATATCATTATATATACTCAAACTGCATCAATAATTATAATACTTCTATGCTGGCAAAGTTCGCTTAATAGGTTAGTACAATATTTGCCGTGACTTTCGTATTTGGGATCTTTCATCCCCCTTCTGGGAAATTAAGATTCAATCAAATATAGTGCGAGTTTTATTATTTTCTAATTCCAATTTAGTCTAGTGGAAGTCCTACATAATATTGATTCTATAGAACAATAATTACCATAGATTTTATCCCATTTTTCTATTGTTTTTTTTTTCATTATTCTAATATAATTCCAATATGAAATAAGGCCATGGCTATGGATACGACATTACTTTTCGACTTGATTATTTTATTGATTTTTTGTTTCAATATAACTACTAATGCAACAACCATGCAATGGTCAGTTTTGTTTAGTATCGCACAATATGTCGACTCGTAGTGTCAATTGGATATTCTTCTCAATCCTGTGGGTTATTTATTTTAGCTGTCGAGTCCTTGGACTTTTACAATTTAACATCGATAGACAGCGTAAGATGGCTTCAAGTTCATTGTTTGCTTCGATATATGGCACCATTTGGGCTATTATTTCTACAGTTACTATTGTTATTCTTATTACCGATTACATATAAATATATATTGAAATGTCGGTCGATGAAACATTTTTAAGATTTTTATTGTGTTCGACAAAAATTGCCTCATTAACTCTTGTTCCTATTTTGTTCGGAACACAATTGTTGAAACGGAAAGAAATTATCGTCATGTTGAATGAAAGTTTTAATATTTTCGAAAATATTCGGAAATGTTCGAAAAATTTTAATGTAATACAAAATAAACATCTTTTTTTTTTGTAATGTTAAGGCTGAGTTCCATTTTTTTTAAAGTGTTATGGTATTTTCGCTCAGAAACAAGTTATGGGATGAAGTTTATAGTTGCATTATACATAAAATTTACTGCATCTTTTGCAATAACCCTAGTTTTTTTTGGACTCATAATCGGAATGGCTGGATTTGAGCAACTTTCTAGATGTTTAGAAGGACTAAAAACAAGTGATATTTTTAATGATGAACTCCAAAATCAATTTTATCTTCAAGCATATGATAAAAAAATTGTTGAAATTTCAATAATTCACGAAAGTGTTTGTCAAACAGTGCTTAAATTTATAAACATTTTCAAAATACTATTACTTACCTTACCTATCGGTTCTATTTCCGTAGCAATATTATCGTTTTTCTTTACCTATTTGCATACCATCACATTTCGAGGAATCGGTTTTGCTGTGGTAGAAATTATTGAAATGACTTTTTTAATTTTGATGACAGAATTGATCACCAGAGATGCTTTGTACTGCGCTAAAATGCAAGGTGATTTTATTGCTCATCGTACTGACCAAATGAATGTAAGTTAAAAGAAGAATTAAGTTTTTTAGATAATTCATCAGTTAAATGATATATTCATATAAATAAATTGTAGATAGACAAAATCAATTTACGTTTCGCTTTATGGAGATTCAACATAAATATTTTTGGACTTTTCGAAATGAATAACAACTTAAATATGACAATTCTGAATGCTGCATTAACTTACATCATTTTACTATTTCAATTCGCTGCAGAGAAACGCGGCATTAAAACTAATCAACAATTTTTTGAACTTTTTTATGGTAATAAGGAATGATATTGAATAGGAGAAAATATATAAAGTTTTGATTCTAAATAAAATACAAAGAAAATCATCTCTAAAAATCTGTTAATTTTATGCTTATAAGTATTTTTAATATGTAATAATTTCGAAAGAAAAATATCTCGTTTTATTTTGGGGTTAAATCAACTCTTGTATCCATAATTGCTGTGTCTTATATTAAATGAAACAAACCTGAATGGCTAGCAGGGCTGGTTGGAACAGGACTGTGGCTGCTGTGATGTCTGCTTGACGCAGGAAGTGTACGGCTTGAATATTGCTTGACGCAAAAACTGATGGCTTGACTGCTTGATAAACTCGATAAGCACCAAGGTGAAATTTGACCAGCCTTCGGACCTAGAAAGATTTGGAAAGCCTCCAGTCTTCTTAATGGTGGGTTGATACTGCCACGTCGATCTATGAACGAGTTCACCTCTTCAGTCCAGACTGTTGCTATGATAACCTGAACGAGTGCTATTTGTAAAGAAGACGGGATGCCTGTACAAAGTCGACCCTATGTGGCCTTCACAAAACTGTAAGAAAAGCAGCTTCTACACTGATACTGCCTGCGTGATCCGCTTTAGTATAGATTTAGGCTGTCTGAATGATAGCCCATCTGCACGGCTCTGGTAGTATCAGATGAATTGACCAAAAGCGGCTATTTTCCATTGTCACTAAGTCAACAGATGACCCCAACTTTGAACTGATTTCGTCTGTCCCAACGACAGCCCGACT
Source organism: Dioctria rufipes (assembly GCA_963924295.1). Classification (NCBI taxonomy): domain Eukaryota; kingdom Metazoa; phylum Arthropoda; class Insecta; order Diptera; family Asilidae; genus Dioctria; species Dioctria rufipes. The sequence continues at coordinate 164,295,858 of OZ002743.1, forward strand.
GGATAGATAATGTGAGCTATGTCCTCCATGCAATGACTGAGTCCAATCATGTAAGGTTGTGTATAGGTCAAGGCAACGTCCACCAGTCTTGTCGATCGGTGCTGCTGAAAATGGTTGATATAGCAATGGGTTTCTGAAAAGGAATGCAATGTAATAATTCATTTCTTAAGTACTTTGATTGATTGCTTGTTTTGGCTGGCTTGAAAAACAAAATGCTTTATTGATAATTTAGAGGTTCACGAGTTGATACCAGAGTGTTAACAATTTTTGTTTTTCAATTTCAATTTTACCAGGTTTGGAAGTGGTTGGTCAAGGGTTCGGAAATGTGCGACCCGGTACAGACCCGTCGCCACAGATGTATAATCTCTTGGCGCAGGAGAAGCAGATGCAGTGATTTCTACAATTTAAAATTTGATGGCACGCAAGCCAAACCAAGTTTTGCGACTCAAAATATTTCTAGCGTAGCTTTTTGGTGTAGCCGGGGTCTTCTATGCATAGTCCCAGAATGGTTTAAATAGCCACATCTGAAAAAATTATAGCAAACTTAAAATCTTACAGTAATATAACTCTATAGAGTAACTAATATACTTAACTTTGTTGTCAAAAAATTATGTTTCATAATGTATTACAAGTATAAAATTAGTGTGAGTGGAGGGTCGAAATTTGTGCACTTAACATTTCTTACTTCTTTGATATATTGTATAGTAATATAGAATTAGTTATCACATCTTTTGTCAAATGCCTTCATTATGTGGAGTTCCTCAAGGATCAGTCTTATGACCTCTCCTCTTTAGTCTCTATATTAACCATTTATGTAACATGGTGCATGATATCCAGTTGTACTTGTATGCAAATGTCGTGAAGGTATACATATTTAGCCTTCATGTATTGATAAAGGATTGTATCTGCAGAATAAACGATGATCTTATAGAAATTTTTATGTGGTCAATTGAAAATCATTCATTTCTTAACTGCAATAAATCGCAGTGCATAGCGCTCTCTAACTGTAACCTAATACTTAGGATCTTCCCACAATTGTGCTTAATAAAGTGAAACTTTATGTAAACTATACATGGAATCCAGTATGTAGTCTTGCATCCGAAGACTATGGATAGGTCATGCTGATAAGTAAAAAATTGCATGGGGGGAGTCCTATTGTTTTCCGAAATAACGGAACTTAAAAATATTTAGATTTATTTTTTATCACCTTATACCATCCTATTTTTTAGATAGATAATCCGTGCATCTTTCCAATAATTATTATTTATATCCTTTAATCCGTTTTGAAGCAATTGAATAAATTCGGAGATTCGATCTAACAAGAAGGTTCACCCAAACTTGCTATCGAACCCGTGATTCTTAAACTAAGCTTCTAGCGCTTTCCACTACACCCAGGAGTCCAATAAAACCACCAAGTTATCAATTTTTAGTTTATTCTTAATATAATTCCATCAATTGCTTAACGTTTTTAGTTACGAAAATTAATGAGTTCAAAGTTCAAAATTTAATTATGAAAAATTAAAGGGTTCAAAATCAACCCTACAGAAGGGACAGGATGATCAATATTTTTTTATTTAAGAACACTTTTATTCCTAAGAACTATCCGAATAAAGATTTTAAATTTGGAACATAAAGATTTCTGAATTATTATTGAAAGATTTCGACTATTTTATGTAACGTCTGATACGATCCGATTCCGAAACTATAATCATCATTGTTCAAAAATTCTAAAATTCTTTTAATTATTGTAGGGTAAATTTTGAAGTTCTAGAAATTTTACCAAATTTATCTGTAAATTATTTTTCTTCTAAATATGATTGGTTGATCTTATGATGACTGCATTGAATGAACATAGTTCTTTACTTTTTTTTTTATGTTCTCTCCTTTTGATATATTATGTTATCAAAAGTTTCTTGCAACCTTCAATGTTGGTACCTTTTGACGACTTTCCCATTCAATCCTCGATTCTCGAAGATATTTCGATGATCGGATCAGACGTCTCAGCTGTCACCAAACATTTGTAAACCACGTTCGGTAAGTGTGAAAACTTTGTATTTAGTTCTATTTCTTTGTCAGGAAAACTCGCCTGGAATATTTAAGTGCTCTTAAATGTTCTTGCATGTTATATATATTTAAGTAATGTATTATTATTTTTTGTGTTTCTTGGTTATAGTTATGTGCTATTTTATCCTGTGGTAAGAAGAACTTTGTTTTATATTTTTTTATCTACATTAAGTAACTAATCTGTAATTATGTCTATTAGGATTAACAACCGTGCAAATTAAAACTTCTATACTCTACTGCGCTATGAAGGAAAAGCTTTACTTTAATAATGGTATAAAATACAATGTGAATAAAGTCAAATGTGAATATTTTTTTATACTACTGAATAGTCTTTGGGAATGCGAAAACATATGTGGATGGGTTATAATTCTTCATGTTTCGTATTTTCTTCTAGGTGTCTACGATAGGCATATATGTATATGGATGGATCTGAGACCGAGCATTTATGGCTTAACGTTTACGCTTACGTTTTTTACACTTTTTCTTAAGCAAAATTAGCGAAAAATTTCAGTATTTGCCAGAAGGTATTCAATTATCTTTTGGTAGGATCACTAGAAAAGATTACTGTTTTTAGGTGTGAAAGTTGGGCGCCACGTGATTTTTCCCGTGTGGGCAGATAAATCACGAAACCAGTCTTTAGTTAGAACAAATTACAAAATTTATTCTTACGCAAATAAAAAATGGTATATTATTATTTATTACCCTAGTCACTACCAGTCTAACAAAGGTTTTTAAATTCAAAGAAAGTCTAGTATAGCGATACCAGTCAGCGACGTCCACGAGCGTACAAAATGCACAAAATTTAAGGGAAAATATAATATCCAATATACTTAGCTGTGCTTTGTCCTTGCTCTTTGTTCTGGTTTTGGGCTACTAGGCCGCGTCCTCCCTAAGATGCAGGGTTTTAAATCACATCCAAAGCTCCCGCATTCTTACTTTACTCAATTATCTTGTATTAATCTTTTTCTATTTATTTTATTTTTCCTTCCTGCTTCTTGTTTTTTTCTTGTATTAACGTTGCTTTTTCCTTTAATATTTCTTTTGTTTTTAACTTTTTCCACTTAACCCGACTGCACAGCATAAAAGACCAAAAATGGCAGAAGCGTTCGTGTTTTTTGCCTCTCCTTCCTGCCTTTTTTTGTCTGAGTAATTTTACTACATCCGTCGACATAGCTAATGATTGCGTTCGCTTATTACGAAAAGTTAACTGGTGGTCCATATTTGTACTAGTCATAACCAATGACTTTTATTTAATATTTCTATCTTTAATAATTTTGCTTTGTTTATTATCTCTTATTTTTGTTTTGTTTCTTTGAAAATTAAATTATCTTTGTAACTTTCTTTTCTGTTTTTGTTGTTGAAATTATTTTTGTTTATATGCAATAATATATATATATATGCCATAATCGACGTTAGAGCGAGCCAGTAAGAGCTGAAATCAATGCTAAATTGAGGAGAATGAATAGCTAAGTGGCTTCGCGAATATCAATTAACAATATATTTTTTTTTGAAATTTACACTAACTACCTCTACTTTAAAGATCCAAAAGTACAAAAACTGCAACTACTACTAATACTACTAAATTTTTACTTCAAATTGAGTCATAAAATTTTCGAAGATTAGCAAAATTAGGAATTCTTATACATTACATTTTCAATACATTACGACTAAATTTACTTCCAGACTTCCAAGACTGCAAGAACTAATACATGTGTACAAATGTGATATATACACTAAGTAGGTGTACGAAGAGAAGATCGTGTTTATAAGGAATTTTCTACAGCAAGGAGGTTCAACTTTCGCTTGGCTCTTCTCACTCATGTTGACTGTTATTTTTCTTTGAGCATGACTATAATAAAATCCGCTCCTTCATTCTCTTCACTATACTCTTCCATATATATCCGGGGCATCATAATACATTAGGTGGGTGAGTCACATTAGGTTGGTGTACATATGCCCTCCATCTACAGTACAGTACGATGGCGAGGAGTATGTCTTCAATCAACATCAATATAGTGCCTTCGAAGGAGATTAACTAAAAAGGAAAAACTCAGCTGTAGAAAGAGTTCGAATAGGAACACATAGTTAAAACACAACGGAAATAACGACACATACCACATAAGAAGCCAAACCCCCGTAAAGGCTCTAACAAATATGCTAAAATAAAAGTAAAAATAAAAATATGTAATTTGCCAACGTTGGCTACTAAAACCAAAGATACATAAGTTAGACCTGGTCATACCGTCGCTGTTCATAAGCTTAAAGAAAAAGTTATGTGGACTAAACAAGCCAAACCTGCGTACCCTCATGTCCAATCTCGTTGAACAATCTTCCTTCGCGGGTCACCTACATGATGTGACTTATTGACAACACTGTATGCAAAGTATGTGGAAAACAGATAAAAATGGTGACGCACATAAATATGATGGAGGTTTGGCTCCAAATCTAAATTTAGTTGAAATTTCTGGCTGTTATTTATGAGTAATATCTTTTGTAAATCTAGAGGATGTACCTATACAATTGATTTTATAGTCGTCTAACTTCAAGGTCACTAGAGATCTCAAACCAATTCCAATCTGATCACCACCTCCCTTTTCTAAATTAATGAAATAAAAATATATACTTTGCATTGGGAGATAGTGCGAATGTTTGGACAATTAGGCAGGAGAAAACTAAAAACCTTGGTTATTATGGTAAATAGGATAAGATTCATTTGTATTCATACACCATCTACATGGCTTTAACATGTGCTGATTCTACGAAAAATAGACTCAATAATCTCGCCACTGAGGAATGGGTATCTCTCCAAACTGATGATCACCATATGTCGGCATAGCCTTTACAGTCCTATACAGATTATCCAGCAGTTTGTATACAACTATTATACACAATAATGCAGAAAGAACATATCTCTTACAGAGCAACTAGGTTATCATCTTCAGACAGAAAAATCCACATCTTGAGCATTTCCCCAACTCCTCATCCACTCACATCCATTACTTCAACGAGATATTTTTAGATGGCCTCTGTTAGGATATTATTAAATAAAATCAGCTAATATGAATTACTTATAGTAAACTATATATTTTATAGCGCTTACTACATCATAAAGCAAGGTTTTAGGAATCTTCCTTTGTAGTAATCGTGTTGTAATTTGAATACTTCTGAATCTTTAGAGTCTACCATCGACGTACGTATATCCAGCATGCACCCTAGCATACACGAGATTAAGCTATTAGTCCAATATTCTGAGCATACAATTTTTGAATCATAATTGGCAGTATGCATCATGGCCAGATATATCCCTGAGTAATAATCCTAAGGTTAATTATCGAATCGAACTTTATTCTAATTATAGTAAAGATATCTGTTCTGCCCAATGAGAAAACTAAAGAAAAATATAAGTAATGATGGGGACTGTAAATAATAACGCCAATAAATACTTAAAGTCAGTGGTTTATTTCACACACACTTCTAACTTTATCACCCAATTCCAACCTTGACTAGAAATAAATTTATTGGATTTCAACTTCGCTTATACTACGTAAAATATATACTTCTATAATGTCACTTAACAACTCGATTTCACTTATGTATGTAATTTCAAGTAAGTCACTTACTAACTAGCTTTCACTTATGTATGTAATTTCAAGTAAGTCACTTACTAACTAAATTTCACCTATGTATGTAAGTTCAAGTTATACACAAGATGTAATAGATCGTGATAACTTTCAGGAATGGCACCAAATATATATATATGTAAATGTACTAATAAATGGAATACTATACGTGATATAATAAATAATCAACTCAAAAATATACTCACCATTTTAAAATGGGGAATCGACTTTATGGCGTTAGTAGACGAATAACGATCTTTGTCTCAGTCGAGACTCAAGATAAAGTGATGTTGGTAGTAGTGTTTATTTCAGTCGAGACCCGAAATAACATAAGTATCTTTATCTCGGTTGATACCCAAGATAAAGTTTTGCGTTAGTAAAATATATTCCAGTCGAGACCCGGAATAAATATCTCTATCTCAGTTGGTACCTAAGATAAAGTTATTGAGTTAGTAGAATTTATTCCAGTCGAGACCCGAAATAAATATCTTTATTTCAGTCGTTACCCAAGATAAAGTTATTATGTTAGTATTTTTTATTCTAGTCGTTACCCAGAATAAAGTAAATTTTTTCATAATTCTATATTTTTACCACTAGCCAAGTCGATTCCGATGTATTGTCACTACTTGCTGGATGCAAAAAGAGAAAGATACAAGTTAGCTTGCGACTTATATTGCCTCTGAATTGCGCACGGCACCAACAAATTATTTTACATTGAGCATAGCAATCAAAGTACGTTGATCTTAGCAGCTGTGCGTAGGTAGAACAGAAAAGTACGTTGACCTTAGGAGCTGTGCATATATCAGAAGAGTACATTGACCCTAGCAACTGTGTATAGCAAATGGAATTCTGAGTATTTGTGTTGCCGTTCCTGATTTTGCCTAGCTAAAGTTATTATGATTACAATATTGGTAATTGACTACTTTAAAAGATACATTTAACTGCACAGATGACTTAATCTAATTCCATTTGATTTGCGTAATGTGAATCGAATACAAAATACTTTCCTCTCAGTTGGATTGTGTTCCGGATTTGTTTATGTGGAATTTAGCCATATCGTGTCGATTGTTGTCACCACTAAAAACTTTTTTTTTCACGGCTCTTATATGGTTTGGAATTTTCTACTTCAAGTCGCAAGTTGAAGAGTAATGGTCCTAGAACGATTTCAAATTGCACCCTAATCCATTGTCAACTCTAATTTCTCACGATGATTTAGGTCTTATTAAGTGGGGAGATAGGTCGAACAGCAGGAGTTTTAAGGTGACTTTGAAAAAAGATACCTGACTAAGTGACTACCACAAATTTCTATCGATAAAAGTGAAAGCGTACGATACTGAAAAATCTTCATTGTAGCAGATTGTGGCGTAGAGGAGAAGAGCGAAGTTGCCACTCATATTTGTTCCTAGCTACAAACATTAATCCCATCTTACCTTAACTTCTCTGTTAAAAAACTGATTTTGCTTGTCATCTGACCTTAAGTTACTCCATCTTGTGCATATAAAATTATTTCCGCAAGATGCTTCTTCTCCTCTCATCCAACCAAACCCTATACAATTTATATAATGCATTGCTTAACTCCGCAATGATGACTTTGAATTTTTTTATCTTGATAGATGTGTATAAATTACATCCCTTAGCCGTAGGAGATTCTTTCCAACGCTGAAATTTAAAATACTTTATTTTGCTGTATGAACATAAGCTATGGACCATCTTTGATATAGTGGAATTTGAAGTATGCACCAACTCTGAGAAAGTTGTCAGAAAAAAATAATTAATTACGCTATTTATCAACTAAAAAATTAAAAGCACTTATTCAAAGGTGTAGAAAAAGTATTCATACCCGACACTTTCTACAGGATAAAACTAATGGTAGCTGAAGATATTCCTTAGAAGTATTTGCAAGGACGTCAAGAAGGAAGAAAGGAAGAAAGAAAGAAGAAATCAAATTCTCTCGCAATTTAATAATGGTTTAAAGAGTTAATGGTCTCCGTTTACATTTTATGACTTTGCAAATGAATTTTCATAATATTTTAAAATGAGTTTCATTTTTAAAGCATAGTTTAGATGCTTGTTACTTATTTGAAACCCCTTTTGTTACATCTCTTTCTGTGTATACTTGCTATGCTGAAAAAGTAGTGAATAGTTTTGCGAAGATAAAGTTTTATTTTAAAATTATGAGCATTTCTTCTATAGTTTCAGGTTGGGCATAGAGTAATGAGTAATTGTGTAACTTGCATTTAAAAAGTATTTAATTATCACCACAGTTTGTAAGAAATCTTAAGAAATTGAATTAATGCATTTTTTTGATATTAAAACAATCATTAGTGTATACAAAATGTTAAAATGTTAAATCATTTCGGTTCTTAATCTGATTTACTTTTATTGAAATGTTTCGCGAATGTCTGTTTCATTGAGAACATGAAATCACATTGCTTTCACCTCCTACCGGGTAGAACTAACCTGGGGAGATGTCAGGCTCGCTTAAAGCGGATATGCGGTTGTTAGAAGGGCGGCTTAAAGGGAGAACTACGATGCCTCCTTGCACTACTGCTTGAAGGCAGCAACAAATCCAATCAAGCCTCAGCCCTGGCCTCTCTCAGACTTCCTCGCAGCTCGCCTCAAATTTAAAAACCCGTGTTGGAAATTTTGACAACACCTCGAGGAAGCCTCCAGGCCTGGATGTGTTTCTGCCATGACGTAGGGAACTGCTCTCTAGCAAGGCCTGCTTAAAGCATGGAATTGCAGTCTTTACCAACTGCTTGACACAGGAACTGATATCTTAAGGTTTGCTTAGATTTGCTTGAGTTAAGAAGTTGAAACGGTCTGTAAACCTGCTCTCTCTCTCTCTTAGGTGCTTGCTTTTCCCAGGAACTAGTACAACGGTTTGACCTGATTACCGGTTGTTTGTTAACCAAATCAGAAGTGTAAATCCGCATGCTATGCTTACAATCTAGTTACCTGTACAAATCACCAACTGTCAAGACGCCTTCTTACAATTTTGTTTTTATATTAGAAATTGTGTGTAATAAGTGAGACCATGAAAGTATTTAATAAAAGCTTTCTGGTTCAATAAAGATTTGGTTGCATTTTATACGAATTTCATTCATCTCAATCACCGCTTTTTAATCGGTCAATAGCTCGTTCTATGAAAAACAACTTCAGGTGCGTCAACTTCCTGTCCTGAAATATTTTTATATTAGACAAGAAAATCAAGTTGTGTTAACGGCGACTTGAAGTTCACGAAGGGAAGCTAATTGACATCGATCCGGAAGAAGCTTTAACTTCTTCAGTCCATTCTGCTCTTCTTCTTTATTCCGTTAGGAAGGCGGTAGTGCTGGGACCAAGCTGACCCGAAGTCGAAACTATGTTGACTTGGCGACAGTGGAAAAAACAGGTACGATACTGTTACTGTGGGCTGGATGATGGATCCCATCCTTCCGCCCTATCAGGTTGATAGTGCATTTATGATTAGCCTAAGAAAATGTGGACACACAGCTTATCGGGAAACCCTTAAACAGAAACATCAGTCCATCAGTCTTGTTATTTTTAGGCCTGATTTTTACAACTAAAATCAGAATAGCCCTTTCAAACTCTACCTTTATTGACGTATTTACGAATATTGGCTTTAACCTATACAACACTATGCTATTACCCTTTTCAATAAATGGTAAAACTTTTCATCTAAGAAAAATAGGAGGAATTACATTATTATTATCAGGTATATTACTCGGATGATTTAAAACTGTATAAACCTATCAATTTGCATTGCGATTGTCTCAGATTGCAGAACAACCTAGACAGACTTGTTTCTCTTTTTACCACTTTCGTTAGACCCATTTTGGGATATGCCAGTCCTGCCTGCTTTCCCTCTTACAAAAGTTACTTCGATCGTATTGAGAACATGCAAAGGAGATTCTAACTTTTTGTCCTAAGAGGTTTCGAATGTAGGGATAGATTTCATCTTCATCCTTATAATGACAGACTAAATTTAATACACCGTCTTACTCTTGAAACTCGTAGCAAAATGCCTGATTTAAACATTGTATTTCAACTTGTGAAGGGTGACATCGACATGACTTTGATTCTTGAGAAAATTAGTTTTAACTCACGAACACGACACTTGCGATCTAATGATTTTATTAATTTGTTCACCTAAAATGTGCTGTACTTTTAATTTAAAATTTTATTCGATTGATTTTTATATTGATAAGTTCTAAGTAAGAAAAATATTTAAAAATCGTTCTCTACTTTAGCTTTTATTTGGGTACTGTGTTCAAGGATCATTTTAGCTCGCATTTTTAGCGAAATAAATAAATGAACAAAGAAACCTATTATGTATCATCACTAGTTTGGAGTTTTTACAGTACTCAATTAGCCCAATATGTCAACTGAAGCACAAGTAGACATTATTTGCATATCAATGATTATTCTTATCATATTCAATGTCTGGCAAATCAATTGTAAAGAGCTCAAAAGAAAAGTGTAAGGTCAAAACCCTGTGTTACATCGCACAAAATAGGAAGTAAACCATGTTCATAGAAAACTACTCATTCAGCCTCTATGTAAGAATTGAATATACTTAATTGCTGGTATCATAAAATTAAAGAAGGTAGATAGTTTTTTTTTGTAGTATTGTCAGCGCCTCGATCTAAATTAGACCACCAAACTCGCCCGTAAGTTATTGTGTTTGCACACAATAGATATTTTGAATACTGTATTCAAAAAGAACAAAATACTTATGACTTTGGTACTAAAGACAGAAGTATAGCAGAGACTGGAATCTCAGTAGCTATTTTCCAATTATCTGGGAAGTCAATTTATTTTAATTTATTTACTAATCTCTTATCTGCACCGAACAAAATAATGGAAAAAAGAAAAGGGTATAAGCATAATATGTAAATTCGAAAAACTGTGAATTATGTATATACCATATGCAAAATACATGACATACTTATGGTTCCCTTTCTGTCAAGGCAGTGAAAATTTCTGAAAATGTGTTCTCTAGCGTTATGAAGACCTTAAAAAAAACTTTAATGCATATAACGTCACAATTGATTTGCCAGTCACACCAATTTCAATAAAACGAGTTTAAATTTTATCTTCTCATTTGTAAAAAATGGTACGGTAGAAATATTAAGGACTTATAAAGGTCTCCCAAATTTATACTTTCAGGATCCCGGCAATGACGTTTTTATTAGTTATAGGTGTTTAAAAATGTATGCATTTGCCGTATATACCATCTTTTGTACCAAATGGATCAGAGTTATACACGTACGTCAAACAATGTGAACATAATCAAGTCTACTGTGGAATTTGATTCTATCAGATTGAAATTGTGTGCACAAAATTATAACACGCTACAAGGATAGAATAAAATTCAACGAAATCTTATAGGAAAAATCCACAAAACAATCAGCTGCTTACTTCTCACAGACTCTTTTGTGGGGTTTTGCTATATGATTTCGACAAATTTTTTTCCATTTTTCTTTCGTCTATATAGTTTTTAAATAGCTTTTTTAGGTACTTCAAATAAAATATGTTTTTTAATCGGTTTTAATATATTTATTTAAAAAAAAGGTAACAAAATAATCAATTCTTGAAAAAATGAAGAGTAATTAAATTTTCAATAACCTGGAAAAGCTATTTACTTTATTTTAAGCACAATCTTATAATATTACTGATCAATCTCTTCTAAAAAAAAAAGGTTATACACACTGTATCTTTAATTTTATCTTGTGTCACATTAAAACGTCATCAATTGGACACAGCTTAGGAAAATAAATTCTTTGGAGTAGCTCTTGTGTTTTTACGGCTTTTTAATTACGGATGCTGTTTTATACTTAATTTCTCGTGAGGATAAAATGAGTTAGATTATGTTGCAAAAAATTAATTGGGCTGAAAGGCACATTTTGGATATTCAGTCCATCAGCTTTACTCGCATAAGCAGGAAAATAATTAGGTCTCATTTGAATCTGAGTCTTAATTTTATTTTTCGAAACTGGTATATTTTAGCAGTCCCATTAAGAACAGGAGACCTAGTTTTCAAAAATTACAAAGGCGTGAAAGTCTAAGAATAACTACCCAACTGCAGCCTTAGAGGTCATGCTGGCCCCTTTACATTCGCATGTTTGAAGGGAGCCCATCCGCAGTGCAATTAGACTTCAGAGGAAAAATCTTCTGAGAACAAATTATTTAGTTGGCTACCGGAAAATCCCATAGGCATACCTAGAGGATCCGATGGCCAACCCAATTTCAGACGTCATGCCGGAATACCATACCTTTGAAACTACATATAGACTCATCTTAGGAAATCGTCAACATTGGCACAGTGGGGACCTACCCTTTGAGAAAGGATCTCCTAAATGGTACACGGATTAGGCTTTGGGAGGATAGAATTAAAAATTTATACTGGAAAAATATCCCGGGGCTTAAACAAGCGAAGAAGTTTGTAAAGTATTTGCAATAGGGAACAAAAGTATTCCTCGTACTTAGCAGAAAGATCTAGTTCATAACGAGGTTATTTACTGGGCACTGCCCGGTTAGATAATATCTTAAAAAGATGGGTAAGATCGATGAAACCGATGAAACTGCTAAAGTGTATACCTATGAAACTCTGTACCGCATAAAGCTAAGATATCTAGGAAAAGTATTTCCACTGCCAGAAGATGACTCAAGAATAACCACCCCCCCCCCGTCCCGTTAACGCGTCATAAGCTTTATAAGAGATTTTAAGTTTGAATGGCCGCCCTAAGCATTTAGCATTACCTCTAAATGCTTATAGGTCACAGTGATTAGATGAAATGGGAGGAAATCTGTCTACATGCCCCCAAAACTAATAATAATAAATAACAAAAGGAAAGGAGACTACACAGTAAAAAATTTGCAAAATTTTTGCCACAAAGCTTACGTATTTTTGTCCTTAAAATGTAGGGAATATTCCCCAAATTTTAGGGAAAGATAAATAAGTTTTAGAGAAAAATACATTAGTTTTGTGGCCACAATTAGAGCATTTTTTACAGTGTATGTATCTCGACTCCCTTCAAAAGTCTATCAATAGCAATTGTTCGATTTTTTATATCATCGAATTGCATAATTAGAAACAACAAGTATACGGCAAAACAAGCCCAATCAACATATCCTCGTATTTACTATAGGTAATATATGTACAGCAAATCAAGAGTTTAGTTCTTAAGTTCTTTAGTCTCGACTGTTCAGAATATTTGCTTGTTCGTCTGTTGAGGAAGTATTATATAGGGCAGGCCAATCTAAAGAATCATACTCGATACCAACATCTCGCAGATTAATATTGTTATAATCCATAAATTGGATCACCTCGGCCTTTGGAGGTTTAAGGGAATTATGTAGCTTATAAAAAGTATGTCGTGATCGAAAATATTGGGAAGGCTAAGCTGGCTATGAAAACAGAGTGGCTCTGCATTTGATGTCAAAAATAAGTCAAGTAGAGGCGGACTATAGAAGTATTAAAAAACTTAGGAAGGCAGGTTTTCACGACGGTTAGGTGAAGATTAGTAGTTAAGGTTAAAAATTCACTAGACGAAGTACAATGACGAAGAATATCGACATTAAAATCACCACCCAAAGAACATCCTGATACCGACGAATTAGTTGAACTATTTTTCCTAGAAACTCTTCAAAATTGCTAGCATTAAAATTTTCCGGTGGACAATATACATCGTCAATTATAATTTTAATAGCACCCAAGTTAACCTCCAACAAAAGAAATTCTATACCGGGCATCTCTGAAGCTCCTACAATCTTTGCCGTATAGCAATCTCTTATGAATATTTCATCGCCACCACCAACTCTATGTTTTCGATCTTTGCGGTATAGCTTATACCCTTGTAACCCAACTGAAGGGGAGAGAATATGTTCCCGTAACCACGTCTCGTTGACAAAAATAGCATGCACATTTGACCCCAGAAATATTTGCTGAATTTCATCGATTTTATTCTAATGCTTCTAGCATTAAAGCCAGATGCCCGACTACAAAGAACCTTCAGAATTGTTCCCACCATGTTTAGAAAATGCCTGTTACTCATATCGAAAATACGAGTAACTAACACACTCAAGGGGCAAACTCACGAAAAACACAAGTAGCTCAACATAACTGGTTACAACGGCTGTACAAAGCCGACGAGCCGCAGGCAGCAGGAAATCATTTATTTTACAGAGATGATCTGGATCAGAGCTAATCTGAGTTTAAAGAATATTCCCTATGTTTTTACAGGAGTTTAATTCGGTTCAGAGATATTCCGAGTTTTTGTATCATCTCCTACAGAAGTTAGTTCTGTTCAGACTTTAATCTGAAAATATTTCTATTCTCATACAGAAGTTAATTCTGTTCAGAGACTAATCTGAAATATTATTTCCAACCACCATATAGACGATAATTCTACTGCAGAGATAAATCTGTTACCCTCGTGCCTATACCTAATCAGAAGATTCATTCTACTGCAAAGATTAATATGCAGCACTACCTCCCATACCTAGGCAGAAGGCCGATTCTCTTTCACAGTTTATTTGAATAAACCTTTCGGCCTTAAATATTGCAGCGCGTACTACATTTCGCCCTTCCACGCTGCAACACGTGCTGCAATTCGGTATAACATGCTGAGCAAATTCATGTGCTACACTTCGGCCTTACCTGCAGTTGCAGGTTTATTGTGTTACCCTTTCCGACCTTATAAGTTTCTGGTTCTGTGCATCATTTTGCTACATTCATGCGTACACATTGCAGCTCCCTCCGAATACTTTCAAAGAAATATTTTCTGACAGGGAACAAATTCTGTTCGTCTTCTTCCTCTTTTCAGAAGAAAAGAAACGACGGTCCACGTGACGTCATCCAAAATAAATCTGAATTTTATAGTGAATTTTAATTTGTGAATTATTATTGGATTATTGTACTAGTCTTATGTTTCATATATTTTGATTTTTTTGTATTTGTGATATTAGTGTAAACTATACGTACTGAATCAATTTCATATTTGAATTCTACAAAGGCTGAGTTATATATTTTTTAATCGGCACCCCCTGTCACGTGCGAGACTAGATCTCACAATTGGTTTGTTTGGTCGTAAACGTAACATTTCGCGTGGGAATTTTAGTGTTTCCGGAGTACAAGGTTGGTTTACCTATACTACCTTTTGAGATATCTTTGACGGGTTCCGATACCGCACAAGCTTAGTAAATTACCATATTATTACTTATATTATAAGTGTTGGTTTCAATAAGTGATATGCGTTATGTTTCTTTTAGAATCCATGCGCACCTCCTCTTCGCTCAACACCAATCGTTACAATTTTATGTGATTTCATTCTTAAACTAACAATAAGTGGTGTCATGATTCATGCGTGATGTTAGAGGGTTGCTAGTGATAACGCGGATGATCCAAAATACATGTGACTATGCCTATGATATCAGTGCTGACACCTAGCCAGAGAGATTTTGGAAAAAAATAATTTTGTCATAACAAAACTGTTACGCAATACTCCAAAAATATTGCGTAAGTCGAAATAAAAAATTGTGAATACTCTGCACCAGATATTGGCGGGTATAATATATATATATTTTTTAAACATAGCAATTTGTAAAATATATTTTAGAAAAAAGTATTTTGTATAAAAGGAATTGAAAATTTGACCCAAAAAAAATTTCATACTCCGGTTCAGATCAAGTATCATATATCCTCTTACATTAGTTTACTTATTTCCAAAACTGACTTTAGAAATTCCCCAATCCCCAATATTCCTATATTTTCCTTTTTCTTCTTGTAAAAAATCGCATTTGAAGTTCCGCAAATTTTTTACAAAAGTGTATGATATTTTTTTTTTTCAAAATTCTATACTTTCAAAATGACAGTAAATTTTAGCTATATAAATTTATTCTTAAAATTTTGGAATTTTGAAAATTGGAATTTTTCAAAACGCAAATCGTAATTAGTTGTGGTTTTTTTCTTGAGATAAACGTGAGATTTTATTGAAGGCGATGATTTTTTTTTTATAAATCCCATGCTTAGATTATCTTGTACAGCCAAGCTACACCATTTAATTAATTGGTGTTCCTTGTCTTTGTTTTTGCTTTTGCTTAACCAAAATAGAATCTATAGAAAAACGATGGTGCTTGACTATATGAGAAATCAATTCTATTACAGTATAGAAAGACATTGACTTTGGTTAGCGTGAATTTATTACATGAAAGTCCCGCCCTCCAATAGTTTTTGCTGCTATTATCTTCCCACAATTCATTACTTTTATTGAACATTAAAATTGTAACGTTTGCTAGATATATGAAAGCTTTCATAAATTTTCTGCACGCAATTTTCCTATAAGCAAATATTGCTATTGAGAACAAAGATCTCAAACCTATACAGGATGCACAGTTCTTTCACAAAATGTTGAATAGAATTAATCGCGGTCTCGTCGTGGGACTTTGGTTCCAAATTTACTTTTATCAATTTTGTGGACTTATAAGTTTCCGTTTCGACAAAAATTACTAAGTATTTCGACATTCCAATCATCTTTTGGTATATTCCATTGCAATGCGTATCTGCTTAGCTATAATAATTATTGCCGCAGGAAAATCACTAATAATGTCTACGAAGTTCATTTATTACGAATATTCTGTTATGAGTTTTGTGCGTTTTGTGACTGTTTGCATGTATATTAATATTTACATAACTTTCTTTACGATATTTCTAGTGAGACGTAACTCGATTGTAATAACTTTAAATCGTGCTCTGAAAATTCGGAAGGACATTTCAGATATTACAGAAAATCAGAATTTACTTGACACCAAACATTTTGCTTTAGTGCTATATAAAATTTTTCCACATCTCTTATATATATTATTGTGCTAAAAATTGATAATTCAAATGTAATGATGTGCTACATTCGCACTTTTAATGTGATATTTTATATTTAAATTTTTATTGCTTTTCTCGTAATGGCAGCCGAACTGAAAGCACTTGAAAGATACTTGAATAAAACTTGTAGCGAAATATACCTGTTAAGTGTGCAGTACAACAAAAGACATATTCTAATGCAAGTGCACTGTGAATACAGCGATAGAATTGATAGAATTTCAAAAATATACGCAGATATTTTTCAAACATTTCGTGAGCTGATAGAAAACTTTCAACTTATAATGGCTTTCATGTATTGTTTAGGGTCTTTTTACATTTTAGGATATGCACCTAATATTGGTGAAATACTTATTGTACTGTTATACCTAACAATCCTATTAGAGTTCCTCACAATGACATTGATTCTAGATCTTATTTCAAATAAATTACGAATGCGGAACAATTTTCTAGCTGTTATGAATACTAAATGTGACGAACGTCTTGAAGAAACGGTAATAGTGTGAATTTATGTTATCAGAAAATTTTTTATGTACTAAATAAAATTTATTTTTGTCATCTTTTAGTTGGAAAAATTTCATGTTTCGAGTCAATAATGAGTGCTTTGTGGTGCATCTAAACTTTCTACTTATTCACGTAATATTACTTGCACAGAATTAATACAAATACTTGGAGTTTAATAATAAGAAAAACGTGGAAAAATACATTTACAAAGTAAAAAAACAAATTATATACTTTGCCTATGTAATTTTTTTTTTCATCTTTGACTTTCCAATTAAATTAGATTGTAATAAAATTAATTTCTCTCTGAATGTGCTAAGAAGTAAAAATGTTGGTACTAATTAAATATATGTATAGTATTGACAAATACAAAGGTGTTCAATTATCTGCTTGCATCTTTTTTTTGTTATGGTCTTGGTAGCTCCATTGGTCAGAGCGCTAACTACGATCACAGATTTTCACCGGAGATTAGAAAACTCTGACGGCGGAACGAGAGCATTTTTTTAGCAATCTTGTACGTAGAAAACTGAAGAGTATCGAGTTGCTTACATGAAACTGAGACACCGAATAATTGCTATAAACTGCGCAGTGATGTAAAATTTTGAAAAAGTCTTAGCTGCACCGGTTTTTGTAGACAGGAAGAAATAGACGTTAAATTTTGATATAGTTCCCGATATTCTCAGCACATTGTACATAGATTTAACTCTCCTTACATTAACCATATATATCTTTTAGATCAAATTCTTAGCTCTGAACATTTGTTCAACGAATAAAATATTGAATATTGAGTAGATGCGAGCATGACTAACGGAATTGAACTCTATTTCGGAATGCCGATTCAGTGAGAGATTTAGAGTGCAGTTCAAATCACCTCCAAAGAAAGTTTCACAGCTAAATTCTTCAGATATGATTGAACACTATAAATGTTTTATTTTGTAATGTCCTCGTCACGAAAAAGGCTTACTACCTTGATATTTTTGTCTTGTAAGAGAAAGTTCAAAGAAGAAAGGAAATATGGGAAGACGTTTGTATAAACTGGAGACGATAGTGTAAATTTGTTAGATAAAATTATTGACACCCTTGAGTCTTAGCGAGGCATTGCATAGCCAGTATTTAGGTAAGAATAACGTTCAAGTTCTGTGTAAATGTCTTGTGTAAAATTCGTTTCCTTCAGAATTGTTATGTCTACATCCAACATTTTGATATGTTCGATAGTGCTGTGAAGTCTTATATGAGCACTTAAACCCTCGGATTAAGGCAAGCTATCTTATAAGTTCAAAGAGATAAAAGGCTCAAAAGGTTATAGCATGACGAGGAGAATAGTCCAAGCTATGCATTTGAATGACCTCCTCTACCTACTTGGGAAGATGCTCACAGGGCTGGAGTTCTGTTAATGGAGGCGAAGCTGCAGAAGTAACAACTCCAGATTTCTCAGGTCCCATACTACAGATTTAGAGAGATAGTCTCCATCTCGTTTGAACTGGTCACCCCGAGGTCCGACATGCAGGCTCCACTTTCATCCTTCTCTGAGTGGGATCGTTTTGGATCGACCGATCGAACATGTTCTTACTCCTCGTCCTCTTTTGCTTTACTGACTTTTACTGGACTCGTCGTCTGAAGTAGCTTTACTTTCGCGTCCTGACGTGGCAACCTGTACAGCCGTAATCATTTTCATTTCCCTCAAAATCTCAGGCAACCTAACCACTGCTGCTCCACGATAGCAAGCTCAGCACTACCGGAACGTTACCTTTCCAGAACCACTACTGTAGTAGGGGTATATTTTGAGGGATCCTTCTGAACAGCCTTTTTCCTACTTTTCTTGGGACAGTCATCAGTAAAATGGCCTATCAAGTGGCAGGCATGGCGTTTTGATTCGGTGCCTACGTCAATCCAGTATCTCGAGCCGGATATGCTCAAAATATGCATTGCAGCTTAACTGGATTTAAGACTGATTTATTATATTGGACCCACGAATTTACGAATGTACGTCGTCAATCTACAAATGGATCCTCCCTTCATTTAGTGAATTAGGTAGATTATTTATATATGCACTGAAGAGCAGTGGACTGAGGATTGATCCTTGGGGTATTCCACATGTTGATGGTAGAGAGGATGAAAGATAGTCATTTATTTTTACACGCTGGCTGAGTATCAATCACACTATCAAATACCTTGAAGAAATCGAAGAAAACGAGGGCAGTAAAGCCATTCAATTCCATAGTACGTCTAATATTGGCGGTAGCTTTTAATACTAAGGGCGAAAGCCAGATTGCCAATATAATAACAGATTATTGTTTTGGTTGTGTTCAAGCTTCTGACCATAGATAAGCTTCTCCAATACTTTTGATAAAAAGCACAACAGACTAATTGGACGAAAGTCCTAAGGTTGTGTTGGAAAATGCTGATTTTAGAATGACAATACATTGGCGATTTTTCCGCTGCTGGGGAAACACGACGATGTTATGGAAGAATCAATGACATGTAGGATATATTTTCTGAATATTTGGAACAATGTCTTAATGAAAGGGCGTGATTCGTTTTCCAGCCTTGTGGCTTCAGATTATATGGAATATATCGATTGAATAAGCTTATCGAAGCAAACGTCTCGGAAAAAGGGATCAGATATATTTGGATGTAAAGGACTATTGCTAGGTCTTAAGGATAATGATTCCTCGCTATGGACATAAAAGGTGCTACAGTTTATGGAAGTAAAGTATGCATTGATTTCATCTGGATTAGAGCTGCAGTTAATTTGGTGCTTGTCATATATTGCTGCCTCATTAAGATTTTACCAAAGAACTTTTGGTCGAAGATTAATGCTTAGTTTCGTCTTATAGTATCGGTAGTTTGCATTCCTTATAGCCACATTGTCCGATTTCGAGCAATCTTATAAAGTGAGCGAGCATGTTGAGTTCTTAGAGCTCCATAACGCTTGTATAAAAATATTCCTTTTCTACTAAGATATCGGAATGTGGGAGAGTGCCATGGCCAATTATGGGTATTGTGTTTGTCTTAACCGAAACATATTTCCCGAACAGGTATGAGATCAATGAGGCAAAAATAGCATTGATTGGTTCTTTCTTACTAGCAAAAATTTACTGTGAACCATAGGCACCCAGCATTCATTCCAACGATTTAAATATGGACAAAAGCACATGAATCGTGAGAAGATAGTTCTCTGATTTATATACAATCTTGATCTAAAGTAAGGCAAATTTTAACCAAAACCCAGAAATCCGATTACATAATCTTTTTATGTATGTATGTACGTTACGATAGCGGAAAACTAAATCAATTCTAGAAATAATAATTACAGTTTTATAATGGATTCGGTATTGTATACGGAATTTTTCAATTATCATTTTATTTCAATCCAGTTACGAAAGCATCTCTGGAATATTTCATAAAATATTTCCTTAAGGATATTTTTCAGATTCAGGAATAGTATTTCAAACCAATATCGAATAATTGAATAAAATATGAGATTCTAGCTGAGCTGAAGTTTTAATCAATTCAGTTGTGATGTAATAAAAAGGTAACTTTGCGGTGTAATTGTGTGCAAGAAAATGGAAAAATATCCTCATTTAATATTGATGCAATTTACCTTAATCCAAAGTTTTATGTCAATAATTTCAATAATGAAGTCAAATGGAATAGATTTTTAGCATTCGGGTACTGTGGATTTTTGCGTAATGTATAGTTATATTTTCAACACTTTTTAACGTTCTTTTAAACTTCTTTAAATTATACATCTTCGATCATCTCGGTTTGGTATAAGTTTTTATCTTTTGTTCAAATTTATAATATTGTTGATCTTGATGGTCTTTCTTCCCAGTTTCCACAAAATTATTTTACCATTTGAAATTCTGCTAGTTCTGATGTGCTCTCTTTCAAATTTAAATAATCTTACAATTTGAAATGCTGCTGGTTCTAATGGTCTTTCTTTCTAATTTGCACAAAATTATCTTACCAGTTATTACTCCTCCTATTACTGATTTCATTAGTATGTGATTAATGTAATCCTCATGTCCCGTTTCATTTATAGTTATTTCCAGTTGTACCCTACTTGGAGGCCTCAAAAGAAATTATAAATTTTCACCCAATTAGCCCTTTATAGTTCCTGGAGAAGATTTTTGAGAAAATTGTTTATACCCAAACATCTGCTAGATATAACTATCTTCAGATAACGTCGCGAATGACAGCGTGGGAATCTAGTTTCTTTAGGGGTCGCAGTTATGGCATTGCTCTACTTCCATAAGGTAATATTCGATATTCGTTTATCAATTTAAAGTGGTATGAAGACATTCTTTGTACTTCCAAATTTATCTGAAGAATTCGTTTGAGAATACTTACTAACTATAGCGCTTTTTGTTTATCTCATCCGCTACAAGGTTAATGAAAAATAAACTTTATGGTAGATTCCAAATTAAAATATATTCAAATGCAAAATAATTTTTCTAGTAAAGTTCTGCTGACAAGAGGTATCCCACAGGGATCAAAGGCCAATTATTATTATTCAATTTGTATGTAAATGACCTACTAAATTTTTATAGGAGAACGTCATGCTACATAATATTCATTTATATACTTTATGACGTACAACTTTTTCTCAGACACCATCAAGATTGACTTGAGGAAGGAATGCCACGAATAAAAGAAGATATTCAAATGGGCTTCCACAAATCAACTCTGCCTAAATTCTAAGCGGCGTTGTATAATTTTTAGCAGATCTTTCAATGATATTCCCTATATGGATTTTGCAGGATTTAATGATGTCCATATGTATTATGCCATTCGTTGAAATAACAAAAGGACTTGGTGTAACCTTGAACCAATGCTGTCCTAACATATGGGCATGACGGGCACTTGGTACCGCTCCCTCAATTTAGGAGCCATTTGCTGGAAATTATAAATTTTTATTACAATGAAACATACCATACCATTATTGAGAATAATACATTGCCCAGTGCCCGACGGTGTTGTTAAGGCGGCCCTACCTTAAAGTCAGTTATGACCGGTTGCGATCAAACCAATATGATAATTAGTGAAATTTATGGTACCTTACGATGGCTTTAATTAAATGTTCAAGTTCATACACTATCGGTGAGAACTCGATTGTGGCACCTAAAATCGTTAGTCTTTGCATTCATTTGGTGTGGCGTCTTGTGCTCGGTCGGAGGGTTTACTCGACCGCCAATAGTATCGGTCCGTAGAAAAAGGATGGAGTCTATTGGAGTAAAACATCCAAAGTACTACAGCTAGTTTGAGTTTAATTAGTTGCTTTATTGATTACGTCCCTCATATAATACAAAATGTTAAATTATGGTTTAGAATGACCAAATCTAACAGAGAGATATAATGGAATAGGTTTCCGTTGCATACGTACTGACCAGTGGCTTCCGCTGAATATGTAATTACTGGTGATTTCCGTGGCTCACATTAGTTGTACGTTTTAACGTACTCACGAGAGTAGGATAGTTTTCCGTTACCCACGTACTATCTAATGGATTCCGTTGTTCACTAAATACTACTTGTCCTCCGTGTGCTACGCACTTGCGATAGGGGTATAGCTTTTCGATGCTCATGTACCAACTAAAGGCTACCTTTTTAATACACGTACAACCAAGATCTTTCCGGTCTTTACGTACAGGTGGATTTATTTGTTTCCCGGACAAGCCAGATCAGCTTCTGAATGTTTGGATTGGATGGTCAGGTGAGAGGTTGAAGGTGATCTGTTGAATCTCTATTGCCCTACTTACATATAATATCTGTCGAAAAAGTAACAAGAAATCATAAGCGAAGGAAAAGTTCCTACGGAAAACTTCACAAAAGGTTTGACAATGTTTTATTATATACAGGTTCGTTACACTGGTATGGCAGTAACGTTTTTCCGAATCTTGATTAGATATGCTTGCCATAGAATATAATTGAAATCACCTTCATGACTTGTTTTTTTTTTATTATGTCATGGTTATAATGATTATGATCACGATTACATCTACAGGTGTAGTCTGGTTGCTTGTTAGATATTAACCTTACCTTCATACACTTCATTACTTATGCGGAAATATATAAGCATTTAAAATTTCTTCTATCACCCCGTAAAATATTGTTGAAAATATATCTTATGGAACCCTGTACTATTTTTGCATTCGAATGGAGAACGTTTTTACTTTCAATTTACAGACAAAAACTCAAATAATGTTTTTTTCGTAAATTAGTAAATCTTCACATGTTGGTATCCAGTTGTATTGAATTAAATTATTTTTATACTTACTACTACCATTTAATTTTGCCTTTTATTTACTAACGTTTCGTTGATTATACATGCATGAAAGGAATTGAATATGTGATTATATAATGTTTCGTACTTTACTTTACATACTGAAAATTTCCCTATATTGTGAGCATTGATTTTATACTTATAAATAGCTCCACGGTGCTGGAAGAATTTTCCCGAATTTTCTATTGTAGATGAAAATGGTGTTATAAATCAGACAAAATACTAGACTCAATTTGGTTTAGTTTATCTTCATGGTCTATTGTTATTTAGAAATTTGAGCTGTCACTTTGTTTTTATTTACATATTCACCCGGTAATAGAATGGATGATTTTCAGTATATTTTGGTCGGAAACTACACACAATCTAGATTGAACAATGTATGTTCTATATTAAACTGTTTTTTCTCTGGAAAATTTAAAATATTAAAAAAAAAAAAAAAAAATAGAAATTTAATTGCAAGAAATATTTTTGTAAATATGGTTGCAAGTGAAAAGTTCAAAATATTTGGGTTACAAAATATAAATAAAAGTGTGTTGTCAAAGATTTTAAATAATAGAATGCTCTTTTTATTAGCTGGCAAACAATTTTTCTCTTGGCATTTAAATTCAGAATTATGGGCTCAAAGATAATTTGTTTTTCTGACTTCTGGTATAAATACCTCAAAATTTGTAAATATTTTTAATTACTTTTTGGGAGTGAATTAAATTTTACTTGGTGTTTTTCTTTACAAGTAAGTTTTCGTTCGTTTGTAATATTTAATCTAGTGGTCTTTCGGCAGTTCCAATTTTAAAATGATGGACCTTCGAGCCGGATATTAAAATTGTATATGCCTTTAATTAAATTAGAATACCCCTCCTTTCTGGATCTAAATATAAATTATGACAAAACGAATTACTAATATAATTGGGATATAAAGGTGAACGCCAATTATTATAAAATTCATATAAATTCTTAAGACAGTGCTTAAGGAATGAAACCACATCAAACCATTTCGATTTATAAATTCAAAAACTCGCGAAATCTTCGGCTATGAACTTAAATATATTGGGTGTGATGCTCTGCTTAATGAAGCTTCTATTTCAAAGTGGGAATCACTCACACATTCACGTACACCATAAAATTGACTATTTTGAAAGCTTAAAAATATATCGAACTTAAAAGGAAACATTTTACTAACTCTTTATGTTCATGATTCACGCTGAAGTCCTTATGGATGAATGCACTTTTGTAGTACTGGGGCGGAATTCTGGTACAATGAAATTCGTCTGACTCAAATCTGCAATCCTGTACTGATTTGTAACGGTATACATAGTGTCATATATTGTTTTAGTTACCAAAAAATAATTGCTTTGTTACATGTCCAATATACAATATCAAGAACTCAGTTGAATACAGTCTCAAAAATACCAAAGGCCCTTTGAAAAGCTGTCCTGTAAATTTGTGATGTTAATTAATAATGTACTGCCATACTGCATTTTGTATAAGATTTCAATATAATTTTGTAAACCGAGTGGATATATTCATTACCTGCTCACAATCACAAAATTCCGCGTACCTACATGCAGAATTACGGCAAAAGTTGAAAGAAATTGTTGTAAGTAACGCTAAATATTCTGAAATGTCTTCCAATGCAGGAAAATCGCTCATTAGTTCATGTGTCATATAAAATGTATAAAAAGAGGAAGACTGTTGTCCTATACTCCTATACAATTCATTACTATCTTTCTAAAGTTTTTTTCTGAAGTACATATATGGTAAAGTTAAACGTCTGTTCTTAATTAATAAAGATTTAACTTGTTTTAACTTGTTTGCCTGGATGAATCTTTCAATTTCCTTACGCCGATCCTAGTGGTGCTCCCCAAGGATTAATACTACAGGCTTTATAAATTATTAGTTTTATATACAAATTCGATTTTAGAAAATAAACTTCCCTTCCCTACATCGAATATCCGAATATTATAGTTCTATTTAAAAATCATATTGGTTACATTAACTACACAATTCTGCACATAAATAAAAAAGCCTTGGAATGGTTTAGAATGAACTTGATCTAATTACATTAATGACATTATAGGTGAAGTGTATGCCAGTTTTCATAAATTATCTATATCTGTCGCTTATATCCCAATTGAATATCGAAAATGCTTAGTAAAGTATCTTAATTTCCCAGTGATCATTTTTATGAGGAGCATAAATTAGCGGAACCCCATTGTAAGAGCACAACTGTGGAACGTGAGTTTTTTATTAGGTCTGTTACGCTTTTATACAATTTTACCTAAATGTGTTGCAGAGAAATAATAATATGTAGTTAATAATTTGATAGGTTCCGTGTTACATTTATTTCCTCAATATTTAAAGATAAGAATATTTTATTTTTATTTTTTTTTCATATAATTATAAGTTTAACTTAATTGAAATTGAATTAAATTAAAATTTCCTAAGCCGTTACAGCTCTCTCAGATTTGTAAAATAATATTTATAACTTTACTAATATATATATATTTCTTATCAATACCATTACGAGTAATTGAAATTTTTATAATTACCATTGCCATTACTGTATTGATGATTGTAATGCTTGGTGAGTTACCTAATTAAAATTACATTATAATGAACCTTTCGTTACCATTAACTATTGTAATTGGAAAGGTAAGGAAGTCATTGTGGTTGCAATGAGAATTGAACTCTCACCATTCTCTATTGCTTTTCTACTTCTCATTTTCTTTTGTCTGGAACTATAAAATGTAAAGCATGAACATCGTAGATCTGTTACTTGGCTAAGTCCCAGCTTTATGTTCTTCATGTGCTATTATAGGTCCGTTCATTGTAAATCTCGATAAAAAGTTTATCATGACTTGAAGGTTTTCTAACATTCCTGTAATCATTGAAAGACACAATTCTTCACCTATAGTTGTCTCACAAAATTCTCATTGATTAGCTTTCTTCTGTTTTATCGAATGACATACATAAATTCTAGATGTTTGGTATTCCTTATATACCATATTATATTTAAAAGCTCAAGAGATAAGTAAATAATATAAACTACAAAACTTTACTAATAATAAACTTAATAAATCAGCCCTGTTTTGCAAAACCCATATAAAATTTATATAGAATTATATATAGAATATAACCGACGATACTCCGGGTATTGACTACTTTTCAATTTTAATTTCAATTTATTCGATTATGGCATTGTACAATGAGGATGCGAGATTTATAATTTGCACAAGTTCAAAAGTATATACAAAATCAAAAGAAAAACATAACTTAACATATCGAAACTCCAGAATATTGAATGTAATGGATACATGGACAAAAAAAAAATTATTGATTTGAAATGTTATTATATCACAGGTATGTATGAACCAATAATAAATCACTGTACCTAATGGTTACAAGGAGTATGGAAACCTATAATTAAATATCAATATAAAGCAATAATTGCAGTTAAAAGAAATATTCAAAGCTAAATGTAAAGCCACAATACATGAAGCTAGAAATTAAATAAAGTAGAGTTAGATGTCAAATGCTTATTCAAAGCGTAAGTTTTTGAAGCTGTTGAATGTGAGGATCTCCAAAGAATTTATGAAAGAAATTGGTAAAATATTCCAAATTCTGACAGCGTAGATGAAAAACTGGCGCTTTTATATAACACAATCAGACCAAGGGATAATCAATGCTACAGTTCTGGAAGATCTAGAAAATTGTAAGCAGTCCTATACATAATTAGGCGATTGAAACTTAATGACCTAAGGTAAAGTGAAAAACTGCATCCGTAAATAGACGAGACGTATCGCGAAGCACGATCTTACCGCCGAAGACTGTAAACATATCGCTATATTAAACTAAAACCGATATTAGTGTTATAAAAGGACTCCGAATCAAGTTTACAAAAGATTTCGCATCCATAGGGTACTACAGGAGAAAGTAAAAAGTGAGCTAGTAATAAGCGCGTCGAGATTGGAGTATATAAGGCAGATGACCACAGTGTGCGAAGACCACCATATACTTTCTGAATTCCAATAACTGTATGGTTATTCCACGTCAGGTTTCTATTAAATATTACCCCCAAATTTCGAGTGGACTGGGCAAAAGCGATAATGGAACCATTGAGTACAAGAACGGGAAAGATGTTTAAATCAAGAAGTGTCTTATAAATAACTACGTATTTAGATTTCTCCGGATTTAATTTAAGGTTGTTCGAAGCTGACTGCCTATCTATTGATTTCAAATCCTGACTAATACAAAACACCCCAGCCTCAGCCATACTAATAGGACGAGAAATGTATAATTGTACATCATCGGCATAGAGATGTAAACGAGAATTCTGATGGCAGCCAAATATATCATGAATAAACATAATGAACAGGATCGGTCCCAATACAGAGCCTTGTGGAACACCCGGATTCACAGCCTTGAATGTGGGAAAGACTGCCTGATAGCGTCCACAAAATTGGCCGAAGTCAATTGTACGGCACTTATGCTAAAATTTAAGTTGTTTGTCAATTTTAAGGAAAGTTTTTCATAATCGACTGAATGGAATGCTTTGAAAACAAAAAAAAAACAACCGCCGAAAACATATCATTATCCAAACCTGTCTAATATCATTTGTAATTTTCAGGTGTGCGGGAGTACAATCATGCATTGCTCTCAAACCAGACTGACAGCTATGTAAAAAAGCGCTACTTAACAGAAAATTAGTAATTTATATAGGCACGATGTTCTCAATGATTTTGGATAAAAATAGATGAATAGGAATTGGACGAAATTCAGACGAACTTTTGAGGATAGGAATTACTTTAGATAATTGGAAATAGTTAGAGAAATGTGACATCATGAAGCAAGTGTTGACAATGTGACCTAAAAGAGAGAGCAGGTTAGGCAATAATAGACAAACAAATCTGGGACTAATCAAGTCCAATCCAATGGAGCCTGACTTTAAATTTTTAAAAGCTTCCAATACGTTTACTTCAGAAAGACTTTAAATTTTTAAAAGCTTCCAATACGTCTATTTCAGAAAGTCTTTGTAATGAATAGTTCACATGTGATTGAGATGTAGGAGGGACTAGTATGGTGAAATTTGAGTATTAACATAAACATAAAGTTTTTTATAGAAAAAGTATGCCGTTTGACTCTCCGAATTAAAAAGCACCTAATGCTAAGTTCAATATAAACATTTCTATGTTTTACTTATATCCGAAAATCCCTAGATGTCCCCCAGTGGGTGAAGGTTTCTATTGAATAATTATCATGGATACCTAATTAAGATAGATTTTATTTAATGGCAATCGGACGCATTTATGGATAATCACCTCTGTTGCTTTATATACGAATATATACACATACATACATAGGTACTTAATATCATGTGCTGAGAATCACAGATTTTTGAAAAACACTGAAAACAATGGGAATATCTTCATTGTTTGGCTTATGTTTACCGAAAAAAACTAATTTATGTAAATTTTGATAAATGATCTGACATTTCACAACTCACCATTACAAAATTTGTACACATGCATATATGGAATATACCACCATATACATACAATCATAAATTCATCCATCATTTCGTTTTCATACAGGATACTGTGGTACATAGCCGCACCAAGCACCCAATCCTGGTGGTGATAACCTACATATTTCAATTTTAAGAAAAATCATCTGACAATATTTTAGCATTAATATCTCATAAATTGTACGCAACACCGGTCATTTATGTGGGATCATTATGTGATCTTCTACCAGAGAACTGAAATGTAACCTCAAAGCTACATAGACTTCCCACCCACTCCTCCCCTATTTTATTGTAATATGAACGTGTGGTGAATGAAAATAAGAAAAAGGAATTTTTTTGTTGGACAAAGTCGCAAGAATCATGGCATTGGCAAGAATGCAAGGTGTGGAAATGCATTTGTTGCAATTTTTATTAGAATGAGAAAAGATAAATAAAAAAAATGAAGTCTCTCCTTGATATAAAACTGTGTGTGTTATTGATTGGACATGTATGAAAGGAGAAATATTTCTATATTCAGAAAATAAATCGAAATTTTTCTAGATTTTAAGGAAAAACAAATTTTATCCTGTAGAGGTTATTCACAGTTTCAGTACAGCTGTTGTTTCTGTAATCCTATGTACCATTTATCAAGGCATTAACTCAGTCGATTCTGGTGAAATCTAGTCAAAGTTCAATTTGTGCATAGACTAGCAATCTATCGTAACATTCTGTTCAATTTTTAGTAAGAAATTTAATTCAGAAAAAAAAAAAAACTTCTAGGGAAAATTTAACTGCAATAATACCTCCACCATATAGAGCGTAGCACGTACGTATCAGGTAAAAGAATTGTATCAGTTGGCTCCTGCTCTATGAATAAAGATTATTGTGCATTCTGATTTGCAACTGCCTTGTATAGGTTAGATTATGGGTAGGGGTGGCTTAGCAAGTAGGGCTACTCTACAAGAAACGTGACCAGATTTAATATATCGTTTACAAGCCTAAAGTAGTTAGGCTAGACACCTTACGAGTTGAATTATTGCCTTCAAAGTTAGATTCCAAACCTTATTTGGAGCGATAAATGCTTCTCCTAAAGGTGTGTTTACAATGACAGAGTAGAGTGGAGTGAGCTTTTACCAGAGTAGCGTGCATGCACAATAGAGAGTGAGCTTCATTCGGATTTTCGAAATCATATGAAAATTGTGTGAGAGATTATCATGTGTTTGCATTTGAAATATCTTTAAAAACAGAACACAGTTTGTGGATTCATATAATTTAGTTAACCAAATGGTATTAAATTATAGAAAATATTTCTATAATAACATCAGAATGACCTGTGAACGATTTGAATTATCAAAAAATACAAATTAACATTTATTATGGACACCTACGAAATGACCGACCTGCCATCTATATTCCATTGATAAACCAATTCGAACATAAGAAAAGTTTAATTCTTAATTGACTTTATTTTGTTAAAATTGTATTATAGAAATAATAACTATATTTTTAATTTCTTTGTAAAAATATTTATATTTTGTTTTTCTGTTATAATTAATTAATTTTCGTTAGTTAAAGTTTGTAATAATCACTGCGACATCTGTTAGAAACTAGCATTTCTAGACAAATATTAAAAGCTTTCGAAACTATCAACGTGACATTAGGAATTGTTCCAATCTGACACTACTCGGTATAATCCATTCTGGTGAGTAGGGCGAAGAACTTATATTTGAGTGTAAACGCTCCTTAAAGGTGCATCCTCTTCGCATAGTCGACACAGTATGTTATTTGATTTTAGGACATGATTTAAAGGCGCCAGTGGCTTATTTATTTGTATTGTACTTTAATAATTTCCTCTACAGTATCTTAGTCTTTTGCTTTCTGACTACCTCACACTGTCGCGCGCTAATTTTTGTTTAAAAAAAAATAACATTGCAGATATTAGCATGCTCCACAAGTTTGATTTTGGATATTTTTTCGATATGTATCACGAGAAAGACGAAAACAGCAAACACAAGTGTCAGTTTCCTAATTTTTTAATTTCCCGTCCGATATCTCAACAAGGATCAACGCTAGGTGAATAACTCATATGACTTAATTGTAAAACGTAAAAAAGACAACAAAAAAGTATATAATAGCAGTTTTCGTATCATGGCGAAGAGCCGAGTTATCTCTAAAAAACCAAATTTACCGATTTTTTCAAGATGGCGGAGAAAGAAATGTTGGGCGACAATTTCAAGTTAAGCTTTTCTAAGCCCCCCCCCCCCCCCACAAAATATCTAAAATTCAGCCGGTTTATTTTCATTTTCCAAAGCCTATAATGACTGGACTGAAGTGGTTGTCTGCATCATTTTAGACTACCGAGCGTTTTCCCTGTAAGAAAATCCCCAAATCTACCTCAGGTTTTTTGCCAGGATGTAAAGTTTTGATGGTAGATTGATTATATGAACATCACAGTATGCTACCGGGAAAGAAAGCAGCTACTAAACATGCTGAAGAACATTCTGGATAATTTCTCAAAAAATTTTGTGTACCTATGTAGATTACTATACATTACGAGTTATTCGGATTTAGAACCAGCTCTTCATTATTCATGAATCAATGATTTTAAGAAGATAATCATGAAATACGGTCTTACCTATCTGAACATCATCTGAATGTTAATATCGCACAACTTTAGAAGATCGATGATAAATAGGTTTAAAATAATACTCCAAAAAATATCGAAGTCTTATGGAGAATCCACCATATACTTTTACTTATTGGAGTCTATAAATTAGAAAAACAAAAACATTTCAACATAAAAAGTAAAAAATTAAAATCGTGTACATAATTTAAAATTATCAGCAGAGCTAGGCCGGTCATTAGTCTGATATAATTTTAAGTATTGGGATAAAGGAGCTTTGTAAATTCATAAACAGCTTTAATTGATTTTTCAATGCTTCACGCACCTCAGCAGTGTCGCGATTAACAAAAGCTATTTTGATGATGTCGTCCATGTGATATTAGCACAAAGTATCCGAAGGTTTATGACAGGTAATTAGACTTGTACCCGTCATTCTAACAATCTACACAATATTCTTTGCATTTATTGGTATTGAATAACCTAACTTAATATTTATAATAAATATGACAATACTAAGTTCACTGACATGTTTTCTTGGATTAAAGTTCACCGTCTGAGAGTCTCTTAATCTATTCAACATCTCATCAATAAATTTATAGCACAATACTTACAAGAATACTGACAAATTAATTAGGATTGTTACTGGAAAAACTGTCATCTGCACGCAACACTTTTATACAATTACAATTAGTAAACAAGGAAATTGATTAATCGCGTGAGTAGAAATCATGCAATATTCTCAAGTCATGTCCGCATCTGCTGAAACCGAAACCACAAAGTGTGTAACAAAAGTATCGGATGTAGTGCGAACGGTATTGCACTTAACATAGAAAACATACTTTCTACTTCCCCTTTAAGATGGTTTCAACAGATTTTCTGCTTTTTTGTTTGTTTGGTTTTTAATTACATTTCCTTTACTTTTAGTATGTCTCACCGTAGTGAAAATTAATTTTCCTTCCATTTCCTAATTAAGTGGCTACATCCGAAAGGTAAATTATATACGGAAAAGAATGTTGATGAAAGACTGGAACACTTTGTGAATTTTATTTGCGAGATATTTTGTTTTGTATTTTTTTGTCAAGTACAGGATTTTTCGTATATGATATACTCGTATGTAGGTGACTAGGCACTATCTTCTTGGGAGAAACACACATTGGCTTAGCGATTTTTTGAAAATTTATATTAAAATGTGATGTGTCTTCAAATTGGGAATGAGATGTAAACTATTATTTTGCTTTGTTTTTCGAAAAACTCTATCAGTTCTCAAGGCCCCTTTTTTTTAATTTCAACTATGCTAGAGACATTTTCTTCTCACAAAGCTTTAACAAAAAATGTTATTCAGACACTTTAACGGCGTTCGTAAGTCCGTTAGTTATCTTACGAATGTAAGCCGACAAACTAATTTTATCGATATTTAAAAACAAAGAATTCTATGAGATCATCTTCAATTTAACATGCTCTAGTTTCGTATGTGGAGTACTTACATATATTAAAGTTATTAGCATACATCACAGCTAAGTAATAAGCATTATATACAATAACAAAGAGGGTCCCAAGTGTTTCTCCTGTGGTACACCAGAAATAAGTTGGAAAGAAAGATAATCACTGCAGCAACTAATAGTAATCCCCTCTCGGTCATCCCATATGAAACCAATTATATTTCAACTCGACAATCACCAATTTCCTTCTTGTTCTTCTAAAAATTAAGTAATTATGAGGCAAGAATACACAAGAATACAATAAATTCTTTTTCTCCTGCGATGCATATTGGTTGAATTAAAGGACAGGACTTTGAAATCCTTTAACTTCCCCGATTTTTGGTCTGCTGAGCTATATTCCAAAAATTGTAAATTTGGGTATAATTATTATAGAGGAATGGCTTTTAGATTAATTCAAAGGGTAAAGTACAATCGTTCAAGAAAAATTATCAACAACAAAAAATTACTTACATATATCCTGAGTTTCTCAAAATGCATCCTATCCTTTTATTTTTTATTAAATTAATGCTCATAATCTGGACTGTTAAATTTCCAAGCTGCGATCTCAATATATTTAGTGAGGAATATTATTTACTTAAAAAAATAATAGTGCGTTGGAAAGCTTATGAAAAGTTTTCCTGAAAACTTTTTAAATGCGGTTCACCCACGAGATCAAGTAATTAATTGTAAGATGAAATTAACTGAAGCCGATTTTTTTGATGCTATTTATAGTCTTTTTCTGAAGTCGTATTGGATAGCAATAATCTTTTTTGAACATAGAAATTCATAATTATTGGCTTAATACCAAAACACTAAGGATGTTCATAGTTCATAAATATTAAGAATATTGCTTTACACCACTGGATGGATATATCCATAATTATGTCCATTCTCACTTTTATGGTATTACAGTATGGTACGGGTACAGGTATTTAAAGATCCAACTTCTTTGGACTCTATATAAACGCCCAATGGTGCAAAGAAACTGTTGCAGCGAAAGCTTGGTCAGAAGACATCTTTGGAACCTGAAAGAAGTTACACAAAGAATTCTTCATCTTCAGATAACAAAAAATAGAAAATACTTATCTGATATGTACATAGTTCTTCTACTTTCTTTAATCCACATAGATAACATCTTGTTCATATCTAAAAATAGTAGAAATTGCTTAATTAGTTTGGTATAGGAAATTTAAAATGTAAACAAACAAGTTAGTAGTACAAAACTTACCACAACCAGAGACGAAAATGATTTCAATCACGCAAAACAATAAACAACACATCAATAAATTACACTGAACATATAACACCTGTTCTTATAAATAAAAACAAATAAATAAGAAATATACTTACATTAATTCAAGTGTTTTTCCTGCTGATCACCTCAAAAGTCAAACAAGAGCTTTCCTGTCGCAATGACATTATCGATGTTCTATGAATATACATCGGAATTCGATCAGTTTCGGAGAAGATATAACCAACCCTGGAATCAATAGTTTACATATGATGACTTCGTTAAGTATCTAGAAAGGGAACTAAAACCTGAGACAACATCATGTTCTAAGGGGAATTAGATTTTTAAAAATGTTATCAAAACCCGTTAAGGTTTATAAATCTAATTTTCTCATTGGTTCGATTTTTCTAGAAAATTTAGATAGCGGGTTCATCGGAGGTAAATCTGAATAATCTCCAACTGATAGAATTCTTTTTCCTTTGGTACAAGACGGTAATCACGACGGAAAGTTTTGGTGCATTGGCTCTATCTTTAAAAAATCCATATTGAAATCGAATCCGAGTTAGTAAAAAGTGGAAATCAAATCGTTAAAGTAACACAGACTATAGAAACCTAAAAATCGCGTGATTAAACTTGGCTAACTTGAAGTGCGGTCGCTGTGAAAAATCATTGTCGTCTCTGGTGCTTGTAAGAATTAAATTTTGATTTGAAATTAGTATTTTTCTTGTAGTCGTAATTTATAGTTTTTAAAGTTTGAATTTAAATCTGAAGTTGGAAAATTAGAGAAGTATTTTGTAAAAATAGTGGATTTGACAATATAGTAGTATTGAACTTGTTATATGAGGAAACTGTGGTTTTAATTTGATTGTTGCATGCAGCTTTGTAAGAGCACTGTGGTGTAGTGGATAACGTGCTGGATTATCACGTAAGAACCGCTGGTTCGCTTCTCGTCGTCGCTTGAAACTTTTTCTGCTGAAAACATTTTTTTTGTTTTTTTTTGCAAATTTTGTGTAAATTAATTAGTGGAAATCTACGTTCGACTTAATATCCTTAGACTGGACATAGTATTGGTAGAACGATTTTTCTGGAAACTAGAAAACGTGCGTGCTCATTCAAGTGAACTTTGAACTCATAGTGCCTGTGACTGTGAACATTGAATTCAAGTGACTTAAGTGAAAAAGTAAACAAGGAAATCCTGAAATAAAAACTCTCTTTTTTATTGGCAACGAAAAATACAATAAAATAAGTGAATACTAGTCTGGAAAAATTTGGATACGATTTGAAAAAGTCTGGTGAGTCCGTTTCATCTTATTTCTTATTGCATGCCTTTTATTTTACAAATATACATATATACATACTACTTAATCTAACATAATGGACAATTTAATTAAGTTGCAAAAGCGTAGTAAAAAGGTAATCGAGGATTTCTTTGCTAATTACAAGAAGGATGGTAAAGATCGCAGATCAAAACCGTATTATGAAGCAAGAATAACTAACCTAGAGAAGCATTGGCAGGAGTTTAAAAACCGCGATGAAGAGATAGCTTTATTGGCGACCGCCGAAAGTATGAAAAACGATTATTTTGTAGAACAAATATACTCGGTGGTTGAGAATTTTTATATAGACGCGTTCACAAGAATCGTATCGGATTTTCAACGCGATTTGTTGGAAAAGACAGTGAGATTAAGGTTATCAGTCTAGACTCAAAGCGTGACGAGCTAAAATTACCGCAAATATCACTACCTACATTTTCCGGAGATTATCTTGCCTGGAATACATTTCATGATTTATTTAAAGCTCTGATATATGATAATGAGCGTCTATCACATGTGCAAAAATTACAATATTTAAAGGCACATCTCTCAGGCGAAGTCAGAAGTCTTCTCAGTAATACTACGATTACTAGCGCAAACTTTGAGCCAGCATGGCAAATGTTGACATCGAGATATGACAACAAACGTGTTTTAGTTAAGGCCCAGTTGGATGTTTTATTTAATCAGGTAAACGTAAATCAGGAATCAGCAAAGGGAGTGAAAGGCCTGCTCGATAAAACTGGAGAGTGCCTTGCCGCTCTCCAAAATCTCCAAATCAAAACAGAGAACTGGGATCCTATTTCAATTTATTTTGTCACGCAAAGATTACCATACGAGACCCTAGAATTATGGGAACAGTCGCAAAGCTCAAAAAGAGTCCTTCCAACTTGGAACGAATTGAAAGAATTCTTAGAAGCTAGGTTTCGTACGTTAGAAGTAATGAATGTGAAAAGAAAGCCGATAGTCAAGGAAATCAAACCTGCACC
Organism: Dioctria rufipes; assembly: GCA_963924295.1. NCBI lineage: Eukaryota > Metazoa > Arthropoda > Insecta > Diptera > Asilidae > Dioctria > Dioctria rufipes. The sequence continues at coordinate 164,332,336 of OZ002743.1, forward strand.
CGCTGCACAAGTAGAAAAGTTTTGGAGAAAACCTCAAACGTTCCACGTAGCTACAAGTTCTCTTTGTTTACTTTGCCGTGAATTGCATTCCATTCGCAAATGTCCGAAATATTTGGAACTCAATCATCAAGCTAGATTGGATGCAGTAAAATCAAAGGGTCTATGTCTAAACTGCCTAGGTTCTGGACACCTTATCGCGAATTGTCCGAGTAAGCTTAAATGTTTAATATGCAAGAAATCGCATCACACAACCTTACATAAAAATCAAAATACGCCAGAAAATTCACGGCTTGAACATGTCAATCAGCCCGGAACCTCTAGACAATCTTTCGCTATTGCGAACAATAATGATTTTGTCGCTGGAGCACAGTCATTTGTCGCGAGCCAATATTCCAGATCTCAACAAATTCTCTTAGCAACAGCTTTAGTCAAAATTATTGCACCAAATGGACTGGAACAAAGCTTTAGAGCTCTTATTGACCCTGGTTCGCAGGCGTCGTTTGTCACAGAACATGTTGTACAAACTCTTCGATTACCTAGGGAATTCATAGATGTAAACGTAACTGGATTAGGCAATACTTCTACCGAGAAAATCAAAGCCAGTGTAAAGTTGACTATTACACCGAAGATTTCATCCAACGAAACTAAAATTCATGTTGACGCATTTGTTCTACGGACAATCACAAATCTGCTACCAGGCCACCTAATTACAAAGTCTACTTGGCAGCATCTTGATGGTCTCGAGTTGGCTGATCCCACATTTAATCGACCAGGACGTATAGACGTGTTGTTGGGAGCTGACATCTACCCATCTCTCATTTGCGACGGAATACGAAGAGGTGAACTTGGCACTCCAATTGGACAGCATACAATATTTGGATGGATATTATCAGGTGAAACATCTAATCGGTCTTCACAGCCTCAGAATCTACAAAATTTTCACGTTAACGTTAATTTACAAGACGACTTGAAAATGTTTTGGGAATTGGAAGAAATACCTTCTAGACCTCTTCTTACATCTGAAGAAAATCTATGTGAGCAATACTTCGCCAACACGTATATCAGATGTTCCAGTGGAAGATATCAAGTTCGGCTTCCATTCATCGAAGATGGAAAGGCACTAGGAGCATCTAGAAATATTGCCATTGGTCGCCTGTTACAAATGGAAAGGCACTTCGGTCAAGATCCATACCTAAAAACAGAATATGTCAAATGTATGAATGAATACTTGGAATTAGGACACATGCAACCAGTAACCAACACAGAATATGAATTTATTAGGCATGATATAAATAGAAATCCGTATTACGAGTGCGCGTATTTGCCACATCACGCCGTCATAAAACCAAGCAGCGCCACTACAAAAGTTCGTACAGTCTTCGACGCATCGCGACGCACAAGTAATGGTAAGTCCTTAAACGATGTTCTCTTGAAAGGACCAACCATCCAGGAAACATTATTCGTAATTTTAATGCGGTGGAGAAGGCACAAAATCGCTTTTACGGCTGACGTTCAAAAAATGTACAGGCAGATCCGCATGCATCCCAACGACGCAGAATATCAACGGATAGTGTGGAGGGACTCACCAGACAAACCGATTCGAGACTACAAATTGACAACAGTAACATTTGGAATTAAAAGTGCTCCATATATCGCAATCAGAACAATGCAACAATTAGCCAGAGATGAAAGTCACAATTATCCTGTCGGCGCAGAAGCAGTTCTCAACGACTTTTATGTAGACGATTTAATTTCCGGTGGAAACAATATTCAAGAAGCCAATCTGAAACTATTTCAAATCAGTCATCTACTCCAAGCCGGAGGACTCGAACTACGTAAATGGGCTTCAAACAATGAGAGCATTCTACAAGCTATCCCGGAGGAGAAGAGAGAACCTGAACTACCTTTATCAGTGGACTCTAGTGATATTAAGGCTCTTGGAATGCTTTGGAATCCTCAATCTGACACCCTGTCATATAAGGTGGAAATAGACCAAAGTCAGCGAACGTGGACTAAACGTAGTATCTTGTCAGAAATATCGAAGCTCTTTGACCCCTTAGGACTGCTCGCCCCTATAATAATAACAGCAAAGATCCTTATCCAAGCACTTTGGTTGGCCGGACTACAATGGGATGACGAAATACCTGAGGATATCAAATTAAACTGGGAAAACTATCGAAAGAGCCTGAGTCTTATTCAACAGATACACATTCCTCGGTGGATTAAAACAGGAGAAGAATCGTTAAAAATCGACCTTCACGGCTTCTGTGATGCATCCATTCAAGCATACGCTGCGGCAGTCTATGCTCGCATTGAGAACGTCAATGGACAAATTGATGTGCACCTAGTTTCGGCCAAAACAAAGGTGGCACCTATAAAAACTATATCTTTACCGAGACTCGAGCTATGTGGTGCGACTCTCTTAGCCAAACTAATGACGGAAGTACAGCAGAATCTTCAACTAGACATAAGTGGAATTTATGCATGGACAGACTCCACCATTGTACTTGCGTGGTTGAAGAAACATCCTTCAACGTGGGAGACCTTTGTCGCCAATCGAATTTCACACATTCATCAAGTGCTAAAGGAAAATTGTTGGGCTCATGTGCCAAGCGAATCAAATCCAGCGGATTGTGCAAGTAGAGGCATGGAGCCAGGAATACTCAAAAATCATACTCTCTGGTGGAGTGGTCCACATTGGCTACAACAATCTAGAGAAAATTGGCCTAAACGTAAAGAAAAGATAGAAACAACACAGGGATTACGTAAACAAATTCGGAGCTTACACATACAGACGCCCTTTCAACAGTGGGAACTATTGTCTGGATATTCATCACTAACGAAACTTCTAAGGATCACCGCCTATTGTCAACGTTGGACTAGGAACGTCCGTAGTTCACCACAGAATCGAGAACTAAAATACTTAGCAAGTAAAGAACTTCAAACTGCTTTATCATTCTGGCTGCAAGCTACACAGGCTGAATACTTCTATAAGGAAATAAAGGCATTAAGGGAACAGAAACAGATCCCAAAGCAGAGTAAACTAATCAAACTGAATCCGTTTTTTCATGATGATGGACTTCTTAGAGTTGGAGGTCGCCTTGGAAACTCCTCGCTTACCTTTTCAGAAAGGCATCCTATTATATTGCCTGAAAAGAGTCATCTAACAAATCTAATTGTTGATAGTATGCACAAAACAACAATGCATGGCGGTACTCAGCTCATGCTTTCATTACTCCGTCGCAAATATTGGATTTTAAACGCCAGAAATCTAATTCGCGCATACAACCATAAATGCATACAATGTTTTCGGCAGACAGCACAATCCAGAACACAGTTAATGGCATATCTACCAAGCTATCGCATACAAAAGGCACGTCCATTCGCACATACTGGAGTAGACTACTGCGGCCCGTTTGATATAAAAAGCTCCAGTGGCAGGGGAATTCGCAGCTATAAAGGTTATATAGCAGTTTTCATCTGCATGGTCACGAAAGCTATACATCTTGAATTAGTAAGTGATCTATCTACAGCTGGATTTTTGGCAACGTTCCGCAGATTCGTGTCACGTCGTGGCTTGTGCTCAGATCTGTATAGTGATTGCGGATCGAACTTTATTGGGGCAAATGCAATTCTTACTCGTTACAAACTTGAAATGGTAAAACACATAGAAAACAACATCGCACAAGCAATTGAAAACGAAGGAATTAAATGGCATTTCATACCACCTTCTTCACCCCACTTCGGAGGATTATGGGAAAGCGGAGTGAGATCGACCAAAACACACTTGAAGAGAATAATTGGGACTACTATTCTAACCTATGAAGAATTCAGTACTTTGTTGACGCAAATAGAGGCCAGCTTAAACTCAAGACCACTGACGGAACTATCACAGGACCCGAATGATACTTCAGCTTTGACACCTGGACATTTTTTAATTGGAGGAGCTCTACTCACGCCGCCAGAACCTACTCTCCTGGACATCAACACCAATCGCCTCGATCGTTATCAGTACATCCAAAAACTACATCAAACATTTTGGGCAAGATGGAGTACTGAATATTTACATCGCCTACAACAGCGCCCAAACCTGAAAGAAGTTACACAAAGAATTCTTCATCTTCAGATAACAAAAAATAGAAAATACTTATCTGATATGTACATAGTTCTTCTACTTTTTTAATCCACATAGATAACATCTTGTTCATATCTAAAAATAGTAGAAATTGCTTAATTAGTTTGGTATAGGAAATTTAAAATGTAAACAAACAAGTTAGTAGTACAAAACTTACCACAACCAGAGACGAAAATGATTTCAATCACGCAAAACAATAAACAACACATCAATAAATTACACTGAACATATAACACCTGTTCTTATAAATAAAAACAAATAAATAAGAAATATACTTACATTAATTCAAGTGTTTTTCCTGCTGATCACCTCAAAAGTCAAACAAGAGCTTTCCTGTCGCAATGACATTATCGATGTTCTATGAATATACATCGGAATTCGATCAGTTTCGGAGAAGATATAACCAACCCTGGAATCAATAGTTTACATATGATGACTTCGTTAAGTATCTAGAAAGGGAACTAAAACCTGAGACAACATCATGTTCTAAGGGGAATTAGATTTTTAAAAATGTTATCAAAACCCGTTAAGGTTTATAAATCTAATTTTCTCATTGGTTCGATTTTTCTAGAAAATTTAGATAGCGGGTTCATCGGAGGTAAATCTGAATAATCTCCAACTGATAGAATTCTTTTTCCTTTGGTACAAGACGGTAATCACGACGGAAAGTTTTGGTGCATTGGCTCTATCTTTAAAAAATCCATATTGAAATCGAATCCGAGTTAGTAAAAAGTGGAAATCAAATCGTTAAAGTAACACAGACTATAGAAACCTAAAAATCGCGTGATTAAACTTGGCTAACTTGAAGTGCGGTCGCTGTGAAAAATCATTGTCGTCTCTGGTGCTTGTAAGAATTAAATTTTGATTTGAAATTAGTATTTTTCTTGTAGTCGTAATTTATAGTTTTTAAAGTTTGAATTTAAATCTGAAGTTGGAAAATTAGAGAAGTATTTTGTAAAAATAGTGGATTTGACAATATAGTAGTATTGAACTTGTTATATGAGGAAACTGTGGTTTTAATTTGATTGTTGCATGCAGCTTTGTAAGAGCACTGTGGTGTAGTGGATAACGTGCTGGATTATCACGTAAGAACCGCTGGTTCGCTTCTCGTCGTCGCTTGAAACTTTTTCTGCTGAAAACATTTTTTTTGTTTTTTTTTGCAAATTTTGTGTAAATTAATTAGTGGAAATCTACGTTCGACTTAATATCCTTAGAATCCTTCACAGAAACTATTTGTATCCTATCTCTTTGAACATCCATCATTAAGAATTTTATATAAAGTCAAATTCTCAAAGAACTGTCGACCGCAGGTCATGGCAGGATTATGATGGCGTATTTAAGTAACTATATACACATATAAAAAAATCTAGCATATTTTCGCGAAGAGAAGTATTGGAAAGAAATCGCCTGATCTCCAGGTTAATATTCTCAGATTCCTCTTTATCTTAACATAAACTAAAGTCGAGTGATAAAAACTCTTAAAAAAGGAAAAGTTGTTAAAAAAAGTTCTTCAAAATTAGGGCGTTTCGTATCACCAGGAATCCTATACTCTTCAGTACGTGTTGGTTCCTGCCTGCCGTCTACTGACCGCGTGCAGGGCGTTCCAAAAATTTCCCCTTTCCTCTATATCCAGGACTCCTCACTCAATGTGGAACAAATATTGTACGGCAGGAGAAGCGGGAAATGTTGAGCGTAGGTGGTAGAGGGGAATTTGGTGGTTTTGGGTACTATTCTCCTAACACCCTGTAACTTAATGTATACACCCTTCAGAGATGACTGACACCACAAGGTGATAGTAAACTGTCTAGATTTTCCTAAAAATGGGCAATCACTTCTACACCCCCCCCCCCCCTCGAGAGTAATGTGACGAAAAATTAAAAAAAAAACGGAAAAGAATTCCAAATTTTTAAAATTTCTTCGATATTAACGCCAAAACGGATAATAACTATGGAATTTCCTTCTAAGATTAAGAAACTTCAGAATATCACCTATATGCAACCTGGTTTTATAGATTCATAACTTCATTATTTTTGCTCATATTATCAAGTCAACCTTATTTTGCACGTGAAATATACAAGTATTTCCACCACATTGAGCTTGAGATATCTTGGGTATAAAGTCAAGACTTGAGTTCTGTGACACCCTGTATATACACTTAGAGAACTTTTAATGTGTGAATCATAATACGTGGCGAAATACTATACTAAGTGTTTATCCCTTGCATTTTTAATGGCCGCAACTTTGACTCAAATAAAGCCGATGTGATGCTACTAATAGGCTTTCAACCAATGCGTCTACTGCCATCCCAGTCATTTCATTTACGTAGGAAAAAAACGCTCGACTAGTAGTTACTATTACAGTTTCATAATAAAAATATTGGAAGCCAAGATTTCTTGTGATCTGATAGGTACTTATAACTAGATTTGATGTGATTTTACAATATGGGATGGAGATTTCATTTGAAATTTCATCCTGAACAACGATTAACAACGATTATCCAAGGTTATAAAAAAAAACTGAAAGAACTGGAACTATCAGTTAATCCATAACGATTTTTTCCAACGATATCATTGGACATTTGTGCGAAGCTATAATTACCTCCAGAGCATGGTTGAATATTTTTGAAGCATCGATAAAATTACTTCCCCCTCTTAATTATTTTTTTTAGAATTCTCACACTATTAAATAATTAAGAAAAATGCCCGCCATTCTTATTGCACTAATTTTTTTATAGCTTTAATTTTATCTTCAAGCTTAGTTAGGAAGCATAGCTACATACATATATGTTATTAACTAGATATACATTTAAACTAAACTCTCGCAATGGCAAAAGCTAAAACTTTTAAGAGTCTTGAACTTAACTTTTTTTTTGTACTTTTCTTTAATGAAGAGCATCCTGGGAAGTTTAGTCAGTTCCACTCTTTACTTTTAGCTAAATCTACGCTCCATTTTTGGTTTGTTACCGTATTAAATTGCTCCTTGAACACTAGACAGAATGAAATCTTCGAACAATAAATCATTTCTAGTTGAGGTTTGCGAAAATCCTTCTTTACCTTTCGACTTGATGGGCAGCTAGTTAATTACCAAATAACGACTGAACACATTTAACACGTCGTTAAATCAGGGCATTAAAAGTCAACACATTTTCTCGTGTAGGTCTAGGTATACTGTAGGCATGTTTGTGGGAAATATTTATGTGGACCAACCTGAAAAATAAGGGTATAGAAAATATACCCTCCTCACGTCATATGTTCATGGATGTTGATTACAGAAAAATCGCCCCACAATATGGACAGCTTGTGGGATAAAGAAAAAAAAAGTAACATTTTACTTAACCTATTTCGTGTTTTAATAAGCAGTAAGTTCCCCCTATGAGAGCTAAGATTATTCGGAAGTCTAATCTTATACCTTGGAAGAAACTATATATTCAAAGATATAATGGAAATGGAAGTCTAACGGCGCTAGCACAAAAGTATCCATTTATTCTATTTTTTTCTTCTTTAACAATTGAATGTTGCGGGGCTGTTTAGATACGAAAAAGCCTGTGATGGACCGGTCCTTTGTTTAAAAGATGGGCAAAACCAGATGCGGTTCATCCCCTCACCCACTGATGACAATAGTCTTGTTGTAGCCCATGCCGTCCTTGTCAATAGTCTGAATATTTTCACTTTCAAATGCTGAGGATAGGACGCGCCGGGATATGGGGTATTATTCCTGCATTGACATACAGGGTGTTCTTTATCCTCACATCCGCTTTTCTAAAGTAGCGAATTAATGAAGGTATAGATGTTTGTATGTTCCAACTTAGATAGTGTTTCTATCTTTTCATCCGTGTCATCATCATAAGAATTATATTTTCAAAAGCAACCTCGGAAGGCCTGTTAAGTGCAGTTGAACTCAATGAAACGTTTCTGTGTATAACCACCATCTGCTATCAAAATGAAAATGGAATAACCTCTGCGCTCTGAATACTCTTCGGGAAAAGAAAACTTATGGAGTTGGAACCATGATCTGGGACAAGAAAAACGTAAACAGTCATCACTTTGCTACCGTTGATTACAGTACATAGCTGGGTACCTATACATGTGCGTGAAAAGTCCATCCGGTTGTGGTTAAGCGAATGTTCGTAAAAGAGACTTTATTCTATTTATGTATAGCAAAAGTAAAGCATTTCTCAAATCTCCACGAAATTATTATTTCTGTGCGGGCCCGCTAAGTCGAAGTGTTCAGGAAATACCTACCAAGGGTTCCGGAATGAGACAGCTAGATGACTTTTACTGACTGGCAAGCATGTGCCGAAAACGAAAATCGTGGGAGAAATTATTTAGTGGAATGAGATGCGGGGAATCTACTTAAATACACATAGAGGAACCTTACCTAACTAGTCTCTATAGATATGAAAATAATGACGATGATTATGATGACGATGATGATGATACTGATAATGAAAATGATGACGGCTTTAAGATGAAATGGGTGATAGTATTCAATTAAATCGTTCGGCAGAGGTAATTGGTTGATATCAAATTGAAATGCTGAGAGTATAACATAATTAATAATTTTAAACTTTAAAGTGTGGGTGTGTGTATAAATAAAAGAAAAGTTGATAGTTATCCGTTATAAATGTCCTTAATTTGAATTATCCTATTTTCAGATAAAAAATATTATTGATTGCAGATGATTAACTACATACTTCTGTTGGGAGAATTGTGTACCTATTTTTTTTTAAGAGCAGGTCTACGCAGATAAGGACAAATGACAGATGAGGACATAAATCTAGATCAACAGGTACTGAAGTAGTCGACTTCTCATTGATTTCTTTCTACAACTCCCTCAATTTCTTCGTAGGGTGGATATAGAATGTCATTTGTTTCTTGATTGATTAATGTACACTGCAAAAAGGCACAAATTGTTGCCACAAAGCTAAAAGAAGAAATCCCTAGAAATGTAGGGAATATTGACTCAAATGTAGGGAATATTCCCTAAAATGTAGGGAATAGTCTCCAAAATGAAAAAAACAAAAAAAAAAACAATAATTGCTTCCTTCTGATGGCATGCAATGTTTGAAAAGTGAAGGACTCCTAACCTTAAATAATTGTTGCATCGTTCCATTTTTTATACTTCCATTTCCCGTTGGGATGCTTCAAGGGGCGAACGTTTGAAGCAGATAAACAATTTACATATAATCTTACGTAATTTGTATCGCAACCTATATATCCTAGGTCTGGCAATATTTAGGACAATAAGCTCCACTGAGTCGACACTATGGGCGTAGTAAAATTCTCAACTTGCTACCGAGGTGGTAACTATAACTTCCACTGACAATATTTGAGTAGGGACAACAGACGGCTTCAATGTGTATGTATGATGTAGTAGATTGAATATTTTCTGAAATATATGGAACATGAAAGTGCTGTCGACTAACTGACATCTTTAATATCTTCCAAATGATGATACTTGCATTTATAAACAGGCTTCGACGCTTCGACAAGATCTGACGAAGGAACCATCATCTTCAAAAGTCACATTATCATTGGAGCGCTAGATTCGACAATTAAACTGTATCCTCTAATTCTGTGGATGTGGCTCTAAATCCTTCTTCTAGTGATATGATTTTCGAATAAGTCCTTGTGGCGTAGAGTGATGTTTCCAAACATTTTCGGTTCAAAGAAAATTTCATGTGGAGTACCTTAAAAATCCCTTTTAATTCTAGCCGTCCCATAAGAAAAGCAAAACACTACTGTACAAAGCTGACAACGATGTTGAGTGCTCCCTTTAATTTAGACAGCTAAAACTACAAAAAAAGATAATGAAATGAAGACCACTATTTATTTTCTACATAAGTCCACAGCACTCGTTACATCTTCGATGAGTGTAAACTAATTTCGGGTAAAAAACACAATTGAGATAGTCTACTTCTTAAACTCTACAGACTAAATTTAAGCTCACTACGTTTTTTTTTGGGACTTCTATTAGGAATCCCAAATGTTTATAGTCTGCAATCTCTTTGACACTCACAACCATATACAGCTTACATGAATACTAGCATTAAAAAGGTGCCGCTCGTAATAGTACTAATTGGTGCTGTTGAAAGTTAGTCTGAGTTCACCACTTACTATAAATCTAGCACTTCATTTTTTAAAAGCATTTGCATACATATGCGTCGTTGATATATCTTTGATCCTGACGAATGTAGGCACTGGTAAATGTGGATGGAACGGAGGGGGATAGTCAAGGAAGGGAAAAAGGCTAAGGGCACTCTAAATATATAGACCATCTCTAATGTTCTACGCGAAATTTCCCTGTTTCTCACAGAAGCAGCCCTTTATTGTTCCCTTTTTAATTTCCATTGCGATTCTCTGGCGTGTACTTGGATTCTGTAGAGCCCTAATGCACGCTTAATTAAAAATTGTAACTGGTATCCTACAAGTGTTGGTTTTAGTTTTATTGATGTTTGAGGGGATAACATTTAAAGTAGAGCTCTTAGTTAGGATATAAAGTATTGTTTATGTTCATTCTGAATCTACTCCTACAACTAAGATGCTTACAAGGATTTCACTTTGTCTCAATTCAGTTGTTTGAAATTTTATCATGGGAAAATTTGTTAAGAGCTAAATGGAGCATTTTAGTCGAGTTCAGAAAGTAAAATTTTTCTGTTCGTTTAAGCTGTCGCTTTAATCTAATTATCCTATCTCAAGCTTTTGGCTTTTAAATGTTCTACTTCAATTTCAGTTTATTCATTCCAATATGACATTGTACAAATAAGATACAATATTTTAAATTATACAAGTATAAAGTAAGAACATTCTAGAACACCATGTTCAGGATTGATAAGAATCCTGATATTAGTAAAACCAACAGAAACTTTCATGCCAACACATGTAGGTATATACCGACCTAAAGTAAAAATGTACCAACGATCTAAATTGTTATAACTCCGTAGTGAAACGAGTTGAGTTGAGTTGAAAATTTGGACCAGTTTCAAATGAAAATGAACCAAGTTGGTGTGGTCAGCGTGATTTTAAAATGGTCCAGTTTGATCATAAAAAAAGCATAACAATTGGAAGCAGTTCAGTTAACAAAACCTATTTAACAAACAATGTCAATTCTCAAAATATGAAACTTTTCAAACAAGTGTATAAAAAAACATCAATATAAACAAAAAACTATCGATTTCTTCGATTTCTTTAATTTTAGCTTAGTGAATTACGATATTATAAAGATTTAAAAATAAAGTACCGTAAAAGAAGTTATCAAGGACTTCGTACATGTTCTGTAACAGTAGTATTACGATGAGGTATAATTCTATTCATTATATCAGAAATTTGTTTTATTTAATTTTTTTTTGGCTTATATTCACAAATGTTTATCTCCCAATTTTGAATTATAATCTATATAACCTCCAATAGGTATAAGTCCACTTAATCTTTACGAATACCTTCACTTAATGCTGCTACTTTATTATCATCAGAAGTAATTTTTGCATGAATTCATCTCAGCTTAACAGTAAATAATCCTTCACGACTTACCCAGGAACAATTTCTTACAATTGTTTAAGGAATTTACTTCACTATTTTCCAAGCATCTGCTGAGTATTTAAAAGCTATTGCTTATTAAGTTTACGGATAAATACTTTTTTTTCATCAACAGGATTCCATGGAATTCGTATATTATTGTGTTACAGATACGGGAGTTATTGAATAAACGGATGTCAAGACGGGTAGCGGAAGGAAGTCAACAATATAAACAGTATGCAGTTTTGTATTTCATTAAATACAATTAAATATTTAAAGAAAACTGTTCACACGATAGCGAATTCTCAATTTTCTTCCATCTAAATATTTTCAAGACAAGTGCGAATTATATGGTGGCCAAATTTCTCTTACAATTGTATATGGCACTTGGATAAAGAAGAAAAAAACTTATAGCTGGATTATTTGTCGACTACAGTAGACTGAAATTCATTGAAATAAAATCAAGGGATTTCTAAAGTGCGTTGAACACGCAGAAAACTTACTTTTGATAAAAATTATTTCTATGCGCAATTGGATGAGCCTATCATCGAACTTCTATGGTAGGCGATCAGAGATAACCATATTGATGAGATGTGTCTGACTGCTGGGTCGAAAAGTTCGATTCTTTTTGCATGTCCAATGTATTTTAGAAAATAATTAAAATTATTTTCAATAACTTTCAGTCTGCTGTGGACGAGAAACAAATTGCCTATAAGATACTACTTTCCTATTTAACATACTTATATATATTATATTAACTTATACTATTCGACATATTCTCTATGAAGAAGTGATTTTTGATTGTTAGAAAAATAATAATTACGATTTAGATTTATCTTTCAAACGCTGCTTTTGTTAATAAAATTTTTGCCAGAATTCGTTTTTGTTCTGTGGATTTAGGTAAATTCTACTTTTGAAAAATGTATTTTGGTCAACTGTACCTACCCATAAAATTTCCTTAAACAAACAAAAAATAATAACAAAAATAAAGAATATAAAGCAAAATTGATCTTAGAGCATAAAATATTTCATTGCTGATTTCAATTAGGTACCCATTTTCCGCTTTCATAAAAGATTTGTATAAAAATTCAAATTTTAGTTTAACAAATTTCGAAATTCATAATATTTCCACACTATCCACCAGATCCGGTTGAGTAGTAAAAAAATATTATATTAGAAAAAGGGGTTTTCTTCCATTTAACTGATACCATATTTATTTAAGGATACTGTACACAAGAGTTAATAATCCTTTTGTCCATAACAATTATTTTGATTCTATAAGAATACTAGAGCCTACCTGACAAATTACCTCTAATCACTTTGTGAAGTACTGGAAATAGCTTTAACTACAACATCAAGAAGATTCAGATTCCCTTATAACTACGATAAATTGGAACTTAGGAAATATCTTCGATGTTTTCCCGATTTAGTCAATAAGATCACTTAAGAGCAAAAATATAATTAACTTACTACAGAACTCAAATAAACAAAACCCCGTTTGCTGATACATTTTATACCCAGTGCAGGCAGCCTAAGTTTTGTTTTATTTCTGTAATTATTCCGGTAATTTTGCTGGAAAAATACACAACTTCAATTAAAAATGCGTATTCTGCAAAAAATTTACAATATTTCTAAGAATTTGGGTCATTGAAAAATTCAATTAAATCCCGCTAAATTATGAAAATATCACATTATGCGTCGAGATCCAATAGGCGAAACATAGTTACACTTTCGAGGTCCAAAAACAAAATGGATGCAGTCCATTTTACGGCTAAAAAAACTATCCAGCTTTTATAATATAATACTACCGTAAGTAAAGTGGGGAAAATAAAGGTTAAATTAATCATAGCCGATTTTCAGTACATAAAATACCCGCTGAGGACCAAAGACTCCGAAGCGCTGCATAAAGTTTTCTGATTGTTGTTGTAAAGAGGTCGCCACCCTTCATTTTATTCAACACCGGTACTTGCTTTCATTATATTAATATATAATATATTTTACTATAATCACTTCGTTCGTCCTCACAGTATAATTTCCGGATACATAATTTTGATGACACAGATGCATTTCAAAAATATATTGAAAATTCATATGCGAATTACTCTTAATTCAAATAAATGAAATATGAATTATTGATATTTTTTAAATTCGACACATCTGGGGTAAAAATTGTCTGAACATTTTCAGTTCAATAAATAACCAAAATCGCAGCATGAAATTTTCAAAAATGATTTTCTGAAGAGCATAAACTTTATGTACGATATAAACTGAATTTTTGCGCTCTAAATATGACTGGGTTAATTGGATCTACTTTTCCATAAAAATCTGTAGAGAAAATATTAACACTCTACGGATGATGAGAGAAATATTAAAATTTTAAACTGTAAATCTGCATAGGTACGCACTTGATATAACGTACAATTTTCGAATGAAACACGTATGCTCAAAACTCAATTAGTTAAAATTATGTGGTAATTAGAATCAATAGATTTTATTATTTCCTATACATATATACAAGCATGTGATGCGATATAATAATTAGGCTGTGATATGATGATCACGTTCGGTATAATTGGTTAAGTATACGTCTAACATTATAGAACCCTCGACACTCATCGAACTTGATACTCAATAGAGTTAGAAGGAGTCTAAGATATTTTCATAGGTATACTGCAGACCTTATTATGGAAACTTACTTAAGCTCTCAAATCAATTCATGTAGGGTGGATGAACATCTTTATTTGGTTGACTTTGGAAAATTTTGTAGATAGAATGTCGGATACTATGTCATAAGTAGATGGTTATACACAGTATCATGTCATAGTACGACTACTTAATTGATTATTGTTTTTATTCAATTAACTCGGATTATGATTTTTAATATATCTATATAAGATGTTTAGCACATAAAACCAGGTATTACTATATACATTTGAAAGTATATTTTAATGAGACACTCATATAATAAAACAAAAGAAATTTTTTTTTTTATACATCTACAATATACGCATCGGTAACAGGATTGGCTGCCAGGAGATGTACCCAAGGTGGAGCTCTGTCCGCTCAGCTATGACCTCTTGTTATCAATGATTTGATGCAAGAGCTGATCAACTGCTCCTATGATAATCAGGAATATGCAAACAATCTGGTTATAAGACTTAGGTGCAAACATGATCGGATAATCTTTGATTTAATGCAGAACACCCTTATCAAAGTCTACAACTGGTGCCAGACAGTGGAATTTCGTGCCAACACTGGCAAAATTGTAATCGCTCCATCCGCGCAAAAAGCGGTAGCAAAAGTGGAATTTTCAAAGGAGGACCCTGTGTTACAATGCATGTCTAGAAGTCACCGGTGCCATACGAATCTGACCACCTTTAGCATTAGAGCCTACACTAGATCTGCTTCCTTTGAATATGGATGTAAAGGAGGATGTCACCTTCAGTGCAATTATCTTCTGAGCACTCACCTCAAAGTCATCCAAGAATTTCTTGAAGACCCGATGACCAGCTTCATCCCAGATGTTATGCCGAAACGCCATAATTTTGAAAAATCCTTCAAAAGGTGATCTTAAGGGACCATCAACAGTGGCATTCTCGTAACTTACCCTATGAAAATGAATCTTTTATATGGTACATGGATGGAGTTAGTATGGAAAGAAGAACGACTTGTCATACCTATATATGGTCCAAATTAACAACTCGCTAAGGAACTGAGTGCATCACCTACCATTTTGCATGTAAGTATGTGCTTAGTCAATAGCGAATAGTGCGGTCTGGCGCTAACCGCAGTTTATGATTTTTTAAAAGGTTTTGTATGACAAGCTTCGTGTGTGGGATATACATACTTCGTGAGCCTTTTCAGTTTTGAACATTTTGTAAGACCGCAGAGTGGCTCGTGTGTGATAAATGGCGATTTCGTTGCTTTGCTAGCTAAGAAGTCAACAGCCTATATCTTCATTCCACTCGCATTCCCTGATACCCATCTATGGTTTACTTTTTTATCCTTTGATAGTAAATCTAAGACCTCCATATAGCCCAACTTAGTTTGAAATGAAGGCATTGGAATTCTAAACATTTATCACGGCTTGGCTGTCGGAAGGTATATATTTGTTTGTGTTTTAATTTTGGTTCTCGTTTCTATGGTATACAAAATAGTTTTGTAGGATCCCAGGTACTTGTGTATATATATACTTGTATATATGGACCCATAAATTCCCACACCTACCACGTCCTTCTTTCTTCGATCGATGTGCATTTGGTAACAGAGACATTGTCATTATATCAATTTTCGATTTACCCAAGACTTTTGATATCGTTTGCTATAGTAAGCTACTGCAGAAGCTAATAAACCCCTTCGATTTCGGCTTCACAGTAATTCCTTTGAGCACAAGTGTAAATCAATAATTTACATATCTACCACAGGTCGTTTCCAAACAAAGTTAATAATCCAAAATTATTGTGGTGTGGAATTATTGCCTAATTGTTTTGCATGATATAGGGCAAGCTGAGGCACATAATCTGAAGGAGAACTGCT
>OZ002743.1:164348720-164408720 GCA_963924295.1 Dioctria rufipes
TAAGAAGTACGGAATCTAGGTTGATTTTGCTAGATGGCACCCTTCACTCTATTTCTTCCTTTTCCGGGAGTTTCGAAGAAATCGGGTTTTTAGTTTTTGATATTTTATAGCTACGCCCATAGTCTTTCGAACAAATCTTAAAACATCCCGATAGACCTTCAGAAAGTGGAGAAATAAAGGAAAATGTGAAATGATGATTTGAAAGCGTCAACTCCGTGAATTTCGAAATCTATTTCGAATTTATATTATTTTCTAAAAACAAAAGATACATGATCAAAAGTTCAATAAGTTATAAAAATTTAATCCCCCTACTCCTCGAATTACTCAAGTTAGAGTTAATATCAAAAATACCCCCCTCCCTATTTTTCTCTCCACCCAAAACTCGAAATGAACCAAAACTTGAAAAATGAATGCAGAATAACAATGTCTTTCAAAAAAATGCTATATTTAAAAAATCGTATGATTCAAACGAAAATTATTCAAATTCGAATATGTCCAAATTTAACCATTATATAATGTACTTTAAAATTCGAATTTCAAAATTCTGTGCACACGGGCACAACTCACATATGTTTTCTATTGATTTCGAAAACTATATAAAAATCAAATATTATTTACGAAATTAGGTAGAACAGATTTTGTCTTTCCACTTTACATCCATCCATGAAAACATTCTTTCTTTGTCATATAATTCATGTCTTTTTTTATTTCATCAACAAAAGCCTTTTCATGCATCTTTAAGTATAAAGAAATATTTACAGATGATTTTTCTAGGCTATGTCATCCATAAAAGTTGAAATTTGCTCAACTTCTCCGTTTCGATTCGAGCCATTTCGATCCATTTCGGTGTAATGTGTCCAATTGCACGTATGTCTCATATAAGCAAATTTGACATTTGTACGAAACGGATCGAAACGGTGGAATTGTGTTTCGCCCTTTAAATTGTTTTCGGTTAGTGTGTGTGTGTGTGTGTGTGTGTGTGCGCGACTGTGTATGCGTGTGTACCACTGACTTATAACAATGGACTGAGCGATTTGCTATTTCATGTGGCACAAAAAATATTGGGTTTCTGTATGTCACCGTTAGAGCACCCTTTAAAACGTTTACTACATAAAAATATGTAAAACTCAACCAATCACATGAAATTTAACACCCGTAAATCGAATTAAATTAAAAGAAATTATTTTCTTGTGTCCAAGTGATTTTTTATTCGCTTATTTTAAGCACTCTTATAAGAAATTAAACTAATTCCGACTTTAATTTTCAAAAGTTATTCTTAACTGAATCCTGCGTGTGGGTAAGAGAGACGGCGCACGGTAAACACTATCTTTACCTTATTCTTTCTGCCGCGATTGCATCTGCAGCCAACATAAACACATCGAATGGCATCAGTAAATATTCAGTAAGCAATATTTTGTGTTGGTAGCTCCAAATCTGCCATAGGGCGAAAGAGAGAACTGTAAAACTTGTGCCATTCTTTCCTATAGGAAAATGGCAATACGCTCAATCCATAATTGTTATAAGTCAGTGGTGTGTACGTGTTTCTGCTTTCATGCGGTCCGGAAAGTGCAGCTCTCAACGCCGACGCGTTCTCAGGCAGTGCCGAAATTTATACTAAAAAATTGAAATGTTTGTTTGGCAACCCAATGAAGGATCTACCCGATCCGTTCCATTTTCTAACTCAAATTTACTATTTTTCTAAAAGCCTGTATGCAAAAATTCAGTTATGTAGTCATCGAGACCTTTCCAAATAGTACCCACATGCCCGGGTATGGAAGAAATTTCTAGCAGGAAACTAATGGATTGTGGATATAATATGTGTACATGAACATAACCCAAATTATTCCCACTACGAACAATTTTCCAGTATCAGATGACGTAATATCATGAAATGTATAGGAAAGTACGGCACAGAGGACACAATAAAGTCCCTGTGACAATGGCCGATGATCAGGAGTTTGATATCCAGTTGGATAAGACAGTAATGTAAGTATATTTTTAAATTAAATAGGTATTCGAAAGTAATTTAATCTGTTTACAAATTTGTTAGTGATGAAATGGAAAAAGAAATGCAGGTGAAGACACGAAACGAAGAAAAAAAAGGAAAAGAAGAAGAAGGAAAAGGAGAACAAGGAATAGAAGAAGAAGGAAAAGAAGAGAGAGGAAAAGAGGAAAAGTTAAAACAGGGAAAAGTGTAAATAATTTTTAATGTTAGTAAATTTAAAAATTAATGAATAAAATAATTTTTCAGAAAAACAACTAAACCAAAATCGAAGAAAAAAAATCAAAAATATTAAACATTACATTTGCTAAAGGTAGCAACAACATTAATAACTTTTACACTTCGTGTAATAAATCGTGTAAATCGTGCAACGAATAAAATGCATAAATTTTGAACTATAATGTTTTTCTTAAAATATCCATTTGTATACCCTATAAGATGAAAGTTTGTCATTGTTTCTTTAATTGTCAAAGCTTGTAACGCATAGAAATAATTATGGTAGCGCAAAATGGATTGGACACCCACGCATAATATTAAAAGTTATTTAGATTTATGCATGTCCGTCTTTCTGTCTGTTCGTTTGTCAGTGTGTAGCCCAGTTATGGTGAGCCCGCCGGCGTTGGTATTGTTGGAGGGTTGGGGTGGGTAGAGATCAACGAAAGGAGATGCAACATATGTACGATCCGTGTACATGAGCGCACCCAAACTTGCCCTGCATTTGTGTATGTTTCATTCCGCCATTTTTGGTCTTCGCTGTCAAATCCATACTTAGTTTTGGTTTGTTTTGGGCTTGGAGCATTGACGCAGCAAAACCCGTGAAATAACCGTAGGAGCACGAAGCAAGTATTACTCACAAACATTTTACCACTGAACTTTTCTCCATAATTATAAACTTTTTTATGTTCATGTTTGCAAATTCACTAAATACTTTTGAGTATATGAAAATAAAGGCGTTTAAAATTGCGCATAAGTGTACAATTGTGTACAGGTGTACAAATTTTACGGCACTTATGTATAAACAATATCAGTGTCAATGTGTTTGAAATGGGTACATTAAATTTTCTCATTTGCATTTCCTTTAGTTCTTACGTCGTTGGTAGAGATGGAAACCGTGAAAGCAGCACCTCAGGTATCGTCAATCATCAGATGTACACGATATCTTACAGAGCGACCTTCGATATCGTGAGCACTGGCTAACGTGAACAAAAAATGTAGTACGTACTCGTATAAGATAGAGTACTCAGCGTTAGAATATAGAGAGAATAGGAAGTGTTGATACGTCTAAAACTCGTATACATGCGCGTTGCTTTTATTAGAGGTGCTTGAAGTAGGATAGAATATATTGAATAAAGAGATACCTTATGAAAAAATTTTGTTCAGCTCACTGACATATATAATATGGATTACTTAACTTTCTATTTCACGTGGGCACAATTTTTTGTGTCAAAAAGAGTTCTTAGGTCGATGCCAACATTAAAAAAATCATTGGCGGGAAGTTGAAAAAGTGAGCACATAGCTCCAAAAATTACTTTAATAAATCCTTTGAAATTTCTTCTGCGTATCTAATGTATATCTTGGCTTTAGTAAAACAGCTTTTATCAGTAATAACCCTAAATCATTAATTTAGAAACGTTTATTTCTACGAACCCACTTATTTATTTGTTATTCACAGTTCTCTCTCAGTTGGTACTTGGTGCTTAGATCGAAAGAGTCAGCAATATAGAAGTGAGCCCACTTTCTGTAGTGTATTTCAGTGAACGTAGTCAGTCCATATTATACATATATGTCAGTGGTTCAGCTGCTTGGAAACAGCCGGAACACTCCTGAAGTGCTTGGCGTAAGTGACAGCGTCTAAGAGAATTTGCAATGGGAGCAAGCGGAATATTTTTAACCATATATCTTCGTATTCTGCTATATACGCCTATTGTATTCTACTATATACGCCTGTACTGAGCTTTCACTACAGCTGTAGCAGATTCTAAGCCAACCAAAATTATCACACTTCCTGTACTCTCTATATATTTTAGGTATGCTTCCACACATAATCTCGTTTTCGGAATGAAAATTACGTTTAGTTCACGAAACGTTTTACATATGGATTCAAGGCTTTTGAAGAAAACAACAGATTTTTCTATTTTAATTTATTTGATAGCATCACAAACCTTAATAAGAATAGCACAAAAAAGCATTTATTAAGGAACCTAAGCTTACACTACGTTACAACATTATTAGGTACATTGAGTAGGACATAGATAATTGTAATTATCAATAGAGTACAAAAGTGTTTAGTAAACTAAAAAAAGTACAATAATAATAATATAAGTATATCTAATCAAATATTTTTTTATACTTCAATATTTTAATAAATAAATATTAACGCGGTTATCAGAGTAAGAAATAAATTAATATGCACAAAAGAGCTGTTTCCTGTCAGGTTCTATGGCACACAGGTCTATAAATCCAGAAATATAAGTTTTCAATAGGTTTTCGTTTCACGTTGGCGTTCTTCTCTTAGCCATTTCTTAATTCTGTTCTACTTTCGCACTCAGACCTATCAAATTTGGATAAAAAAAAAAATTAATAAATCATAAAATATAATATATAATAAATATATAATATAAGAAGGGATTTTCCAGACCACCCATGAGGTGTCCCTTTAGGTCCGTTAACCTTTATTTTACATGGAAGGTTCCCCAGGAGGCCTATAACCATGCTTTTCTTACCCTTTTATTTAAATGGTGGGTTCCCAAAGAGGCATATAACCATTATTTCCTTTCTTACGTTTTTTTTTAGATGGTAGTTCCCAAGGAGGCGTATAAACCATTCATTACATTCATAAGATATGAATGTTTTTCCTAACAGAAGTTAGGTATTTTCGCAAAAATACAATATCTAAAAATATTTTCAACTTACTTAAAGGTATTTCTACATGAGAAACAGTAAGAATATTTTTAGATATTTATTGTACTTTATACGATAAAATGTTTTGAACCATTTCAAAGCATTGTTTACATTCAAAGGATATGAATGTTTCCCTAACAGAAGTCAGGTATTTTCGTAAAAATACAATATCTAAAAATATTTTCAACTTACTTAAAGGCATTTCTAGATAAGAAACAGTAAGAATACTTTTAGATATTTATTGTACTTTATACGATAAAAATGTTTTGAAGTTAAACCAAATAATGAACAATTCTGCTGTTCACTGGCAGCAAAAAGAATTATCCAAAATTAGTTTAAGACTTCCCGAAATACTACATTCGGGGTGAATACTTGATTACGGCCAAGGAGTAATTTGCCCTGTCTGTTAGTGCGTGTAATAGCAACATGAACAGAGCTTTGTGCTGTTGCCCTTGAAAAGGCAACATATAACATTCCGTGTGAGAAAACTGGCTCTCTTAGCAAGATTCCTACCTTTCTAAGACTCTGTCCCTGAGCCTTATTGATAGTCATTGCGAAAGAAAGCCTCACCGGAAATTGCTGCCGAACTAATTTAAATGGAAACCTTATGTCAGACGAACTAAGTATGATGCGAGGTATAAAGACTCGCACGCCTTTATTTGCTCCGACAGCAATTTCGGCATCAATAACATCAGCCATTAAATGTCTAACAATAAGTCTGGTACCATTACATAGCCCACCATTAATATCTAGATTGCGGAGCAGCATTATGACTGCACCAACTTTTAAATTTAATTGGTGTGTCGGCATACCAGATGGAGTAATCGAATTGATAACATCCATTTGAAGCATATCCTCTTCATCATTATCCCCATCCACATATTCAATGCTATCCACACTGTAATACGTGTGAATATTTCCCGATAATTTTGAGAGGATTTGTTCATTTATTTCTAGTACGGCATCATTTTTTGTACTTAAAATGGCCGCACTAATTAGATCTTCTTCTGAAATTTCATTTATGTTTTGCCCATAAACGTCCAGAATCAAGTCATTAGATGCAATATTAACGGTTGGTATTTCGATAATATTTTCATCTAAGCCAAAGGTGTTGGACAATTTGCCATCACCTAATTTTAAAAGCCATCGGGAAAATGAAACTTCCCAAGGATTAGTTCTCATATTTTGAACTAATGTATACCTTCGGAAATGTATCCACAGATTTGATTGCTTTATGCAAGCTTCTACTGTAGTTAATGTACTACTAAGATTGACAACCGGAAGTATTTGCCTCCAATCGCCACTCATAATAATAATCTTATCTCCGAATGGCCTATTAATTCCTGTTAAATCGCGTAAAAGGCGATCAACAGCTTCGAAACCATATCTATGGGTCATTGTACATTCATCCCATACAATAACTTCTGCGGATTTTATCTCCAAACCCTGAGGTGAATTTGGTCTTATATTACAAACGGAAGACTCGTGAGGATCAATTGGTAACTTGAATCTGGAATGGACTGTAGTGCCACCTTTAAGAAGCATAGCAGCAATTCCAGACCAAGCGACAGCAATTGCAACTTTTCCATCTGCTCGCACTTTGCTAAGAATGGCATTCAGAACAAAGCTTTTACCTGCACCAGCAAAAGCATCCAAATGGAATAATTTTCCATTAGATGTTATACCATTTAATTCAGATATAACATCATCAAAGAATTTCTTTTGCCCCGCATTTAATCTAGCATAGGCTCGCTGATATTCCCTATTCTCTTCTGTAGGAATATATATATCGGCATTATTCAAAATCAAAGATTGATCGACAGTAGGTAAACCCAAGTCTGCCAAGCTAAATCTATGAGCTGCCAACATTTGAGCAATATCAGCCAACGCTTTTTCCAAACCTTGGGCTTCATTATTGAAACGCCTAATATAGTCTTCGGACAAATCATTGGCAAATTCCTGCCAAAGTTCAATAGGATTAGCTGGGGAGCAAAATACACAAATGAATACAAAAAGTTGCCTTAATTTATTCGGCATTTCAAATGTGATTGCTTCTTCGATAGCTCTATACCATTCCCCATCATCCTGCAATAAATTTCTCGCTGTACACGCATCCTTAAAAGAATTGTATAAGACGCCATTGTACATCTTAAGGTCGTCAAAACTTTTAGGACCCCGAACGTGTGACAGAAGTATTCGTAAATGATATTTTTCAATATCACGTACACTTACAGAATACATCCGAGTTATGATGTTAAAGCCTCTTTTTCGCTTTGTCCATCGATTTTTTTGCCAAACGTAATGCTCTGGAATTTGAATATACAAATATTGTCGAGCATCAGCATCAAGTTCATTTAACTTGAAAAATCCTGTTAATTGAGTATCTTGCTCTGAAGCTCTTTCCAAAGCTTCTCTCTCATTATTAGGATGAAAATATACCGGCTGCCTATTTGGCAAATGAACTGTAAGGCGATATACTTTATGGGAAAGATCATCCAGTGGCATCTTAAACAAACGCCACATGGATTCGGGGGAGGAAATATATCTAGACTCTAGATATCCCCTTACTTCATTCCAATTTAGTATACCAGCATTATTGTCATTAAATGAAACAGACGCCATGTCATGCCCTTTATATATGTACTTATAAATATACTTAATCGACTGTATTGAGCTGCATACCTCAACATTAATATGAGCATTATATTTCAGAAGTAAGTATGGATTATACGGTACAACAGATCTATTATCAAGGGTAGCATTACCTTTAATAATATAACGGCCGTTATCTGGTCGTTTATATAATGGATAACCATTATAATTAACCGATGTCATTTCGCAAAAACTTTTTGGAAAAGACTTTGAACATTTCCCATCAATCATACATGGGCAATTTGGATTTGACTGTCCGCAAGGCCCATGCATCATTTGGGAAGAGACAATATCAAAAAGTATCGGATGGATATTTCTGTTAGGTAGTTGCGCGGTTACAACTTTGTCAATATCCTCTGCAGTTCTTATTTTATTAGAATGATCTAATGTTAATAAAAGATGCATATGAGGAAGTCCCCTTTTTTGGAACTCAATGACATACATGTAGGCTTTGACTTTACCAAAAATTTCTTTTTTGTTAATGTCTTCTAGTAGTGCCTTGTATTTTAAATAAAATACTCGCGCTACTAAATCCGGCCTATCCGAAGATTGTTGACCACGAAATAAATTTCTTGTTATTTCTTGCCACTTCGGGTTACATGTAAACGTTATGAACAAATCAGGCTTGCCAAAGTCTCGTACCATTGCCATAGCATCTTGAAATTTTTGTTGCATATGTCTTGCACTTCCAATAAAAGTGCTTGGCAATATTACTGGTACACCTGCTTGGAGTCCAGCCTCAGTGGCTCTGTTTCGTACATGATCCGTTAAATCAGTATACGATTCAGCTCTCAAATCACTCTGATGTTGTTCAATATAACGTAGACGATTTGCTTCAACAGCGCAATAT
This sequence comes from Dioctria rufipes, assembly GCA_963924295.1. Classification (NCBI taxonomy): domain Eukaryota; kingdom Metazoa; phylum Arthropoda; class Insecta; order Diptera; family Asilidae; genus Dioctria; species Dioctria rufipes. Next base: position 164,357,126 of record OZ002743.1, read on the forward strand.
GCATCCACTATATACTGTTGAAGTAATCGTCTAGCATTTAATATAACATTTAAGTTATCATTTCGTACTGAAAAGCGATACGCATAATATTCTAAGAGAGTAAAAGGTGACCCGCGACTCCATCCTGGTTCTCCATTTGGATAAAGGAGAACGTATGATAGAGCATCACAATTTACATCTTCTCTTGAAATATGTCGTAATCCACTACCAACTGGATATATACAGAAAGATCCAGTTGGTGGAGCACCGGTTGAACTTCTAAATATCATTGCAACATCAGTTGCAACTGGAGCATTTAGGCGACCTTGATGCACCTGAGCTGATGGATTCGAACGTGTAAAATACATTCGTATGTCTTTAACAGCATCAGGTCCATGCTGTGCTAAAACCTCTTGCTCAACTTGTGTCATTAATTTATATGACTGAGCAAAAGGATTCACATTTCGAATCTCTTGATCTAATTCTCTTAATAGATCTCGATTTAGATCATTACTAACATCAAGATTCGCTCTTTCCCTTAATGCTTCTTCAGCATCATACACATACAATTGTGCATATCTGGGACGAACATTTCCAGCTGGTCGTATACTATTCGCTATACGATGATGTATTACACCATGTATACGATAAAAATAGGGACCACCTGCTCCAACTGCATCAGTACGTGATTGTACTGACACAAACGATAACATATTATTATGTTTTCGAATAAAACGCAGAAAATTCGCCGAATGTTGGTGATTGCCCAATATTAAGTCCTTCAACAATGTTGGATACGGACCTAATGGTTGTGGACACACCTTACCAAGATTACAACAATGGACAAATTTTCCGCGAGTATTACGCTCTCCACTAAAATACAAAGCGTTACAATAATCGCAGATGAAATTAAATTCACCACAGTTATGTTCACTGATATCTATGGATGTTATTTCATCTAGGTCGCACCACGCTGGAGGTAAAATGAAATTCCTTAATTGTACAGTTTCAGCATTGCCTTGTTGAATGTCAGAAATATCTTCAACATTGGCATCCTGAATGTCTGGAACTACTTGGATTTCATTTGAAGTGCGTCTCCGTTTTACATGAGGATTACCCCAATTTCGATTCCTCCGTCTTTTTGGTACAACTTGGAGAACTTGCTCAGGAATATCTGCAACAACATTTGGAGATTGTTGTATTTGTATATTCTGAGATACGTTGCGAGGTCGATCTGGAATGAAAGTGCCAGATGTACCTACATCAACGTGTACCTGCGCCGTTAATATTTGCTGAACGGCCCTTACTGGATCAAACACTGAAGATTGATCGCTGTCAGTATCGGACATGTCAGCAAGAACAGGCAGAACAGGTTCTGCAACCTCGACATTTGCCTCGTCAAGATTAGATCTACCTGCACCAGCGTTTATGTTGGGGTCATTAAGCCATGAAGAGCTTCCAACAGCTTCACGCACACTGTGTACCTGTGCCGTTATTATATGCTGAGCGGCCCTTCCTGGAACAATCACTGAAGATTGATCACTGTCAGTATCGGACACGTCAGCAGGAACAGGTAAGACAGGCTCTGAAACCTCCACATTTCCTTCTTCAGGATGTTGGAATCGAACGCGCTTAACACGTCTGCCGATAGTACCCTTTCTCTTTGGCATTGCACCAAATAAATGAGAGAAAGGCAATTATTATATATATAAATATATATATAGTATATATATATAAAACAAAAAAAAAAAAAAAAAACGGTGAAACTCAGGAAAAGCCACTTGTCTGGAAGGAAAAAAAAAGGAAAAACTTCTTAGAAATATTAAAAGAAATTTTTCGTAATTAGGAAAATACGTTAGAATATTTTTAAAATTAATTTCGTATGATCGCCCATCAGTGCAAGTTTAATTAGTGAATCTGTTTTTCGCATATATTTCTAAAACGGTTCGCCGGGCAATAAAAATTATTATAATACATTTTATAGGATTTCATATTGTGAACAACTTTTCGGTAAAATAAAAACGTGTAGGAATGATCGTGTTCACAGTATTAAATTTTTATATGGCAACCTTCTTGCTGTTGTTTGGCCGATCTAGTCAATTTTTTTAATTTTATTTAATATGGATATGGAAAGACCATGTACCAAATTTCAGCTGTCTACGTCGACCTGTTCTCAGGTATGGTAACATTAAGAAGAGTTTTCTGAATTAATCCATTTTGAACTTGTATTTGCAAAACTTCTATTGTGCCGAAACTGTGTCCAGTAGCAAGATATCTCAAAGTAGTCTCGTATTTAATGCCAGGAGACAATGCTTCTTTGATATGAGTATCTGGTCCAAGACGAATTCTTATGATACCGTATGATCTCATATGTTCACCCATCTATCCAAGTTTGATGTTTAAAGCTGTTTTTCGTATATATTTGTAAAACGATTGGTCGGCCAGTCAAAATGATTATAAGCAATTTTATAGGATTTAATATTGTGAAAAACTTTTCAGTACAATAAAAACGTGTAGAACTGATCGTTTTCACAGTATACGTAATATACCTAAATTTTTATATGGCAACACCAAGAAGGGGCTACCCGATTTAGTCCATTTTTAATATTTTATTTAATATTGCTATGACAATACCATATACCAAATTTCAGCTTTCTACGTCGAGGCATTGTCAGACAGTATCTAAATCTTCGTGAATGATAAGATTAGTATAGTATACCCTAGGATTTTATCTAGTATGCTACTTCCCGAAAATGTCGCATTATAATAAGTAATCAGCGGTCTGATATAAAATGTATGCTTAGTAAATTGCAAGTACACTCAATTAAAATACATTACTTCCCGAAACTGTAATGTTTAAAGTGGAGTAATATCAGCGGTCTGATAATTACTCGTGATAATTGCAGCAAGAAGAAGGCGTTGTCCGATTTATCTAATTTTTGAAATGTTATTAACTATTGCTATGAAAATACCATGTACCAAATTTCAGTTGAACAACTTTTCGGTACAATAAAAACGTGTAGGACTAATCGTTTTCACAGTATACGTAAAAAAGTTAAATTTTTATATGGTAACAGCAAGAAGGGTTTAGCCGATCTAGTCCATTTTTTAAATTTTATTTACTATGGCTATGGAAAGACCATGTAACAAATTTCAGCTGTCTACGTCGACGCGTTCTCAGGCAGTGTCCAAATATATACTGAAAAATGAAATTTGTGGATGTTTGTTACAAATGAAAGTAACTTCTGGCAGTGGAGCAGTGGGAGCACTGAAGCCCATCAAACGTATTTCTGCCATATATAGAAACAAATTCCTTCTTAAAATATATAAAAATAACCTAAAAGAATCTCTTAGTTAATTTAACTACAAAATTACACAAATAATCGTGGTAGTACACTTTGACAGAACAGATTATAATTGTAATTCAATAGGTCTGTTTAATAAAGTCGGAAATACTTCAGAGCAGCTCAGACCAGAGTAGAGCACGGACGTGTTTACGTATTAGGCTCGTAACCCCCGGAATATACATGCCATGAACAAAGTCGAGAAAAGAAAGCAGCGGGCCGGTCAGCAGGCGACATCCACAGTCATATAAAAGTTGCTTGTATTTTGTTCAAACGCTATAATTTCAATAAATTTGTTTTACATGCAATTTTTTTGAATTATTAGAAAGAAAACATATTTGGCTGCAATTTGTTGTAACTTCATTTTGCTGTGGGAGCGACAGTTTTGGGGTTTAGGACCTGTTTAAGTTGAAAATTTAATTTTCCTCCATGACGCGTATACAAAAAGCAGTGAGATTGCATGCTATATCCGGCACGTTAAGGCCTTTTAATGTGTTGGTGCCTTCGGTGACTTTATGGCTTGTATTATATTCCGAGGGTTATCAGTAGGCTGCTGACAGCTGTGGTAGCTGTAGATGTGGCTATAATTGTTGGGAAATGCAATAGCCAGATTTTTGATTTGACTGTGTAACAATTCCTGGCAGTCGCTATTTGAATATTTGAGTATTTAAAAGTTTTCAATGACAACATCAAGAAAGGTTTGCCCGAATCAGTCCATTTTTGAACTTGTATTTCAAATTTGTATAAAAAAGCAGTGCAAAAAATTTGAGCTGTTCATGTCGACAGCTTATCAGGCAGTGCCCGAATATATACTGAAAAAAAAAATTTTTGTATGGCAACATCAATAAAGTTTTGCCCAATTTAGTCAATTTTTTAAATTTTATTTACTATTGCTATAAAAATACCATGTACCAAATTTCAGTTGAACAACTTTTCGGTACAATAAAAACGTGTAGGACTAATCGTTTCACAGTACCTACGTAAAAAAGTTAAATTTTTATATGGCAACAGCAAGAAGGCTATGCCCGATCTAGTCCATTTTTTAAATTTTATTTACTATGGCTATGGAAAGACCATGTAACAAATTTCAGCTGTCTACGTCGACGCGTTCTCAGGCAGTGTCCAAATATATACTGAAAAATGAAATTTGTGGATGTTTGTTACAAATGGAAGTAACTTCTGGCAGTGGAGCAGTGGGAGCACTGAAGCCCATCAAACGTATTTCTGCCATATATAGAAACAAATTCCTTCTTAAAATATATAAAAATAACCTAAAAGAATCTCTTAGTTAATTTAACTACAAAATTACACAAATAATCGTGGTAGTACACTTTGACAGAACAGATTATAATTGTAATTCAATAGGTCTGTTTAATAAAGTCGGAAATACTTCAGAGCAGCTCAGACCAGAGTAGAGCACGGACGTGTTTACGTATTAGGCTCGTAACCCCCGGAATATACATGCCATGAACAAAGTCGAGAAAAGAAAGCAGCGGGCCGGTCAGCAGGCGACATCCACAGTCATATAAAAGTTGCTTGTATTTTGTTCAAACGCTATAATTTCAATAAATTTGTTTTACATGCAATTTTTTTGAATTATTAGAAAGAAAACATATTTGGCTGCAATTTGTTGTAACTTCATTTTGCTGTGGGAGCGACAGTTTTGGGGTTTAGGACCTGTTTAAGTTGAAAATTTAATTTTCCTCCATGACGCGTATACAAAAAGCAGTGAGATTGCATGCTATATCCGGCACGTTAAGGCCTTTTAATGTGTTGGTGCCTTCGGTGACTTCATGGCTTGTATTATATTCCGAGGGTTATCAGTAGGCTGCTGACAGCTGTGGTAGCTGTAGATGTGGCTATAATTGTTGGGAAATGCAATAGCCAGATTTTTGATTTGACTGTGTAACAATTCCTGGCGGTCGCTATTTGAATATTTGAGTATTTAAAAGTTTTCAATGACAACATCAAGAAAGGTTTGCCCGAATCAGTCCATTTTTGAACTTGTATTTCAAATTTGTATAAAAAAGCAGTGCAAAAAATTTGAGCTGTTCATGTCGACGGCTTATCAGGCAGTGCCCGAATATATACTGAAAAAAGAAATTTTTGTATGGCAACATCAATAAAGTTTTGCCCAATTTAGTCAATTTTTTAAATTTTATTTACTATTGCTATAAAAATACCATGTACCAAATTTCAGTTGAACAACTTTTCGGTACAATAAAAACGTGTAGGACTAATCGTTTTCACAGTACCTACGTAAAAAAGTTAAATTTTTATATGGCAACAGCAAGAAGGCTATGCCCGATCTAGTCCATTTTTTAAATTTTATTTACTATGGCTATGGAAAGACCATGTAACAAATTTCAGCTGTCTACGTCGACGCGTTCTCAGGCAGTGTCCAAATATATACTGAAAAATGAAATTTGTGGATGTTTGTTACAAATGGAAGTAACTTCTGGCAGTGGAGCAGTGGGAGCACTGAAGCCCATCAAACGTATTTCTGCCATATATAGAAACAAATTCCTTCTTAAAATATATAAAAATAACCTAAAAGAATCTCTTAGTTAATTTAACTACAAAATTACACAAATAATCGTGGTAGTACACTTTGACAGAACAGATTATAATTGTAATTCAATAGTATGGATTACATTACAATGCCGACGCCGGCGTGGTCGTCGTCGTCGTCGTCAAACGCCGAACAAAACGCCGGGCAAGTTACATTAACACTGGGCGGCAGCGCCATATCTTAATTTCCATTACATTTTACAGTTAAGTTATTTGCTTGTAATCTCTGCTGGTTTGCAATAAAATTTTAAGTAATGATAAAAAATATATTTTCTTTTCCTTCAAGTCCACATTTTTTAATATAAAATCATTTATTTTCAGGAATTTAAATATCGTTTCATTTTGTCATGTTTTTTCATAATAAATTTAGATCTGGCATATTGGCAGCAATGGAGCGCCAGCGTTAAATTTAGGATTAGAGATGGGTCGACGACCACGCCGACGACGACGACGACGCCGGCGTGGGTAATGTAATGCATTTCATACATGCAGTACTGTCTCTAAATATTTTTGACATAAAACGACGACCACGCCGACGTCGACGTTTTTAATGTAATCCGGCCAAATAGGTCTGTTTAATAAAGTCGGAAATACTTCAGAGCAGCTCAGACCAGAGTAGAGCACGGACGTGTTTACGTATTAGGCTCGTAACCCCCGGAATATACATGCCATGAACAAAGTCGAGAAAAGAAAGCAGCGGGCCGGTCAGCAGGCGACATCCACAGTCATATAAAAGTTGCTTGTATTTTGTTCAAACGCTATAATTTCAATAAATTTGTTTTACATGCAATTTTTTTGAATTATTAGAAAGAAAACATATTTGGCTGCAATTTGTTGTAACTTCATTTTGCTGTGGGAGCGACAGTTTTGGGGTTTAGGACCTGTTTAAGTTGAAAATTTAATTTTCCTCCATGACGCGTATACAAAAAGCAGTGAGATTGCATGCTATATCCGGCACGTTAAGGCCTTTTAATGTGTTGGTGCCTTCGGTGACTTTATGGCTTGTATTATATTCCGAGGGTTATCAGTAGGCTGCTGACAGCTGTGGTAGCTGTAGATGTGGCTATAATTGTTGGGAAATGCAATAGCCAGATTTTTGATTTGACTGTGTAACAATTCCTGGCGGTCGCTATTTGAATATTTGAGTATTTAAAAGTTTTCAATGACAACATCAAGAAAGGTTTGCCCGAATCAGTCCATTTTTGAACTTGTATTTCAAATTTGTATAAAAAAGCAGTGCAAAAAATTTGAGCTGTTCATGTCGACAGCTTATCAGGCAGTGCCCGAATATATACTGAAAAAAAAAAAAAAAAAAATTTTTGTATGGCAACATCAATAAAGTTTTGCCCAATTTTTTAAATTTTATTTACTATTGCTATAAAAATACCATGTACCAAATTTCAGTTGAACAACTTTTCGGTACAATAAAAACGTGTAGGACTAATCGTTTTCACAGTACCTACGTAAAAAAGTTAAATTTTTATATGGCAACAGCAAGAAGGCTATGCCCGATCTAGTCCATTTTTTAAATTTTATTTACTATGGCTATGGAAAGACCATGTAACAAATTTCAGCTGTCTACGTCGACGCGTTCTCAGGCAGTGTCCAAATATATACTGAAAAATGAAATTTGTGGATGTTTGTTACAAATGGAAGTAACTTCTGGCAGTGGAGCAGTGGGAGCACTGAAGCCCATCAAACGTATTTCTGCCATATATAGAAACAAATTCCTTCTTAAAATATATAAAAATAACCTAAAAGAATCTCTTAGTTAATTTAACTACAAAATTACACAAATAATCGTGGTAGTACACTTTGACAGAACAGATTATAATTGTAATTCAATAGGTCTGTTTAATAAAGTCGGAAATACTTCAGAGCAGCTCAGACCAGAGTAGAGCACGGACGTGTTTACGTATTAGGCTCGTAACCCCCGGAATATACATGCCATGAACAAAGTCGAGAAAAGAAAGCAGCGGGCCGGTCAGCAGGCGACATCCACAGTCATATAAAAGTTGCTTGTATTTTGTTCAAACGCTATAATTTCAATAAATTTGTTTTACATGCAATTTTTTTGAATTATTAGAAAGAAAACATATTTGGCTGCAATTTGTTGTAACTTCATTTTGCTGTGGGAGCGACAGTTTTGGGGTTTAGGACCTGTTTAAGTTGAAAATTTAATTTTCCTCCATGACGCGTATACAAAAAGCAGTGAGATTGCATGCTATATCCGGCACGTTAAGGCCTTTTAATGTGTTGGTGCCTTCGGTGACTTTATGGCTTGTATTATATTCCGAGGGTTATCAGTAGGCTGCTGACAGCTGTGGTAGCTGTAGATGTGGCTATAATTGTTGGGAAATGCAATAGCCAGATTTTTGATTTGACTGTGTAACAATTCCTGGCGGTCGCTATTTGAATATTTGAGTATTTAAAAGTTTTCAATGACAACATCAAGAAAGGTTTGCCCGAATCAGTCCATTTTTGAACTTGTATTTCAAATTTGTATAAAAAAGCAGTGCAAAAAATTTGAGCTGTTCATGTCGACAGCTTATCAGGCAGTGCCCGAATATATACTGAAAAAAAAAATTTTTGTATGGCAACATCAATAAAGTTTTGCCCAATTTTTTAAATTTTATTTACTATTGCTATAAAAATACCATGTACCAAATTTCAGTTGAACAACTTTTCGGTACAATAAAAACGTGTAGGACTAATCGTTTTCACAGTACCTACGTAAAAAAGTTAAATTTTTATATGGCAACAGCAAGAAGGCTATGCCCGATCTAGTCCATTTTTTAAATTTTATTTACTATGGCTATGGAAAGACCATGTAACAAATTTCAGCTGTCTACGTCGACGCGTTCTCAGGCAGTGTCCAAATATATACTGAAAAATGAAATTTGTGGATGTTTGTTACAAATGGAAGTAACTTCTGGCAGTGGAGCAGTGGGAGCACTGAAGCCCATCAAACGTATTTCTGCCATATATAGAAACAAATTCCTTCTTAAAATATATAAAAATAACCTAAAAGAATCTCTTAGTTAATTTAACTACAAAATTACACAAATAATCGTGGTAGTACACTTTGACAGAACAGATTATAATTGTAATTCAATAGGTCTGTTTAATAAAGTCGGAAATACTTCAGAGCAGCTCAGACCAGAGTAGAGCACGGACGTGTTTACGTATTAGGCTCGTAACCCCCGGAATATACATGCCATGAACAAAGTCGAGAAAAGAAAGCAGCGGGCCGGTCAGCAGGCGACATCCACAGTCATATAAAAGTTGCTTGTATTTTGTTCAAACGCTATAATTTCAATAAATTTGTTTTACATGCAATTTTTTTGAATTATTAGAAAGAAAACATATTTGGCTGCAATTTGTTGTAACTTCATTTTGCTGTGGGAGCGACAGTTTTGGGGTTTAGGACCTGTTTAAGTTGAAAATTTAATTTTCCTCCATGACGCGTATACAAAAAGCAGTGAGATTGCATGCTATATCCGGCACGTTAAGGCCTTTTAATGTGTTGGTGCCTTCGGTGACTTCATGGCTTGTATTATATTCCGAGGGTTATCAGTAGGCTGCTGACAGCTGTGGTAGCTGTAGATGTGGCTATAATTGTTGGGAAATGCAATAGCCAGATTTTTGATTTGACTGTGTAACAATTCCTGGCGGTCGCTATTTGAATATTTGAGTATTTAAAAGTTTTCAATGACAACATCAAGAAAGGTTTGCCCGAATCAGTCCATTTTTGAACTTGTATTTCAAATTTGTATAAAAAAGCAGTGCAAAAAATTTGAGCTGTTCATGTCGACGGCTTATCAGGCAGTGCCCGAATATATACTGAAAAAAGAAATTTTTGTATGGCAACATCAATAAAGTTTTGCCCAATTTAGTCAATTTTTTAAATTTTATTTACTATTGCTATAAAAATACCATGTACCAAATTTCAGTTGAACAACTTTTCGGTACAATAAAAACGTGTAGGACTAATCGTTTCACAGTACCTACGTAAAAAAGTTAAATTTTTATATGGCAACAGCAAGAAGGCTATGCCCGATCTAGTCCATTTTTTAAATTTTATTTACTATGGCTATGGAAAGACCATGTAACAAATTTCAGCTGTCTACGTCGACACGTTCTCAGGCAGTGTCCAAATATATACTGAAAAATGAAATTTGTGGATGTTTGTTACAAATGGAAGTAACTTCTGGCAGTGGAGCAGTGGGAGCACTGAAGCCCATCAAACGTATTTCTGCCATATATAGAAACAAATTCCTTCTTAAAATATATAAAAATAACCTAAAAGAATCTCTTAGTTAATTTAACTACAAAATTACACAAATAATCGTGGTAGTACACAGACAGAACAGATTATAATTGTAATTCAATAGGTCTGTTTAATAAAATCGGAAATACTTCAGAGCAGCTCAGACCAGAGTAGAGCACGGACGTGTTTACGTAGTAGGTTTGTAACCCCCGGAATATACATGCCATGAACAAAGTCGAAAAAAGAGAGCATCGGGCCGGCCAGCAAGCGACATCCACAGTCTTCTTGCCTTGTCTTACTGAAGGAGTTTTTTTCATATAAAAGTTGCTTGTATTTTGTTCAAACGCTATAATTTCAATAAATTTGTTATACATGCAATTTTTTTGAATTATTAGAAAGAAAACATTTTTTGCTGCAATTTGTTGTAACTTCATTTTGCTGTGGGAGCGACAGATTTGGGCTTTAGGACCTGTTTAAGATGAAAATGTAATTTTCCTCCATAACGCGTATACAAAAAGCAGTGAGATTGCATGCTGTACACGGCACGTTAAAGCCTTTGAATGTGTCGGTGCTTTCGGCGACTTCATGAAACGTGAATTACAATTACGACTGATCTGTCGACTGCGACTTTACACAAATGATAAATGCATGTGGCAAGATACAATTGCAACTTCGACTTCGACTGTGACTGCGACTGAAGCTAAACTTTGCTCAAAATCGAAAGTTGGTGTTGGCTGCGACCAAGTTCAGTTCAATCACAGAAGTGGGGACTTCTGGTTTGTTCAAGCAGTTGAAGCTTTAATTTAATTACAAATTTCACGTCAGCGTCGACTCCGGCTTAAAATCAAGTCGCAATCGACAGATCAGTCATAATTGTAATTCACGCTTGACTTGTATTATATTCCGGGGGTTACCAGTACGCTGTAGGCAGTTATGGTAGCTGTAGAGCAGAGCTGTTGTTTGATTTGACTATGTAACAATCCCTGGTGGTCACAAAATCATGGTATTTGATTCCGTAGTCAACTGCAGCTGAGTACATTACAAACGACAGTTTTATATTTCGTTATAAAAGTTTTGAATCAAATCATGAAGGGTTTGTCATATCAGTCCAGTTTTGAACTTGTATTTGAAATTTTTATGAAAAACCCGAGGGATTTGTCCATTTAACTTTATTTTTGAAATTTTATTTAGTACTGCTATGCTATGCTGTGTCAAATTTTTTGCTCTCTACGTGAATAGTTCTTTTCTATAATCATATCTTAATAATTAAAAATCACTTACCAATAAAAGGAATCCTAGAAGTAACGTTTAAATATTACACAGGACTTAGAATTGATAGTAAAATTCTAAAACACAGACAACAGACAACACAAAACTTCGGAGCTCCAGATTTGAAAATTAAATTTCTGAAATGTTTACTTTCAGAAATGTCAATATGACTATGAGTGCGTTCATTATTTCAGGTATAAGTTCCCATTACGAACCACGTTCCGCCATTAGTGACGCTATATCGTGAAATAATTATGAAAACACGGTACAGAGAAGGCACTCTCTCTTTCCTATGTATATACATTAGGCACAGAATTACGTCGCAGGCTATTATCTGGAACGTGTAAACATTTTAATGAGATTAACTTGCCTTCTATAAACCTTGTTATGTGGCGAGAATCATTGACGTGTTGGAAAGGAGATGTCGCTAGTTGAGCACGATTTTTTATTAGCAGCTTTAAAACTTATAATAAACAATTTGTAATTCCTTATAATTTTTGTTTTTTTAATGTTTTGACTTTATATGCATGTGAAAATAGATTTGTACTATTAAATAAAAGTGGTTACCAAGCACTTCATGGGCCTTCCCACACGAAAAGTATTTAGGGAGGAATGAATTTCCTCCCCTTGTGCTTAGACTTGCCAGAACAATAATGTTGCTCCGCGTAGTTCCGTATATAATTACAGAAATAAATTGTGTGCGTGTTGAATTAAGGTACAGTTTTTGATATTAACAATAAATGTATGACAAACTCACAGCACGTGATAATTATTAACTTATTATATTATCACCTCAAATCGCAGGTAAGCATGTGTACAGCCGTCCGATCAGAAATTGCAGAAATTTCTCAATTTCAAAATGGCCGGAGCTAATTTAGTTGCAGTAGTATTGGTATACTGCTTGTACTCCCAATCAAAACTTGGTAGCACGAAATTTTTCCTACCCCCGACAACTGTTCATCCGTAAAAACTGACTAAAAACGTCGGTATGTTGGTTATGGCTTTCCCCGATACAAAACAAAAATGATTCTAGAGACATCTACGTACACGCTGCTAGTATGTATCGCTTTGCATTACTTTTCTTGGATAAGACACACTCGGAGGGAAGAAAATCCTCCCCCGCCCCCGAGTTTCTGTCATCCTCTTGCAGTTAACTACAGTAATATGATTACTGATGACACGTTTGAGCTGAAGTGCTTACTACATGTGGGTTGGCCCCATGATAAAAGGATTAACAATGTATGGCCGATTTATGTGTCAATTGGTTGTTTACCTCATTTCGGGACAAATGTGACAAATGTATTCGTCTCAATTTCAACCGTCCTTACCAAAGTGAAGGGAATTATCTGATTTTGAGCTTTACCACCAGTATATAATAATTTTTCCCGAAGAGATTTAAACGAAGAAACCAATGTTTTTATTAAATATTTCAATATATTCAAAACGTATTTCAGTGAAGATAATACGAAAAAGTCAAAATAAATCCTCTGAATATGATATTTGTCCCCAATAACATTGAAACACAAAAATTCCTTTGAATTCCTTTCTACAATAAAATTAAACTGTTTATATCAGCTGCGGAACGGAAAAAATAATAAAAATATAAGACAAAATTAAATTAAATTTTATCCAGTATTTTTGTGTATTTTTATTGAGTTCAGCAAGCCCTTCATACGTCGAATCAACAGAAAATGAAATTTCAAAGAACAAATTTAGAAAAGTTTAGTTCGAAGTGTACTAAATTTAGAATCACCCTGCATGTAAGAATTGAAAAAAAAATTAAAAAATTTATAGATATGTAAAAAATATATGGATATGTATGAATATTAATCATTCAGAATCGAAAGTTGACAATGGCAGGTACAGGAAAGGAAAACTTGGAGGAACGAAAAGCGGAGGAAAATGTAGTGGCAGGACCATCAAACGAAAACTTGCTGCAAGGAAAATCTAACGAAAATGCAGTAATGGCAGGATCATCAGGTGAAAGCCCAGTTAATGAAAAATCCAAGGAAAATGTGGTACCAGGAAAGGCAACCATCGCAGATGTAACGGCAACCAAAGCAAAAGTCGGAGCGAAAGCTGATAAAAAAAAAGCAGCCAAGGAGAAGAGGAAAAATGAAAAAAAAAATGAAAAAAATGAAAAAATTGAAGAAAATAGAAGTGAAAGTGAAAATTTTGTTTTCAATATAAACTGTAGCAAAGTTATAATACTTCATAAAAAATAAAAGAAATAAATGATGAAATTGTTGTTGTTTTTTCAATTTATAAATAATGATTCAATTGTAATTTGTGATAGGTAGGTACAATTATTATTTATCGTCTCGGTAGCTTGTGCTTCGTGCTTAGTACTTGTAGGTTGATACTAAACATATAAAAATAATTGCTAGAGCTGACACGCTGCTAGTATGCTAAAGTTTTTGTTGTTGAAAGGGAGGAAAAATTCCGTGATACATGGCTTGGCTGTGCAATTGTTTGGGCCAACGGCAACGAATTCGCTGGTAGCATGCATCTCTTAGCATAACTTTTCGAGGATAAGATAACAATTGAAGCCACAATTATACTGTGACAGTACCTTACGTAAGTAAAGGTCATGACAATTACTGTAGTGAAATGTTTGTTTACAGTGAAAATTAACGTACTGATCAATTATATCCTAGGCAACGTGAACACCTAGGCATTGGTGGCATTTATACATATATTTATTTAGGGAATCCACTGAACTATTGAGGTTTTCGTATAGAGGTTATTATGCAAGTTCAGTGAAGTTGTGTACACTGCAAGCAATCAGTCAAAATTTTTTGAAAAAAAAAAAAAAAAATTAAGTTCGAAAATGATACATACAAAAATTTATGTTTTCACCAAGGTATATAGAACAGATGGCATTCCCATTATGAGCCACGTTCGGCCATTAGTGACGAAATCTCGTGAAAATGTATAGAAAACTGTACAGAGAACACAATACTCTCTGCGCTCTCTCGGTCTTTCCTATTGAAATGTATATACCTACATTAATCAAGTAATTACGTCACAAAATATTTGCCAACATTTTAATGGGAATATCTTGTATTTTATATACCTTGGGTTTTCACCATGATAAAAAGATGGCCGATTCGAGAGTAATTTTGTGTGTTGCAACGTCATCAGGTGAAAATTTTCATTTCCAGCAAATTTGTTTTGAGTTTTTCGTATTTTATTGACTAAAATAAGTTTTGAATAATATTAAAATATTTAACAAAAGATTAGTTTCTTCGTTTAAATCACTTCGGGAAAAGTAACTATGTGCTAGTGGGAAAGCAAAGAAATATGCACTCTTTAAAAGATTTATTACATAAAAGCATATAAAACACAACCAAACAGATGAGCTTTTAACCCGAAAATCGAATAAAATTAAAAAAATATATTTCTTGTGGTAAAAAATGTTCTTTTTCTACTTTATTCTGAAACAATTCACATAATTAATTTATATAAATCTTTGCTTTTATTAACAAAAAAGATAATTTAGGTAGTGCAGTTGCCTCAAACAGGATTCCCTAGTTTATAATCCAATTTATATTTGCAAGCACTGACCGAACACTTCATTTGTTTTTTTAATTGATATGAAAATTTTTACAGGCACTAAAAAACTTTGAACTAAATAAAGTTCAAAGATAAATAGTTTTGAAAAGAATTGATTCGGTATTTTTGTTAAATTTCACAAAAGAACTTGAAGTTGACCAAATCTGCTGATAAAACAAAAGCACATTTGACAATTAATCTACAGGTTTGACAATTTCTCCATCCAGCATCTCACTTACTCCTATGTATAGTCTCCTGATCTTGACAAATTACGCTCATGTACACGAATTTTACACGATTCAACCATTCCTGTTTGCTATATATTCTAAGTGTTACCCCACTGACATATAATAAGAATGGACTGAGCGTTCTTGCTTAAAAATGACACAAATATTGAACAGGTTGTGAAAACCCTTTATTTCGTACAATTGCACACCGATTTATAATTAGATATTATTTGTCTATTGGAAACACTAAAGATGTTGTAAAATAGTATTGCATTAAATGAAAATTGTTTAGGAAGTTAAACTCGTTTTAATTAACCCAAAAACTCATTTGTAATATATTACTGAAAAATGTGCTCCTCTCCAGATTTGTTGTCAAATTTCCTTGAGCTTGTAAGAGATAGACGTATATAAATAATATCTTTGGCTGCATTTTTATGTCAATTCCGATGCATTCCAATCACTGACTTATAATAATGGACTGAGCGTATTGCCATTTTTCTATAGCAAAGAATGGCACAAGTTTTACAGTTCTCTCTTTCGCCCTATGGCAGAGTTCACTGACATATAATAAGAATGGACTGAGCCATCCTATCTAATTCCTATAGTTAAAAATGGCACAAATTTTTGCTAAAATCTATTTGTCTCTTTCAAGCTCAAAATGTACACTGAACTGTAACCAATTTTTGGAAACAGTACGGCTGTGTTAATTGGAATGCATTGGAATTGACATAAAAATTCAGACAAATATATTGTTTTTATACGTCTATCTCTTACAAGCTCAAGGAAATTTGACAACAAATCTGGAGAGGAGCACATTTTTCAGTAATATATTACAAATGAGTTTTTGGGTTAATTAAAACAAATTTATCTTTCTAAGTAATTTTAGTTTAATGCAATACTATTTCATAACATCTTTAGTGTTTCCAATCGACAAATAATAATAAATTATGAATCGGTGTGCAATTGTACGAAATAAAGGGTTTTCACAGCCTGTTCAATATCTGTGCCATTTTTTAAGCAAGAACGCTCAGTCCATTCTTATTATATGTCAGTGGGCAGAGTTGGAGCTACCAACACAAAATATTACTTACTGAACGTTTACTTATGCCATTTGATGTTTTTATGTTGGCTGCAGATGCAATCACCGCAGAAAGAATAAGGTAAATATAGTGTTTATCATGCGCCGTCCCTCTTGCCCATACGCAGGATTCAGTTAAGAATAACTTTTGAAAATTAAAGTCAGAATTAGTTTAATGTCTTATAAGAGTGCTTATAAGCGATTAAAACATCACTTGGACAAAAGAAAATATTTTTTTTTTAATTTAATTCGATTTACGGGTGTAAAATTTCATCTGATTGGTTGGGTTTTACATATTTTTATGTAGTAAAAATTTTAAAGGGTGCTCTATCGGTGATATACAGAAACACAATATTTTTTGTGCCACATGAAATAGCAAATCGCTCAGTCCATTGTCAGTGATTCCAATCAATACACCCGTACTGTTTCCAAAATTGGTTACAGTTCAGTGTACATTTTGAGCTTGAAAGAGTCAAATTGATTTTAGCCAAAATTTGTGCCATTTTTGACTATAGGAATTAGATAGGATGGCTCAGTCCGTTCTTATTATATGTCAGTGGGTGTTACCATATAAAAATTTAGGTTTTTTACGTATACCATCAGCCCTAAATGTTTTCATTGTACGGAAAATTCTTCAAAATATGAAATTGGTCATAAACATTTAACTGTTCTAGAAATAGTTACTATATATGCGATAGAATTCCTGTATACCTACTTACATACATGATCATTTTCCCAATTCTTGTACCTTAGATGAAATCATATAGGGTATTCTAAGTTTGTACTTCTGTTTCTATCGCATAGAAGTAATGATGACAGAGCAAAATGGATTGAACACTCAAGCATAATTGATTTTTGCATGTCCGTCCGCCCGTTTGTCCATCTGTCCGTTTATCTGATATCGATAACTTGAGAATGCGTGTACTTAGAGAGTTGAAATTTTGTACACTGGCTTTTTTAAAAAAAAAAAAAGTAAATTTAAGTTCGAAAATGGAATAAATCGGGTATCTCTTTCATGGAGCTGAGTTTAAAAATTTAGTTTTTCGCTTTATATTTGGAGATTGCCTGAGAATGCATATACGTAGTGAGCGGAAATTTTGTATACGATTTTTTTTATAGGCATAGTTCACTTAGAGCGCTGAAAGTTACCAGACGGCCTTTTTCATAACAATAGTAAATAAAATCACCATCTTGGTGTTGCAATATAAAAAATGGCAATGCTTGATGAAGATTTTTTTAAATGGACCAACTCTAATCAATATTATTAGTAGCAGTTATAAAAGTGGACTTGATTCACTTTAACAATAAACCAGTCATATATAAAAAAAAATAAACAAAAAAAACTTTGCACTGTCAAGAATCAAACCCAAACCCGCCCTACTCGGGGACTTTGATCTACCGTCCTACTGACTGTGCCAAACTCCCTTGTTCAACTTGGGCTATAAATGTGTATTTAAACCAAATTGTGTTCGATCTCACAGCTATATACAGACGCTTAAAAATTAATCGTGATTGTTTCAGATTTTTTGAAGGGGAAATCCCTTAAAAAATGCGTGATTTTGCCAATCTTGGCTGGACTTGTCGATCTTAAATGATTGTAGAATTTGTAGGAAGTAACCGAATTGGTTCAAATAAATTTTGAACTATGAAGAAGGAGACGTCAAATAGACAATTACAGTAAATTTTAATTTTTTTAAATAGGAAAATAAAATCTGGGAATACTGAAATTCGGTATAGAGAATCCTTTTATAATCCTCTTTAAAGAAAAAAAAAAAAAATAAAAATTGGAATAACTGTTATTTCATATAACGAAATTTCCAAATCAATTTTCGGCCCGGATATTTGGGGCGCCAAGTTTTCAGATTTTGTTATGTTTGTCGGAGAAGTTTGAAAATATGCTAAAAAAATCAGAAAAAAAATCACAATAAAGGAAAATCAAAAAATTTCTAAAATAAGTAAATAATTAAATGAACCACACTCGGTTAAAGTGTGTGTGTAGTACAAATAATTTTTTCCCCCACTTCTTTTTCACTAAATTATATGGTGGGGGTAAAATATTTTTACATATTCGTAATGTACTCATCAAGACCTTTCCAATGAGTATAAATACGCCAAGTTTGGATAAAAAATAAGAAATTGATATTTACCACTACATACAAAATGCGAAGAAACTCCCTAATTATATTGGGACTTGAATACTTTGAAATTCGATATCTCCTGAATGATAAGAGGTAATGACTTCAAATAAATTTTAAAAATTAAAGGACATAAGTAGCTATAATGGCCTTCTGTATTGGAAGTCTGTGTACTTCAAGGGGGCGCCGCTAGGAAGCGCAGACTGCAAAAATAACGGTTTTTTGTCCAAAATCACCCGAAAAATTGGTGTTGGGGGGAAATTTTTGTTATTTCTGTAATCTACTCATCGAGACCTTTCCAATGAGTCCCCACATGTTGGGGTAGGCTCAAAAAAAGAAATCGTGATATTTTGAAATTTTTTTGATGGGCAAACCCCTTACAAAATGCTTGATTTCGCAAATCTTGGCTGGACTTGTCGAAGTGAAATTCTTGTAGAATTTGAAGGAAGTAACCGAATTGGCTCAAATAAATTTTAAACGATAAAGCAGGAATGTCAAAAGCCACTTCTTGAAATAGACTGTCCAGTTGCTTTATGTGGGCCCCACCAGGAGTCGTCTAAGGGACCTTACATTTCCAGGACATTTTAATTTTTTTAAATAGGAAAATGAAATCAGAGAATGCTAAAATTCGGTATAGACAATTCTTTTATGATCACAGTTGTAGAAAAAAAATTAAAAATTGGAATAATTGTTATTTCGTATAACGAAATTTCCAAATCAATTTTCAGGACGCTGATTTCGGGCGCCAAATATTCAGATTTTGTCACGTATGTCGGAGGAGTTCGAAAATATGCTCAAAAAATCAGAAAAAAATCGTAATAAAAACTAAGCTAAAAAAATTAGCATATTAATTAAAAAATACTGTGATTTTTAATTAATTCCTTAATATGAGCATGCAAATTAAATGACATATGAAATCTATGTATGACAATATTTTAAAGTGTTAGTCGGATAGCGTTAAAAAAAAATACAATAAATTAGGGACAGTAGTATATTACTTTTAAATTTATAACAGGACTTACAGGATTTCTGTAAGTCCCGTTAAAATTAAAACATTTCAAACATACGTGAAATTCTCCATATAAATGAGGGACGAATCTAATTAGAATCTAATTTAGCGAACCATGCAAACTTATTTGGTTAGTTATTGCTAAACGGCTTTGAATAATGTCTTGTAGTTTATTTTAGATAAAAGCTAGTGGATTAGAGATAATTTTAAGAGAAAAAAAGTGGCTTAATTGTTGCAGGATATACAAAAAAGATGGCGCTGAATGTAATGTAATGACCGATGAAAGATAGTATCATACAAAACTCATCGGCGAATCGGTAATTAGAATCGCATCGAGATTTAGTAAAAAGATTTATTTTTAGGACGAATAGGGGTTGTAATTATCTACCCCTGTTCAGCCCTCCTTGAAAATTTCATTACTAAAAAAATATATATAGAGGTACTCTAATAATAAATAAGCCAACCTTGCTTTATGTTGAAAAAAATCCTCATAATAAGCATCAAGTCTCACTTTTACTGGTAAATTTATTTCCAATATAAGTACTGGTACTGGTACATTTAATGAGTACCAATTTACTTGAATATCATACAATTCTAAGTAGTCGTCAAACCAAAAGCTTGAAAAAGATTTGAGAATTTTTTACAATAGACCAACTGTACTTGGTTCACTTTAGCAATGAACCCGCCATATATATAAAAAATAAAATATTAAAAAAAAAATTCACGCTCAACACTCGAACTCACAATCCCTAAATTCTCTGACCTAGCGCCCTACTGGCTAAGCCAAACTATCTTACTTGCCCTGCGCTATAAATGCATATATCAATGAAATTGTGTACTTCTTAGCTCATATACAAATGCTTACATACCCAAATGAAAATTAGTTTTCGCATTATAGTATATGAGGGGGTGGGCAAGAACCCTATTACCCGGCACCCTACGAAATTCGTAATAGTCTTAAAACATAAGAAAAAATTCACTAAGATGAATTTAGTGAAAAGAATTTTGAAAATCGGTTGGAATTTGGCCGAGATAAAAAGGGTGATAGTTTTCAGTAGCACACCTATGTACGTATGTGTGTGCATCAAACTAATTTAGCTTGCCCCGCAATGTAATTATGGGAATGAAATTTGTTATTTTGGGAACAGGGTGATTAAATTGGCCCGTAGGAGCCCTGCCCGGCACCCGAAAAAATTGAAAAAAATCCTCAAGATTCCCAGGAGTCGTACTTATCATAGAAACTATGAACTATGAAGATCCGGTTAAAAATAGCTAAAATAAAAACAAAAGTATCTGAACAAAACGGCTTAAATTAAGGAAATGCCGGTTTTTCATGGCGTTTTCTGACCGTTTTGGTCGTTTTCAAAGTTTTTATTTCTACTATTACTACTTAATTATACACTTTTTGAGTATAATGTCAGCGGATAAAATGAAGCCTGTTTTGTTGGGAACGTTTATTTCCAATTAGTTTTCCGCTAGGGGTGATAGTTTAGGAGAAAACTTAATAATAGTAGAACAACCTCCTTTTACGACGGCTTTTTGCCGCTTTTTGCCGTGAGATGATGTAAAAATTTACAATTTCTCTTTACGGAATAACGGTGCTACGGAGGAATTTTTTTGTAAAGATGAAAAAGTTTAGTAATCGAACACTAATGCCTATGGTTGAAAAAAAATTGGAAAAATAACTCATATGTAGTATTGGGGTATATGGGACCCGGATGAGGAAAAACTTTGAACTTCGGGCGGAAAAGCTCAGTGAGAAAATGTGTCAAATTGAAAATAAAAACTTACTAATAGATAGAGAATTTTGTTAGCTTTAATTTGAATGTAAAATTTTTTCTGTAGGCGCATCCGTTATGATGCAGGGTCCGACAAAGTGAAAAAGTGGCTTTCAGGTAAAATGTAAGAGGGTGAAAAAAATATACTACGAAGTATACTCAATTGAAATTTAAAAGACGCCATTCGATAGAGCTCAGCGGGGGCTTTAATTTGATACCCCACATAGCATATTTGGGTGTTGCGGGGGGTGGGGGTAACAACCCCCCACCCTAAAATTCCCCCACCCCAAAAATTTTTTTTAATAACTTTATTCCACTTATCAAACTAAAGACGAATCTGAAGTTAGTTTTTTAATCCGTCACCTCCTCACCCCTCCAGAGCTGGTTTTAGTTTAGATTCAAAGGGTGAACTTCCCTTGTTCACCGTTTTCACAAAACCACCCCGATTTTGATGAGACATAGCTACTTACAACCACGAAGATGTTTCCTTTCGATAATGATTTGGTTTATTTCATTCTTTTGGGTGGCTTCGGCTAAAAAAGGAGCCAACTGACCAAAGTCCCAGATTTTGGGGGTGTGAAAAAACATCGGGTAGATGTAAATTGAATACCCTGTTAAATCAACTCAATACCACCCTTAAGCGATATTAGTGCACAAATGGATAGTCCTCGAATGGATCTTTCATTTGGCACACAGAAAATTTTCCTCGGACACCCCCCTCCCCCGCTGCGCCCCTTAACATTTTACGTTACGTTTTACCTCCCCCCACCCACAAGGAAGGGTGGAGGGGGATGAAATTTCAGATTCGTAAATTTTGAAGTGTTCTCTTTCCAACGATACCCCACTCGACCTGGTGGAGTCGGAATTTCACTTGTAATCGGCTGATCAAATGACCCTTAAGTTTTTCGAAAATCATCAAGTTTATATGAAAAATTTTCGAAATTCGAAAAAAAGATAACATCATAATATGGTAAATTATAAAGTTAATGTTCGTGAAAAAGTTCATCCCCCTGCGAAAAGAAATACCGAATCTAGAGCGATTTAAAAAAAACGCTATTGCTCCACCTTCCGCCATTTTCTGGGCGTTTCGAAAATATCGTTTTTCTAAATTTTTGATATTTTATAGCCACGCCCATAGGCTTTCCAACGAATCTTAAAACATCTCTCTAGACCCTCAGGAAGTGGAGAAATAAAGGAAAATCTGAAATGACGATTTGAAAATTTTAACTGCGTGAATTTCGAAATCTATTTCGAATTTCGAATATTTTCGAAAACCAAAAGATAGCTTATCAAAAGATCTATAAAGTGTATAAATTTTATCCCCCTACTCCTTAAATTACTCAAGTTAGAGTTAATATCGAAAATTCCCCCCACCCTATTTTTCTCCCCACCCAAAAGTCCAAATGAACTGAAACTTGAAAAAATTGGTTCAGAATAAAAAGATCTTTCAAAAAAGTGCTATAATTAAAAAATCGTACGATTCAAATAGAAGTTATTCGAATTCGAAAATGTCTAACTTTAACCATCATAAAAGGTATTTTAAAATTCGAATTTCGAAAAAATATTCCGATAGGAGAAAAATTTAATATATATTTTATCAATATATGAAATTTGATAAAAATCCAACAATAATTATAAAAGTTTTTATACCAAAGACTTTTTCATGTTTTTCACTCATCACTTTTTACTTTATAGAAGATAACATGCAAGAACATTTAAGAGCACTTAAATTTTCCAGGTGAGTTTTCCTGACAAAGAAATAGAACTAAATACAAAGTTTGCACACTTACCGAACGTGGTTTACAACTCACTGGTGATAGCTGAGACGTCTGATCCGATTATCGAAAATCTTCGAGAATCGAGGATTGAATGGGAAAATCGTCAAAAGGTACCAACATTGAAGGTTGCCAGAAACTTTTGATAACATAATATACATATCAAAAGGAGAGAACATAAAAAAAAGTAAAGAACTATGTTCATTCAATGCAGTTATCATAAGATCAACCAATCATCTTTAGAAGAAAAATAATTTACAGATAAATTTGGTAAAATTTTTATAACTTCAAAATTTACCCTACAATAATTAAAAGAATTTTAGAATTTCTGAACAATGATGATTATAGTTTCGGAATCGGATCATGTCAGACGTTACATAAAATAGTCGAAATTTTTCAATAATAATTCAGAAATCGCTATATTTCAAATTTAAAATCTTTATGCGGATAATTCTTAGGAATAAAAGTGTTCTTCAATAAAAAATATTGATCCACCTGTGCCTTCTGTTGAGTTGATTTTGAACTATTTAATTTTTCATAATTAAATTTTCAATTTTGAACTCATTAATTTTCGTAACTAAAAACGTTGAGCAATTGATGGAATTAAATTAGGAATAAACATAAAAATTGATAACTTGGTGGTTTTATTGGATAATTAACCTTTGTTAACTGTTTGGTGTAATGGAAAGCGCCAGAAGCTTCGTTTAAGAATCACGGGTTCAATAGCAAGTTTGGGTGAACCTTCTTGTTAGATCGAATCCCCGAATTTATTCAATAGCTTCAAAACGGATTAAAGGATATAAAAAATGTATAAATTATAGGAAAGATGCACGAATTATTTGTCTAAAAAATAGGATGGTATAAGGTGATAAAAAACACATCTAAATATTTTTAAGTTCCGTTATTTCGGAAAATAAATAGGACTCCCCCCATTCAATTTTTTACTTGTCAGCATGACCTATCCATAGTCTTCGGATGCAAGACTACATACTGGATTCCATGTATAGTGTACATAAAGTTTCACTTTATTAAGCACAATTGTGGGAAGATCTTAAGTATTAGGTTACAGTTAGAGAGCGCTATGCACTGCGATTTATTGCAATTAAGAAATGAATGATTTTCAATTGACCACTTAAAAATTTCTAAAAGATCATCGTTTATTCTGCAGATAGAATCCTTTATCAATTCATGAAGGCTAAATACGTACACCTTCATGACATTTGCATACAAGTACAACTGGATATCATGCACCATGTTACATAAATGGTTAATATAGAGACTAAAGAGGAGATACTGATCCTTGAGGAACTCACATAATAAAGGCATTTGACAAAAGATGTGATAACTAAATCTATATTACTATACAATATATCAAAGAAGTAAGAAATGTTAAGTGTACAAATTCGACCCTTCACTCAAATGTTTCTACACTAATTTTATACTTATAATACATTATGAAAAATAATTTTTTGACGACAAAGTTAAGTATATTAGTTACTCTATAGAGTTATATTACTGTACGATTTTAAGTTTGCTATAATTTTTTCAGATGTGGCTATTTAAACCATTTTGGGACTATGCATAGAAGATCCCGGCTACACCAAAAAGCTACGCTAGAAATATTTTGAGTCGCAAAACTTGGTTTGGCTTGCGTGCCATCAAATGTTAAATTGTAGAAATCACTGCATCCGCTTCTCCTGCGCCAGGAGATTATACATCTGTGGCGACGGGTCTGTACCGGGTCGCACATTTCCGAACCCTTGACCAACCACTTGCAAACCTGGTAAAATTGAAATTGAAAAACAAAAATTGTTAACACTCTGGTATCAACTCGTGAACCTCTAAATTATCAATAAAGCATTTTGTTTTTCAAGCCAGCCAAAACAAGCTATCAGTCAAAGTACTTAGGAAATGAATTATTACATTGAATTCCTTTTCAGAAAAACATTGCTATATCAACCATTTTCAGCAGTACCGATCGACAAGATTGGTGGACGTTGCCTTGACCTATACACAACCTTACATGGTTGGACTCAGTCACTGCATGGAGGACATAGCTCACATTAGCTATCCAGTCGGGCTGTCGGTTCGACTGACGAAATCAGTTCAAAGTTGAGGTCTTCTGTTGCCTTAGTGACAATGGAAAATAGCCGCCTTTGGTCAATACATCTGATACTACCAGAGCCGTTCAGACGACTATCATTCAGACAGCCTGAATCTACACTAAAGCGGATCCCGCAGGCAGTATCAGTGTAGAAGCTGCTTTTCTTACAGTTTTGTGAAGGCCACATAGGGTCGACCGTCTTCTTTACAAAAAGTACTCGTTCAGGTTATCATAGCAACAGTCTGGACTGAACAGGTGAACTCGTTCCTAGATCGACGTGGCAGCATCAACCCACCATTAAGAAGATTGGAGGCTTTCCAAATCTTTCTAAGTCCGGAAGCTGGTCAAATCTCACCTTGGTGTTTATCAAGCAGTCAAGCAGCCACAGTTCATGCTCCAACCAGCCCTGCTAGCCATTCAGGTTTGTTTCATCTAATATAAGACACAGCAATTATGGATACAAGAGTTGATTTAACCCCAAAATAAAACGAGATATTTTTCTTTCGAAATTATTATATACTAAAAATACTTATAAGCATAAAATTAACAGATTTTTAGAGATGATTTTCTCTGTATTTTATTTAGTATCAAAACTTTATATTTTTTTTCATGTTTTCAATATCATTGCTTATTACCATAAAAAAGTTCAAAAAATTGTTGATTAGTTTTAATTCCGCGTTTCTCTGCAGCGAATTGAAATAGTAAAACGATGTAAGTTAATGCAGCACTCAGAATTGTCATATTTAAGTTGTTATCCATTTCGAAAAGTCCAAAAATATTTATGCTGAATCTCCATAAAGCGAAACGTAAATTGATTTTGTCTATCTACAATTTATTTATATGAATATATCATTTAACTGATGAATTATCTAAAAAAATTAATTCTTCTTTTAACTTACATTCATTTGGTCAGTACGATGAGCAATAAAATCACCTTGCATTTTAGCGCAGTACAAAGCATCTCTGGTGATCAATTCTGTCATCAAAATTAAAAAAGTCATTTCAATAATTTCTACCACAGCAAAACCGATTCCTCGAAATGTGATGGTATGCAAATAGGTAAAGAAAAACGATAATATTGCCACGGAAATAGAACCGATAGGTAAGGTAAGTAATAGTATTTTGAAAATGTTTATAAATTTAAGCACTGTTTGACAAACACTTTCGTGAATTATTGAAATTTCAACAATTTTTTTATCATATGCTTGAAGATAAAATTGATTTTGGAGTTCATCATTAAAAAAATCACTTGTTTTTAGTCCTTCTAAACATCTAGAAAGTTGCTCAAATCCAGCCATTCCGATTATGAGTCCAAAAATAAGTAGGGTTATTGCAAAAGATGCAGTAAATTTTATGTATAATGAAACTATAAACTTCATCCCATAACTTGTTTCTGAGCGGAAATACCATAACACTTTTAAAAAAATGAAACTCAGCCTTAACATTATAAAAAAAAGATGTTTATTTTGTATTACATTCAAATTTTTCGAACATTTCTGAATATTTTCGAAAGTATTAAAACTTTCATTCAACATGACGATAATTTCTTTCCGTTTCAGCAATTGTATTCCGAACAAAATAGGAACAAGAGTTAATGAGGCAATTTTTGTCGAACACAATAGAAATCTTAAAAATGTTTCATTGACCGACATTTTAATATACGCCTCCATGTAATCGGTAATAAGAATAACAATAGTAACTGTAGAAATAATAGCCCAAATGGTGCCATATATCGAAGCAAACAATGAACTTGAAGCCATCTTACGCTGTCTATCGATGTTAAATTGTAAAAGTCCAAGGACTCGACAGCTAAAATAAATAACCCACAGGATTGAGAAGAATATCCAATTGACACTACGAGTCGACATATTGTGCGATACTAAACAAAACTGACCATTGCATGGTTGTTGCATTAGTAGTTATAGTGAAACAAAAAATCAATAAAATAATCAAGTCGAAAAGTAATGTCGTATCCATAGCCATGGCCTTATTTCATATTGGAATTATATTAGAATAATGGAAAAAAACAACCAATAGAAAAATGGGATAAAATCTATGGTAATTATTTTTCTATAGAATCAATGTTATCTAGGACTTCCACTAGACTAAATAGGAATTAGAAAATAATACAACTCGCACTATGTTTGATTGAATTTTAATTTCCCAGAAGGGGGATGAAAGATCCCAAACACGGAAGTCACGGCAAATATTGTACTAACCTACTAAGCGAACTTTGTCAGCATAGAAATATTATAATTATTGATGCAGTTTGAGTATATATAATGATCCAGAGTGCAACAGTTATTTATTTTAGTATTATTGATAAAAAAAAACTTCTAGGAAAAATCGTTTTCACAATACATGTAAAATTCATATTTTTTTATATGGCAAAATGAAGAAGGGTTTCCCCGATTTAGCCTATTTTATAAATAATATTTACTATATTTATATAACCACTCTGTAAAACATTTCAGCTCTCTACATTGACGTGTTCACAGGCAGTGTCCAAATATATAGCGAAAAAAGAAATTTTTGTATGGGAACCCTACGAACGATTCACCCGCTCTGTCCCATTTATATTGTGAGGACGGACAGACGGACGGACGGATGTGAAAAAATTAAAATAACTTTTAATATTATAGGTGGGTATCCAATGCATTTTGCTCTACCGTCATTAATTCTAGGCGTTACAAACGGAATAACAAACTCAGTATATCCTATGATTTCATCTAGGGTATAAAAATACACAAAATCCAATAGATCTTACATCTAACATGTTCCAGGAGTACAGAATCTCTCAACTAACTATTTAACTGGCAAGTTTTCAGAGAATTTCTCAATGTTAACTCCCTTAAGAATATCCTTGGAGCAGCTAATGAGATAGACTCAGCCACTATGCAGTTAGAAGACAATGTTCCTATAACACAAAAAACTTGTATTCGGCAGGTGACATAGAGTGGAACGGAAAACTAAACAAGGAAAAACCATGGTTAGGGTACTATTCAAATGGATCAGATTCTCTGGCAGCTGGGGAGAATACAGCAGTTCTCGAACAGAATACAAGAAGGAATTAGAAAGATCTAGAAAAGTGCACTGGAGGACCTATCCACATCTACCAGTTTCCAATATGTGCTCCTTTTACGGCCCGCCAACCTGCTAAAAACCCTCTCATCGAAACCTTTCTGTCCTCTTAATGAAGCGTATCAGGTCTAGAGAAGGTAAGTTTTTCAGCGCATCCACAGATAAGAGGGCAGATCCAAGCGTATCAAGCCGGCTCCAGGCCGGACAAGCACACAGTTAAACATACCGAAATGATATAGGTTTACTTTAAAAAAAAAAAAAAACCGGAACTCAAATGAAGAATTGTGATAAAACACTCAGGCCTTTGCTAGAAATTGATTTCCCTGATTTCTCTACTATTTCTATCAAGGAATATAATTCACTGCATACTGCATCTTCCAGCTTTACTACAGCAAACCATTGGTGAAATGCTCCCTCGACTACTAATAACAATCGTTCGAGTTAGTTATGCTCTTTATTTACATTCTAGAGTACTGGAGGGACCAGAATGGATTTATCTCCAAAGTGTGAATAATTTTTACCTCCCTGTTCAAATAATTCCGATCTGTTAGCTTGTTCTGTTTCCTAGTTAAGTCTATGAAGAAAATAATAGATTACCCATTCGCTTTAAGTCATTTGCTTATCAAATTGGCTAGTAAATCGTGACTACCATTCACATTGATCAAAAATCTCGGAAGAGCTCTAGAAACAAAAGGAGAACACTTGTGATGGTCTGTAAATAAAAAAGAAATCGCGGTGCGGGAAGTAAACGCTATAAATAATATTGTCGAAGGCAAGTACAAACCCAAATCAAGCTCAGGAGCTCGCTTTAAACCTGATTGAGCTTCTTTCCACAAAACGTGATATTTCCGTTAAAAAAAAAATATATATATATATATTTATATTTATATACAGGGTGTCCCAAAAAATAGTGATAATCGGAAGCCTGGAGGTAGAGCGTCCGTCGGGGAACCCAAATCACCCCCATGTATGTTCTACGGTTTTGTGTAGTTTTCGAGTTATTACAAATTTTCGAGATTTTTCGCTAATTACATTTTGTAAGGTAATTTTGGTCATGGCGGTCGAAGAAAGTGAGATAAGCACTTATTTTTTTCCCGAAATAGTTTAACAGTGCATCTGTTGTATTTAAAAACATTTATTTCAGTACACTTCACCATTGTCTGAAAAAGTAATGTTGAATTTTTTCTTTTACCAAAACAAAATCTAACTTGAATGTTCTATGGCAATTTTAAGAAAAAAGTTCCATATTTTTTTTTTTAGAAACTAGTTTAAAAACTTCCTTAGTTCATCGACTTTACATGACGCAGATTTTATTAAGTTTTCTCAACGGCATCATACTTAAATTTCGATTCAGATTGTACTAAGTGTAAAATTTAACAATTTTAATTGGTAAGTAAAAACAAGTAAAACTGAATATTAAATAAAAATAATTATTTTATTGTGAAAAATTACAAAACGTTTTCAAAATGTCTACCTTCCTTTCCGATACCTACCTCTGGTCAACCGGGAGACAATGTGTGCGTTTCCTCTGTGTGCAGCTGCAGAAGCTATTCGGAAATGCACATCAGCGAGTTACAGGCACAGCATTTGATAAGCATATAGAATAAAACGATTCCAAGCGATTCATGGCGATTACGTCTCTTTGTTTTGCGATTAAGCTCTTTTGCTTACCAGCGACTTCCTTGTGGCGGTATATTAAGGTACTCAACCTTATTATGGACTTATGCCTTAAGGCACTCAACCTTAAATCGGTGTTTACACTGACGACGTATATTGAGGTGTTCCACCTCAATAGGAATAATTATATTAAAGGAACTCAACCTTAATACGTTGTCGATGAAAAATTGCAAATAAAAACTATCGACTTCTGAGTCTTTTAACTCGAACTCTCAACGCTGACATTTTATAAATGTAATTACTTACTACACATCTTAAAAATCACATCAGAAACACAACTACAGTATATTGTAAATTATTTCCTTGTCATGAAATGGGATCTACTTGTTTTGCACATGCAGTACCTACATACAGATTTACAATATTAAAGAACTTCTTCGCGCATATTTAGGTATTTACAAATGTAATTCTACGATTATGCCTATTGGGTTACGATGTAACTTATGTGTAGGTTTAAACAACGTCTATATGCAAAGGGTAAGAAAGTTTCTGAAGTACTGTAGGACTAATCTATCTAATAAGGAGGCACTTCATCACTATTGGTATGGGCTAAATCCCATCAGCTACATAGACTTTGTTTGAAGGATGATGAGACTGTTCTACATGTCGTGTGTAAATGCCCAGCGATAGCTAAACGTACAATGGTAATCTTTGGTAAACCACAGCTGCACCCTAGTGAGTTGGTGAACACACCGCTATGTGGATACTTAAACCTTCCCAAAAGGACAGCCCTGTTTTAAAGGGATGAGAGAGTGAGCACAATAGGCACTCTTCGTGGGTACGGCAGCTTACAACTTCGTATCTCCCTCTTTAATCATAATCAACAATATTGTGGGAAATTAATAGAATACTATCCCACAGTATCCTCTGTTTAGCTTTATTCAATTTCTAACTTCATTTTGCAAATCATTACAATAACATGAAATTTTTCCACATGGCACATTCATTAGGTGTCCTTCCCCTCCACTTATCCGTTCCCACACCATCATCATTCTTCATAATTTAAAATTACCGCTTTAAATAAATTATGCATAAAATTATAAGAGAATGCAAAGTCTCAAGTATTCAACTGCTTTTTATCTCAAGAGTGAATAAAAATTTTCTTCCGGCTATTCGTAGTATTACAGTCTTTCTCTGACGGAATTTAAAATAATTTTAATTAAAACAAACAAAAAAAAAACGCTTTGTAGTAAAATCCTTGCTACCATCAAACTTTAATTAATACCATTAGAAAATTTCTTTCAGCGAATAAGTATCTACGCGAATTTATTTTTGCAGATAAATTTAATTAGTGGCACTGTGCAGAATCACACTAAAAAAACTCTTAAGAGCGGAGCACTAAAGACAAAATTGTTTCCGACCGTATATGGCAGAGCTTGAGTTTCAATACGCTTTTGATATGTCATCTATATGTACTTACTTTCATCATTGAATACCTATCCTCAAATTTTTATCTAAAAACCTTAGACATCATTCACCGGGAGAAGTATCTTTGATCTATAGGAGGAGCTATGATTCCATCTTCATATTAGCTGAAGAATAGTGAAATTGTATAAAATGTGATTTCCCAGGGATTATTATTATTATACATATAGGAATCGTTCCCTATTATTCCCGCAGGGTTTATAATCAGGAAATTGTACAGAAATTTATTAGGTATAATATCAATGAATAAATTAATGAAGAACGTTGAGATTTTATTAATGAAATGATATGACACGTTAGACTTATACGTAAATTATGTAACTTTTTGAATTCTCTCCAACTTGCGATTTAAAGACTACATATATGAGAAAGTGCATTCGACAAACTAGTAATTTGAGCTGGAAAAGAATTCTCGTGATTATATTTATAATTGTTATATATATTTATAATTGTTTGGAACATAGTTATAGTTGGTAAAAAGTTTTATAGGATAGTGATGCTTATTGGTATGTAAAACCGAACTAAGTTAGGCCGAAAATTTGTAACTTGGTTGAATCGAAAGCAATTATGAAATCTAACCTCGATATTACGGGCTCATATATTGTACTATCCAAATTATGAGAGATAATGCTATCACACCATAGCTAGAAACTTAGATCGCATGTCTTTTAATAAAATTAGAATATAATGAAAGTAGTGATGAGCAAAATTGGTCTTGGTCTTGGTCTTGCAGAATATGCAAGACCAGTACCAAGACCAAGATTGTAAACATGCTCACAAGACCAACACCAAGACCATGTGTACGTTAACAAGACCAAGCCCAAGACCACATTATGCAAGACCAAGACTCATTATGCAAGACCACATTATGCACAAGTCATAGCACTATTGTATTTTATTTATATAAAGATTAAAAGGACACCAATAACACATCCCGTGTACAGACAAGATTTATTTAAACTTGGATAAGGTAGTTTTTAACTATTTATAAATTTATGGCATGATACATCAATTATAGAATTGCGCAAAAAAACGAAATCCTAGATTAAAACTAAAACCAAAAGTTGACTGTGCAGCCCAAAGCTAAAACCTACTACAAGATCACAGACAATACCGAGACTGAATTGCAAGACCAAGAGCTAGAACAAGACCAAGACCAACACCAAGACTTGACTATGCAAGACCAAGACCAAGACCAATATTATACCAATCTTACCAAGACCAAAACCAAGACTAAGTTTGCAAGACCAAGACCAACACCAAGACCATTATAGTCTTGGTCTTGGTCTTGTATTTTCACATCACTAAATGAAAGTCATTTTTAATTGTGTCATCCCTCAAGGCTCTATTCTTTGCCCTCTGCTCTCCAGTCTGTATATAAATGACCTTCCTAATGCTGTTGAAGACTGCAAAATTCACTTGTATGCCGATGATGAACAGGTGTATCTAGTCGACAAATAGGATTAGTGAAAGATTGTATTGATAGGTTAAATACCGACTTACACAATATTGCACATTGGCCAGATAATAATCTTTCATTGCTTAATGCCGGAAAGTTGCAGTGTATTTTTTTTATAGCAGAGCAGTTGAGGTATCTGATCTTCTGTATTTTTAAATAACACGGTGCTGCCATTTTCAAATCGTGTACAAATTCTTGATACCCTCCTGAGTTCTAAATAGAATGCTGTGATCATGTTAACGATATGACAGGGGGGATTTATGGTAGGTTTCGCCGACTGTGGTTACCTTCGAGAGCTATGTCTATGAGCACACGTTCAATAGTTCAATCTTTAATTCTGCCGTACTGTTTCTAAGCCAGTCTCCTTATTATACCCTATATGAATTCTATAGGGTATATACTAAGTTTGTCATTCCGTTTGTAACACCTCGAAATAATGAAGATAGAGAAAAATGGATTGGACACCCACGCATAATATTAAAAGTTATTTTGATTTTTGCATGTGCGTCCGTCTGTCTGTCCGTCCGTCTGTCCGTCAGTCTGTGCGCACGATAACTCGAGAACGCGTATACTTAGAGAGCTTCAATTTTGTAAACGCACTTTAAAAAAAAAGTAAAATTAAGCTCGAAAATGAGACAAATCGGGCAACTCGTTCGTGTGGTTGCCATACAAAAATTTCGTTTTCCACTTTATATTTGGACACTGAATGGGAACGCGTCAACGTAGAAAGCTGAAATTTGGAAAATGATGTTTTCATTGTACTAGCAAATAAAATTTCAAAAATGGGCTAAATCAGGCAACTCCTTCTTGGTGTTGCCATATAAAAAATTTGGCTTTTTACGGATAGTGTGAAAAAGATCAGTCCTAAACATTTCTATTGTACTTGTTCAGTCCACCTATATATAATCCTGATCCCTCGTTGTACTCCAAACCAATGTCTCCTAAAAAGACAGAAAAGACAACACAAAGAATCCAACTTAAAAATATATTATATAAAAAAATACTTATCTAAAATTAGATAACTTCCTTCCTTTAGTCCAGCGACGTCCAAACATTCCAATAAACAGATTTTATATCTAAAACATATAAAATTATTACTATTTTCAACAAAATATCACAAACTTACCTAAATTATACATCCCTCCTGTATATTTACATTTTGTAATGTCACATCATGACATTACGTCAATCAGCTGTATGAGGTACGTTCAGACATCGCATCAATCGTTGCTAGGGCAACACCGAGAGGCGACATCTCATAACTGGACGCGGCGGCTATATAAAGCCGACGAGCCGCAGCAGAAAATCATTCTTGGTCCAGAGCTCATCTGGTTTAGAGATTAATCTAAACACAAGAATATTCCCAACCTCATTATAGAAGAATAATTCTATATTTCAGAGAATAATCTGAAAATCCTATCATTTCAAATATTCCATCCTACACCTAAGCAGAAGATTAATTCTGCGCAGAGATTAATCTGCAAAATTCCTATCCACACCTAAGCAGAAGAGTAATTCTGCCGCAGAGATTAATCTGCAATATTCCATCCCACACATACGCAGAAGAATAATTCTGTCGCAGAGAATAATCTGCAATCTTCTTCTTTTTTATACTAGCATCTTGTTGCTCACGTATAAGCAGAAGAATAATTCTGCCGCAGAGAACAATCTGCAATCTTCTTCTTTTTATACTAGCATCTTGTTGCTCACGTATAAGCAGAAGAATAATTCTGCCGCAGAGAATAATCTGCAATCTTCTTCTTTATAGTAGCATATTGCTACTTCTGCGCACGCTCAGAATACTGTCAGAGACTAATCTGACTAGTTGTCCTGACAGAAGCATTTTACTGCTCTTGTGCCCTCACGCACTAGCAGCAACAATATTTCCACTTTTTCTTTGTTTGATGACAGATAATAACTCTGATCCTCTCTCCCTTTTCAGAACGAGGAGAAAATTGGCAGCGCCTGAGCAGGAGCTCATTAACATTTTTATTTTGAATTTTAATTTGTTTATTTTTTTTTATTGAATTTTATATCGAAGTTTTAGTAGTTTGTAGGTTAGTTTTTAATTCTGAATTTTGAATGAATTTGTGATATAGTTTTAAGCATTTATTTTGTTAATAAAAGTTTTATATTTGAATTGTATGACTGAGTTGTCAATTAAAAACCGGCACTCCCTCCCACGAACGAGACTAGCTCTCACATTGGTCCTTCAAGTCCGGATAACTCAGTCAGTCAAATATAAAATTGAAATTTTGCTTAATATCACATAATTCAAGCTTCTCGATTAGAAATGCCGAAAAATGGCGAATCCATTTCATCTGACGTTGCTGACGAAACCATTGACTCTGTGTCAGAGTTGGTACAGTCCCAAAAAGAAGTCAGAGATTTAATGGAAGAATTATTTAAAAGGCACCAAAGAGAAGGAAAAAAGAAAACTGTCAAATCGACAGAAAAACGCCTACAAACGTTCACCGAGTATTGGAAAGAATTCCAAACTCGACATAGGTCTATACAAAGGAGAGTGACAACACAAGATCTCCAACTAGAATATTTCACCAAAGAGATATTTAGCGAAGTACAGGAATATTACATTGAGAAAGCAGCAAGCATGGAAGAAGACATAGACAGATTAACACCAACACCATCTGTCAGCAATCCACCTTACACACAGACAAATTCTGCTAGCACAATGTCATGCAATAGCGAAAGACTTCCTAGAATTAAGCTGCCGACATTCAATGGAGAATATTCGACATGGATCTCATTTCACGATCTATTTAATTCAGTGATTCATAATAACAATACTTTAAGAGACGTTGACAAATTGTATTTCTTAAAAACTAATCTAATAGGAGAAGCTGAAAAATTGCTCAGGCATTATGAAATATGCGACGCAAACTATAAACCAGCTTGGCAACTCCTCAAGGAACGCTATTCAAATAAGCGAATCCTAGTCAACGTGCAATTAAAAAAATTATTGTCTCTCCCAACCACGAATCATGATACTGCCGAAAGTATCAAAAGGCTACTAGACAATATAACAGAGGCACTATTAGCATTACAAAATTTAGGTGTAGAAACAAACAATTGGGATCCTATAATTATATACTTGACTGTACAAAAGTTACACCCAGACACACACCAGTTATGGGAGCAGAGCCTTCATAATAGCACAGAATTACCCAAATTAAAAATATTAACTAAATTCCTAGAGGCTCGCTTCAGAACCTTGGAAATGATAGGAAATAGAAATACATCTTCGAACATGACACAGAGAAAACCGTTCTCACCAAAACCAACTTATGGATTCTTGAATAGAAGTCAAAGTTCAACACAAAAGCACCCACCTACAAAAAGGTCCTCTTGCAGCCATTGCAAGGGTGACCATATCATATTTCATTGTCAAACATTTAGAAATATGAACACCCGACAACGACATGAAGTTGTCACAAATAAGCATTTATGCAAAAATTGCTTATCTCCCAACCACCTAACCTTAAATTGCACAAGCAATAAAAGGTGTTACCATTGTAACAAAAGTCACAACACATTGCTCCACTATGAGCAAAATGATTCGGTGACAGAATCACCTAATCAATCTACCCAAAATTCTAGTATAGAAACTGAACCAAGCACACCCTTAGCTTGTAGAAATGACGAACAACAAGTTCAAAATTTTCTAACCGCCAATATGAAAAGAGCTCTCCTCTCTACAGCTCTGATAAATGTCACCTCACCATCCGGAATCACAATGACATTCCGAGCATTAATAGACTCTGGATCTCAAGTGTCTATTATGACCGAAAAGGCCTGTAAACTCTTACAGCTTAATGGTTCTCCAACCACCCAAGAATTAATTGGACTTGGTTCAACTCCCACTAATACAGCTGCACAGCAAACCACAGTCACAATTAATTCTCTACAAAACAATTTTAAAATAGCGAGCAACATGCTCATAATCCAAAAAATCACCGATCTGCTTCCAACTCAGACAATCGAAGTGTCAAATTGGACACACATAAACAATCTCCCTCTTGCAGATCCTACGTTCTCAATCCCAGGAGAAATCGATGTTCTTCTCGGAGCAAATATCTATGCCGCCATCATTAAAAATGGAATTAGAAGAGGATCTAGCAATACACCTATAGCCCAAAACACCGAATTGGGCTGGATTCTGGTCGGAGGAGTACCAGAAGTAAAAAGCACGACGACGACTGTGCTATCCACCTATACTACGACAAACCCCAAGTCGGATAAGAAACTAAAGAGAGTTCGGGAATATTCCACCACGCCAATGTGTTCACTAAAACATCAAGTTCATACAAGAAAACTCCTACCCCCCGCAAAATATGGATATGTGTCCACCAAGAATCATAATACACCTTTACACCACATTGCTCAGAGAAAAAACTGGAGAAATACACCAAATGATGCAAAGAAGCACTATACGTTAACAACTCTTTCCACTATCAACACAAAATGGAAAAATGAAACAAGAGTGTCGCCATCTCGTTCAGTGTCAGCAACTTTACAATATAATAAAATAAAAACTGAACTAGATCACAGACAAACTAAGCCTCTCACCAATAGATGGCATCACGATCATCCAAAAACTCTCTCTCATTCTGCATCAGTAATAGAAGAGAATAGTATTCCCCCAGTAATACGAACTGAAGCAAAATACTTCAGAACTCTTTCCTCCTCATTCTATAATAGAAATAAATTAAATATTTTCACCAGTCCATTCTAAAAAAAAAAAACATATTGTCCTCTCCCCTTCACCAACTCATCTCAGGACAATCATCGATTATCCCCACCAAAATCTAGTACTCTCTGGCAGTACAAAACTAAAAAAACACCCGTTACGTTTGAATATAAACGATTCCAAAACCCGCCAAAAATCACTTCAGTTGTGAACGTTGACAAGTGCGCGCAGTGGTTTTTGAGTTCGTTTTTATTTTTTATTTTTTTTTTTTTATTTTTTATTATTATTTCTATTATGGAAGAACTACTAGAAATTTTTAATTCAGAGTCTTTAGACTCAGTGGATGTAGGCCTCGCACCTACACCTCCGGAGCTATTGGCACCTCATAAGCCAATCAGGCCTATCAGCCCACTGCCACCAACACCCAAAAAGGCACGCAGACCTCGATCAGCGATCGTGCGACCACCAACCGCCGTACATTCCTCGCCTATTAAGCAAAAGACACGACCATTTGAGGCTAGGCTAGCATCGCCCAAAATTAAAAAATTAGTTCCAAAGGAATCAAAGAGGCACGATATTCTCAATTTTAAACCGAGGCCTAGAGAATACCGGCCAGAAGTTAGGGCACAAACTCGGCCAAGGCTGCCTACCACAGCACGCTCTACGCCACTGAGTATGCCTGAATTGGATTTTGAAATCAACAACAGACCAATAACAAAACCGAGGCCAAAGAAACGCAGCCTAGAAGCTCATGTCCCAATAACATCACAGAGGACGAAAAGAAAATCTGTAACATCGACAGAATTACGAAGTCTGCCTGAAGACTTGAATAGAATTATGCCTATCGAAGAAATAGGACTGGCTGGTACAAATATGATTCCAACATCCACGGAAAGCACCACTGGTCCTTCAACAAAAAGCATCATCCAACCACTTCAGGAGACAAACATGCCACCATCAATCCAATTAATGGATCTCGTGATCGATCCACCAACACAATTTGCTGATATACCAACTGATCCCCCAAGACAAGTTCAAGGCTCCCCATTCAGTGTTGAACCAAGAAAAACTCATAATGGGATTCCTGCAGACCTAGTGGGAAAAATAATGACTACTCCCATTATAACCAAGCTATTGGAAGCCACAGATACACCATGGGATAAAATCAGAGAAGCGAGAGCCTTCTTCAAATGGGATCTTCCTGGAGGCGTCGAAATGAAAATGAAAAGAAAAAGAGGGAAATTATACATCTTCCATCAACCAAATGTAAGTTTATTGAAAAACAAACTAAATTTTATAATTTGTTTTGAGGCGGGAGGATGTTCAGTCCACCTATATATAATCCTGATCCCTCGTTGTACTCCAAACCAATGTCTCCTAAAAAGACAGAAAAGACAACACAAAGAATCCAACTTAAAAATATATTATATAAAAAAATACTTATCTAAAATTAGATAACTTCCTTCCTTTAGTCCAGCGACGTCCAAACATTCCAATAAACAGATTTTATATCTAAAACATATAAAATTATTACTATTTTCAACAAAATTTTACAAAATATCACAAACTTACCTAAATTATACATCCCTCCTGTATATTTACATTTTGTAATGTCACATCATGACATTACGTCAATCAGCTGCATGAGGTACGTTCAGACATCGCATCAATCGTTGCTAGGGCAACACCGAGAGGCGACATCTCATAACTGGACGCGGCGGCTATATAAAGCCGACGAGCCGCAGCAGAAAATCATTCTTGGTCCAGAGCTCATCTGGTTTAGAGATTAATCTAAACACAAGAATATTCCCAACCTCATTATAGAAGAATAATTCTATATTTCAGAGAATAATCTGAAAATCCTATCATTTCAAATATTCCATCCTACACCTAAGCAGAAGATTAATTCTGCGCAGAGATTAATCTGCAAAATTCCTATCCACACCTAAGCAGAAGAGTAATTCTGCCGCAGAGATTAATCTGCAATATTCCATCCCACACATACGCAGAAGAATAATTCTGTCGCAGAGAATAATCTGCAATCTTCTTCTTTTTTATACTAGCATCTTGTTGCTCACGTATAAGCAGAAGAATAATTCTGCCGCAGAGAACAATCTGCAATCTTCTTCTTTTTTATACTAGCATCTTGTTGCTCACGTATAAGCAGAAGAATAATTCTGCCGCAGAGAATAATCTGCAATCTTCTTCTTTATAGTAGCATATTGCTACTTCTGCGCACGCTCAGAATACTGTCAGAGACTAATCTGACTAGTTGTCCTGACAGAAGCATTTTACTGCTCTTGTGCCCTCACGCACTAGCAGCAACAATATTTCCACTTTTTCTTTGTTTGATGACAGATAATAACTCTGATCCTCTCTCCC
The DNA here is from genome assembly GCA_963924295.1 of Dioctria rufipes. Taxonomy (NCBI): domain Eukaryota; kingdom Metazoa; phylum Arthropoda; class Insecta; order Diptera; family Asilidae; genus Dioctria; species Dioctria rufipes. Next base: position 164,396,952 of record OZ002743.1, read on the forward strand.
TTTTCAGAACGAGGAGAAAATTGGCAGCGCCTGAGCAGGAGCTCATTAACATTTTTATTTTGAATTTTAATTTGTTTATTTTTTTTTATTGAATTTTATATCGAAGTTTTAGTAGTTTGTAGGTTAGTTTTTAATTCTGAATTTTGAATGAATTTGTGATATAGTTTTAAGCATTTATTTTGTTAATAAAAGTTTTATATTTGAATTGTATGACTGAGTTGTCAATTAAAAACCGGCACTCCCTCCCACGAACGAGACTAGCTCTCACAGTACTAAAAACTACTTCAGAATATGATATCCTATAAAATTAGTTATAATCATTTTTTCTTTCCGACGAACCATTCTAGAAATACATGCAAAAAACTACTGCAAAAATCACAATTTCTCAAATGGGTGCCCATACGAAATTTCGTACATACATTTATCTAGCATATTATAAGAATTGGTCTTAGACCAATATTAGCTTTTTTACTTAAATTAAAGTTTTTAGGCTCAACAGTCTGTTTCGATTTGTTGGTACGAATCTTTCAATATTCAGTAGTGGAAAACTCTTACTTAGTTTATAACGTGCGAGCTTGAAATAATCACCAACCCCTATTCAGCGTATAAGTTCGACTATAGCACCATTGTTGGATAGACCTTTGGGCATGTTTTAGGTGGTGTTGGATTTAAGTTCTCGAGTTCTTAGTTATTTATATATTTGTGTTCTTTTTTTATTACTATACAATATTATGTTTAAGTAATATTTGATTCTTTTATTTCCGTTGTATAGTAGTATGATTTTTCCAATTTAATTTTTTATTCCTAATTTATTTTTAATTTATAACTCGAACTTTATATTATTATTTGCTTGTATCGATTTATTCTTTTTGCGCTTTTTCGTACTAAAAGTATATTTGCATTCTTGTAGTGCTTAATCATAAGTAAAGTATTCTTATTCTTATTTGTTTTTATACAGTTTATACATATACCATACCCACTATTACAGTGCTTTAAATCGGGATTACCCAAACATGTAGCACATGCTTTATCACTCTTTGAATTCTTAACAACATGATTGTACCCACTAGAATTTTAATATCTTCTACTGCTAAAGAATTCATATACTAAGCGATCTCGACTTTTTTGTAAGATAACTTCTAGCCACAATGATTGATGTTAATAACTTTCCCGATGCTTCATAAATGCAACTGCAAAGTAGTATATATTATGTATGCCATTATGTGGAGAACAAAGTTTTGGGTATTTTTTATGATATTTAGGTATTCAAAATCTGATAAAAAATCAAGATTAGCTTTCATTCATTTTGATATTTCTTTTAAATAAATGAAAAAGGAAAACATAATCAAATCTAGTAATCTTTTACAACCTAAATCCCTTCAAAAGAAAAGTATAGTCATATTACAATAAATTTCAAGAGATGATGATAGCTGAACAGATATTTTACAAAACAACATTCCAGAATCTTATCATATTTCTTGCGCAAGCTTTCTGCCCAATCCCCTTTCTGTTGTCCTTCTTCCCACCACTAAACCCTAATGCCAAAAACTAGAAATATTTTCCTAATAGGAATTGCGTTGAGTAAGTACAAAAAAGTATCAGAGAACCTTTTTCCGTTAAAAGCTGAAACGCTCCAAGGCGAATTTATTCTTGCGCCTTGCTTGGCCAGATGAAAACTGCTGCAACTCCTGGAAACATCTACCACCAAGTTGCCTATTATATTATTAGAATTTTATTATTCAGTTTTCGTGTAGGGGTGGTGTGATAAGTAAGAATGAAATAGGCTTTTCTGCTGGCTTTAACTGTATTTTGAACTTGGATAACAGATATACCGTAGGCAACCGGAAATTGAATAATCTCAATAGTATCAAAGTAGAGCTTTTTTTCGAGTTGATTCTGTTTCACTTGACCGGGCCTCGGTGTGTTGAAAGAGCGGAATTATACATGTGTTATTTTATGTGTATCAAAAAGTGTTTAAAGATTTCTTAACTTTTATCTGCGGTAGTTGAATAGGCTGATATCGAAGAGGGGAATTTTGATTTTAGTTCACTCTAAGTCTGTCTACACTACACAATATTTTGGTTCAACGTGCTTTAGAAATTTTTGTTTTGAGAAGAGCGCATCTAATAATAATAATTAAAAAGTATCAGGATAATTCAAAATTACCACATAATGTGTCATGGTATACTCGTATATAGATTTAGGTGCTGAATAAAATATGAATTCTGAATTAAACAATGGCACATTTTATCAGTTAGCATTGTTCAAAGGTTTTCAGAAAAGGCAGGCACGAAAATACACTTACAAGACAAGGTGTACGATCTTGAATTAGAATTAATTGTTTTTCCTATATTATAAAGCTTTTTCAAACTATCAAAATCCTGTTGGAGAAGTAGTAGTCTAAGTAATACCGTACCTGGAAATAATATTAATCAATTATTTGGAAATATTCGGCAAATCTTCTCTCGAATGCTCCATGTTTATAACTGATCCTTTAATTTTAGATATTTATTGGGATCAATGACTAGAGGACAGTTTAAGATAATGATCAAGAAATTACTGAACCAGCGTAGGTGGATCCCTATTAATTTTTTTAAAGGACAGTACTTTCAATCCGTATAAGTTCTTCCACCTAATTTTATACATGCAAGTTGTTAAGATTCAGCATTTTTAACATAGCCAGAATTGTGACGTAAATACCTCAACCTATTTACGAATGAAATATGTAAGCATGTCTGTCACCTGCCCTAATCTAGGAACCTTGGGTCAGAAAAGACGCCATACAGGGATTAACCCTTAAGTTGGCGCATTTTATCTGGGAACATTTAACCGCGAAAAAAAACTGTAGGGTGAATTCTCTCTCAACTTATGCGCCCACTTACGTAATTTTTTCGCGAGGTAAGTCTTGTTAGGTATATTATCTTTTGTAATTTCGACATTTATAATATTCTTGGATGAGTTCTAATGAAAATGAATAAAACGTATCTTTAGATTGTAGTTTTGAGTGAACAGTTTAGCTTTTCTACTCTACTCCGCATAGTGTTTCTTATTTTTTTACTGTTCTATAAAGACTGATAAGAAATTCCTCAGTATGTAATATAAAATAATTGTTATTTTATTTTTGGGTTAACTTAAAGAGAAAAGATTTCTTTTTCATTTTTTGTTATCGAACTGCATTGTTTTTGTTTTTGAAAATTTTGTGATTTGCACGCACTTATGTGATTTTGCTTGTGCGCCTACTTAAACGTTATGATAAGCAAAAAATTACATGAATTTATTTTTTTGTCTAATTACAGTACTAATAACGACGGCTTCTAAAAAGTCATATTCACCCTAATAGAATAAGGACTTAGTAAATATACTCCGGAAGAGCGCACAAAAACTATTCAATAAAGAAAAAGCGATTAGAACTCAGGACTGGGTCCAGTAAAAGGCAAGTAACAGAGGTTGCAAGATCTGAATGAAAAATGCTGAATACTTTTCATGGAGGATCTATTGTGAATCCATAGAGAATACGAGCGTATCCGGTAGACTTAGGAAGGTTTCAGACTTATGTTGCATGTTCCTGGAAAGAAGTGAATTTACCTGGGTCGATACTGGGGAAGGTACTGCCAGCCAACCAGACTAACATTAATAAAAAGTATGTAGATATTTAAGCTTAATGTCTATATGGGATATAGTAAAGAAGAAGAAAACGGAGTGGGAAATTCATTATTTTGCACCCCAGAATTAACCAGGAATTGATGTCATCATATTCCAATCATGATGCAGATTATACAAGAAATTATAATATCGGGGCTTATGGTCATCTACAAAAGTTGCTTATACCACTCCCATGTCCCACGCATCTGAAAATAAATCATAGAGATCTTCATTTCCAAGGCAGGCAGAAGTAGATACATGATTGATAAGGAGTTTAGACTTATTGTTTCGTTTGAAGACTTTGAAAAGATCCAAAGAGATGTCAATGGACAACCTACTCAAAGAATGACATCACAACATGAATTACTTTTAAAGTAAATCGGGTCAAACTGCGCTATATAACGAATCATTAAAAATTCAATCTAAAATAAGGAATGCCTAATAAACGCAGTGCTTGGCGACAATGAAATTAGAGGAAGCGTGCCTAGGGGTACAACTGTACAACTTTTCGCAAGATCTGGACCGCTATTGTAAAACCTATCTTCAACTTCATATGGAATGTTGGTGTGGTGAAGTGCTGTAGAGCGAGGGTTTTCATCTGAAATCTGACTACCATACAGAGAGCTGCCTGTCCAGGTAATACAGGAGCTCTACGAATAACAACGACAGAAGCAATGGGCTGGGATAACCGCGCAGACCTCGATTACCTCATAATATGAAAGATCTATCTCAAAGACTGTATGCGAAGAGCCATGGATTACATACAATAGCCCACGTCTATACTTTGAGAAAGGTATCTCAACTAAAAATTTTTTAGTGGGAGGATAATCGCATCGAAAACCACTCTCAGATATGTGTCTTTACAAATGGTTGGAGAATAGGTGTGCAGTTTAATCCAAGGTATACTCAGCATCCCTGTATGTCTTCCAACTGGTGGTTTTAGCTTGCAGTAAGGATATTGGAAACAACTTATAATGTACCTAGTGATCGATAGATTTGCATTGACAGACAAGATCCAATCAAAAGTTTGGACTGGAAGACCATTAGATTGGACCAAGTGCAACCTTGTCGCAGTGAGTGTGGATAACAAAGAGATATTTTCTGCTGGGTACCAGCTGATGCTTCGGCCAGGCAGGGTTTGTCTATGAATGTATGGTTAACGAAAAATTTATAGGTGGACATCAAGAATCAGCAAGGAGGATTCTATATTTACAGGCATGTAAGCTTGCTAATCGCAGATATGAAGAACTAACAAAATGAGTGATTTTAAGACAACTATTGCCTAACACATGTGCTATTCAAACGAAACTTCTACTAAGGAGGAGTCGTAATGACGTGGAAGCTGACTGCAGCTATCACAGCACATAAAATTCTTTGGAAAACATTCGCAACACATGCAATCTCCATACAATGCCTTCTGCAGAGCTTATCTGGACGAAGAAGATATTGAGAGCATTCAACACCTTTTGTGTGAATACCCCAACCTTACCAAACGTGGAAGGAATACACTTGGCCAGCTTCTTTTTCGCAAATTGGGAGATAAGAAGTTGGGTGATCTTTTGAGGTGCATAAACTCTCATGGTTGGTTTTAACGCAGCCCTTATTAAAAAAAAAATTGTTCGGATAAAGTTCCCATTAGGTGGCATCATAATTGACCGTCGGTGATTTAAGAGTCACCGATCGAAGGTATTTCGATAGCCGCCACTATATCATATATCCGACAGCAAATAAAACTTCTCATTTGCAAAATCATAATTGGAGCAAGGATTGAAAGTACGTAACACTAAGAAGGTACTTATCACACCCCAGAAATGTAGTGGTTAGCATTGTGAAAACATTTATTGAGATTGATATTTTGGTCATCATTCATTCCATGAAATTACACCTAACTTCACTTTATAGAGAGCGTGAAAATAATTTCAAACGTTTGGCTGGAAAAGTACATACTAATATATAAATTTTTAGTGTTCATATACATTCTTCATTCCACTACCGCATAAAAAACTTCTCACAATATCATCACTGCAAAAGGTGGAACTGATGAAAAATCCTTTTCGTAATAAAATCCTTTACGTAATAAAAGAACACAAAATTCCAAGAGATTTATCTCGAATGCCAGTGTGTCATTAAAACAAAACAATCATGATAAGGGATGATACCAAAATTAAAGATAATTCTGAAGAGTCTTGCGAGGGGCGGGGGGAATACAGAATATACCTAAGTCCTATTCCAAGCACGTTTTTATATTGTTGACACACAAATTTTCGCATTAATTTAGACGGAAGTTGAATTTAGACATATTGAATAGAATTCATCGAATCATTTGATTCCTGCAAAAGTTTAAAAATAGAATTAAAAACTACCAAAATTGATCATATATAGAAAAACAAAATTAAATAGGAAGGATGCTTAATTGTTTGCTTACTGTTTTTCGAATATAAACAAAATATCTACAAATTTCCATCCCTTTTTAATTATATCAGAATTACTTTAACCTAAGTTTTTGTTGTAGATATGCTTGGATTTACGGCTCTTAAAAGAAATTTTTTTTCATGACTGCTGAACATTTTGTATGATATGGAGATACATGCCAATTCAATGGATTAATATTTTGTCATGAAAAAATTATGCATACAATATAATATAGCGTATGTACAAAGGTATTGAAATTTAATAGGCCTTTATGTATTACATTCGTGATGAATAACGTATTCAGTATTGAAAACTGAAAACTGTTTACATTACTTTGATGTTCGACCGTAATTATCTCACGATTTTTTTGGTGTTTTTATACCGAGAGAACTCACATTTACAAAACTCATTCAAAAGAAATAATGTAAATAATATACATAGTGTAAACATATCAATTCGCGTTCATTTAAGGAAATGTCATCCTTACAAGAAGGATTTTTAGTAGAGTATACTTTGTAACCGGTGTTGCCGGTAAAAGCGAATATCAGCGGCTTACAGTGCGTTATAATACCCAAATTGCTTGCTTAACCAGAAATCGCTTGACAATATTCCATTTATTTTCTATAGAGCTAAGATGTCTCGCGGGATCAATCTCTCGAATTATGCCGGTTAATTGGAATCAAAATTTCCTAGATCTATTACGAAAACATAGAAAAGGATAGTTGTAACTGTAATACGCCAAATAACTTGGTTGTTCATAATCAAATCAGAATAATTTTATGGTGGCAAGGTAACAAGCATACATTACGAGCTACATTGCTTGAAGGATTTCCTGAGAGTAGTTTTTCTATATCAAATTACCGTTTCGAGCAGCTATTATCATGATGGCCTTAACAGTATGGACCAAGATAAAAATAAGACTCGGCCCTCGTTGTGAATCTCTTAATTGTAGAATCATAAATCATTTATGAATGAAAGATTTAAATTCATTTATCCTTATAAAGCTACATAGCCGTTCAAAGAATCGTTTGAAAAATGCGAGGAAGAAGTCCAGGTCCATAGCAAAAGAAGTATTGCACAAGCTGCTAATAGTAGCTACCCAATGTACGCTTCCTACTGCTTATATAATAAGGACGAAGATAAAAGTCCAACGCTTTTGTACACAATTCCAAGGAGTCTGAGGGTTTGTTTGGGCAGTAACACATAGATTTGTTAGCTCTCTACTGTTAATCCACCGAAGTTTTCTAGCAATCTATCCATGTAAGCAACCTTTTGTACATCCAACTGAGCCCCGGGTTCCAACTGGTGGAACAGGATTCATATCGCCCATAAAGTAAAGAAATTTTAAGAAGTAAAGGTATGCATGTGAGGAATATGAATGCAAGCAAGAATGTTAAGAGGTCCAGCATGGCCCACAAAGACAGGTAGATCTAAAAAGCTGGTTAATCAAATGCTCCAAAAGAACACTCCATTCTCACATACATACTTGTGAAGATATTTAACAAAAGTGAAAAGAACAATAAAAGAACAACAATACATCACATTATAAAAGAAGTAGTACGAGGAAGCAAAGCAAATATTTTTAAGTACGTCAACGTTGTTGAGTTAGGGTATATACATATATAAATAAATAATCGTAGGAAGCCAAGCTGGAAAGCACGGAGGGACAGTAAATAAATGAATTGAAAGCAAGACTAGTAATCGAAAAGTTAATTAACAACGAAAACTTAGCTAACAACGAACACTTATCCGCCGGTGGGGTACAAATGGAAGCATTTTTCGATGTCACAGCGAATTGTCACTTTGCGAGTAATTATATGACAGGTTGGAAACGAAAAATATTTGAGATTCTTTAAAGTGATAAAAATTCCGAACTCCGGTGAAGCTAGTTAAAATTGTTATTGGAAATTAAAAAATGTTGTAGATAAGATAAGTCAATTGTCTTCTTGTAGAATATAGAGTGAATTATTAATTTGTCTTAAGTAAGGCGTTAGTGCAGTAATAGTATTAAGTCCAAGTAGCTAGTTAGCTAGATTCCAATGTGTGCACGGTTTGGGTAAAAGGAAAGGGCGACCATTTTCGGAATCAACGGTGGAGGAGTTTCCGGCCCTGTCACGAGTTAAAAACACGAGAGTTCAGCGTTGAGATTAATATTTGCTTATTTTCCATCAGAAGAACACCAGAATTGCAATAATTATCGTGGAGATTGATTATTATAAAAACGGAACGAGCCTCATTATTATTGAGAGAGATGGCGAAGAGAAGATAGAAGGGAAACTAAAGAACTTAGAGTATGCGAAGAAGGGAAAATAAGATCAATTTTGGAGACTTAAAAGAAAGTAAAAAAAAAGTTATTGAGCACCTGAGGTCCGCAGATCGTCCTGGAAAGGGCTTATAGAACAACACGTGTGATGAGGCTAGGCATTCCAGAAAAGAACAGTAATCACCATTCAAAGTAGCTGCAAGAAATCAACATAATGGATCACTACCAGACTGGACATAAAGTCTTACAGCCATACTGTACTTAACCACGTGGGATCGTCGTAACAGTCATAGAGGTACCTAAGTTTGAGTAGGTTATATGCTATATAGATTAGTACTAAGTATGTTATATTTTATATTTGTTGCTACATTATATATTGAATTATATATTACTTATTAGTTTTAACCCTAATCCTACCAAGGTGTGACTTTGTGCCACAGTTTAGGTCAACATTTCTATAAAACCTAAAATAAAGATTTATTTAAATCGATTTTTGTGCCGTATTATTGATTATTCGTTATTCCTACAAAGAGCAAAGTATTTTTATTTTAATCACAACACATCTTCCTAAAATAAAAATTTAAATGATTACGAACAAATCCTACCACGTTGTGAATCACAGTCACATCTTGCAAAGAACTAGAATAATCGAAAAATGTAATAAATGTACCGTTTTTTCTTTGCTTAGTCCTTAACAGATCCTTGATTCGAGTTACATACCTAAACTGTGAAAATTGCATTGCAGCACTCCAACTAAAACCGTTGGTCATTTCATGAATATTTGAGATATTTTTGGGTAGAAACATATTAGCGTCTGTATGGTTGCTTGCTTGATATTGTAACGCGGCGAATTTAACAACTGCAGGCCTGGCAGCACGCGCGGATAAATTTTTAGCGAGCGCGCGCGCGCAGATAAATTTGCGAGAGGCCACTGAAGGTCAACGACCCTGAACAACGGACAGATTCTGAACGGTCAGGAGTGAGAATAAATTTTTCCTGGGGAAGATGTTCACTTTTGAAGTAGCGAGCCACCAGTGTAGTACCTCTAGTTGAGCGAAAATCGAAAATTGAACTGTTATGAATTTAATTTAATTTAATTAAGTGTTGTAAAGAACAGTGAATTAAGATTACCGAAATAAAAAAAATAAGAAAATAAGAAATTATTTGATTCGCGAGTGTTGCACATCTTTTACATTCCTTCAAAATTTTTTTGGTTCAGCTTCGCACGGTCAACGGCCGTCGAGAATTGGTTGTATATAGTTCCTTCAGCACAGTTTTACAGAACGAAGAAACCAGGAAAAATACGGGGGAAATCTCCACGGCCACCCCGCAATAATCAGCACAGGTTCCCCAGCGAGGAGCCCCAAGCTCACATTCCTGCAGACATCTAATAAAAAAAAAACAACTAAAGCTAAGTACCTTTCATTTGTTTCTTCTTTTTTTTGTTTTGTTGTTCTCCGAGGTTCATATCTGGAAGCGTTTTCTTTTTTCCCTCGATTTTAAATTCTTATCATAGCACAACAGCTGTAGGGTCAACGAACTTTGCTGGAGGAGCTTAATGTCAAAGCTCTCTAGCGAGTATCTCTTGTTCAAGCTAAAAAAAAAAGAAATAACAATAAAAGAGACTCAACAAAGGCTCAGCACACATATTTAGGACTCACGAGAATCACGGAAAGAAGGGACTCGAATTTGTGCAATTCTTTTGTTTTGTTTTGCTTTGCGATTCCTTCACCCACTTCTAATTTGCGTTGAAGTTCACAGAGTTCAGGAGTTTTGGGGTGAAGCGGTGCTTTATTTATAAATCTAGGTTATGTTTCTCTTTTAAACTCAAGCTTGAAAACAGAACTCTTCGTTTTCCATTTGAAGATAGATCACTTCCAGCGGTGTGACGATATCGAGAAAGTTTTGGTGACAATGGCGCTTTAAATTATTTATAACTTCAAACAGAACTCTTCGTTTTCCATTTGAAGATAGATCACTTCCAGCGGTGTGACGATATCGAGAAAGTTTTGGTGACAATGGCGCTTTAAATTATTTATAACTTCTTTATCAGACACAAGAACAAAAAGGAAAACCGACATTGTACAAATAAACACCGGCCGTGTATACCTAATTAGTGTCAGAATTACGAATCCCGACAGAAAACAGCTGGTTTAAAAATTTCGAAAGCAAGAACTTACAGCGATTCTCTCCCTTAGTCGATATGTATCCCACAGCACGGGAATTTTGTGAACCTATAAAGGAACTTTAAATTCATTCCGAAAGCTTTTAAAAGCTTAGTAAAACCACAAAGGTACAACTCGGTGATCTAGCCAATACATCACCCAGATACTGCAGTAGCTTTAGGACGGTATATGCACGAATCCCAAAGCTTTGTGTGGAATTCTGATTGTTCCCTCTCCTCCGCTCGGCCGAGGCGATCAGTAATAAACAATTTAAAATTATTTTTTTTGATTGCATTTAAATTAAACAAAAACGTTACAACATTAAACAAAAACGTTACAATTGGTGTCAAGTGTGGGGTACACGAAATATATCTCAAACGATATTTCTCCCATCCTCTCAAATTACAGCACTACCTACATACAGTTGGAAAATTTTAATTTATTTGTTGAATTGATGAATTATTTGAATTTTTTTTATGTTTTTTTGTGTCACATCATTTGAATTTCTTAGATTAAGTTTCTTTTCAGCTTATTTTTGTTTTTTTTCTTCCCCTTTTGAATTTTAGGATAAGTATACAAGTACACTACTAGCGTTACGGATCGAAGTAGTCTTATTTTTTTTTAGAGCTTGCAGACTGAACTTTTGTCTTTCTATTTTTGTTTGTTTTATAATTACCTGCATTAACGATTGTGGAAGCGGAGAAATAAAGTTCATGCGCTCGAATTTGCAACTTCCTGGTGCCCTTTATAATTTCATTTTTTATTTATTTTTAAGTTGGTTCTGGTTTTCTTTTATTTTATTTTTTTTTCTTTTCTCTTCTTCTGAAGTTCAAAAAGGATAGTTCTTGGATTTTTAGAGTAACTATAGTCGTGCAGATACAGCTCGACTCTGAACTTTGAGCATTATCTGTAATTTCTGTACTCCCCTACAAGTGATAAAGTGTTCCCTTGTGCTGCGTTGATCTCTTCAACTGCTAAGCCAAGTCTTCTGTACCTTTTCTTCTAAGCTCGCGAAATTTTGGTCTACAATTCCATTTTCTCCTTCCGTATCAGGGAACTTCTTTTTCACACGGCCAAAATGAACGAGGAACAGATGCAAGAAATGAAAGAGCAGATGAAGCAGATGGTTTCTGGCCTAGTGACAGGAATTGTTAATGAGTTGAAAGAGGAGTTAAAAGCCGAACAGCAGGCTTTTTATGCAAAAATGAAGACAGAAGTCTGTAGTACGGTGACTGAAGTGTCCAAGAAAGTTTCCGAATTAGAAAAAACCCTTAGTGGTACATCGTT
>OZ002743.1:164408920-164567471 GCA_963924295.1 Dioctria rufipes
AAAAATGACTGGAACTATGGAGCAATCTTGATACATGAGATTGCATGCATTATGCGCTGGTCCTCGATATTTTCCTGTTAAGTGGCAATGATCCCGAACTCGTTCCTCATCAGCTGCAAACGTTTTTTCACATATATGGCAGCAAATATTTTCCATATGTGAACGTCGTTCCTCTTTAGTCAGGGGCTGCATTGGCCTGATGTTCAGCTTTTCCTGTACAGCTATGGATGCAATCTTTTGCAATTCTAATGCAAACCATTTTTGACAGTCCTTGCCTCGATATGCTCTGTAATATGAGAGCTTAGCATCATGTTTGCAGTGGAAATAGAAGCCTATGCTATGAACTTCATGTTCCTGGATTCGCTGTGTATTTTGATCGTTTCCCTTAATCGGCTTCAATATTGACTCAAGATCGGCATACACACAAAACAGGACTGGATTCTTATGGTTATAATTCTTAAATTCCAGCCATTTCTTTTCCTCTGATGGAAACATAATTCTGCAATCATTTTGCTTCTCGCATTCGGGAGTGTGTGATGCTAATTTTTCTTCAGAGTGAAAGTAGAGCAAACATCTGTCGCATATATGCCTTTTAGCATGATTTTTCGAAGTTTGTTTCGATATGAGTCGGGAAAGATCTTTAATCCAGCAGAAATGATATCTGCTGGCATCATCATCATCATCCATATGATTATCAGCCTGGTCATAGTCATCTTGTAGCATTAAGACATTTACATGTCGCTCGATTCTGTGTTTCGTAAGTCTAACTGGAACTGTGGTGAGGAAATGCTCTTTCTCCAGGATGAACACGTTTACTGATAAATTGTTCTGGTCTTCAAATTGTGTAATTTGCCTAAGTGTCATGGGAAATGTTATCCCAGTTAAATTAAGTACTGTAGAGTAATGTGGATACGATGAGATCCTATTGGTGTTAATATTTGCAGGATATAGCGCTGATGTTACGGCCCATGCGAAGCATGCTTCATCATTATTTTGCACATTGATGCAAGCTTTCTTTGATGCAATTTCCTTTGGTAGGGGTATATACGAAGATCCTCGAAGCTGCTCAAACTTGTTGATGTGTACTGCTAGATGTATTATTGAGTGCAGTGCCCAGCCACTGTCTTTTTCCTGGAAATCTTCCAGCTGAGTGTGTATTGGATCCGAAATGTTTGATTTAAACCACTCCTTTAAATTGTCATCTGCACTAATTGGAGCAGTTCTCGATTGGAAATATTTAACGTCTTTTATCATTTCATTGTCACCAGTTTCTTTAACAAATTCACCGCAAAACGTTGTAGAAACTTTAATATTAAAATAATGTTTTAAGGTATTTTTAACACGACGCGTAAATAATTTGGCAGCGTCTTGCATAAATAGCTTCGGATCGATATGCTTTAAATTTGCAATAACACCTTGTCGAATTCTCTCTGCGAACGCTGTCTTTATTTCCTCCCACTTTACAAAATCACTTCTTCTTATGCGAGTAATTCCTCTACCTCGACGGGGAGTTCTCAATAGTGCTCTCAATGCTTTAATTTGCTCGAGACAGCTCTCGAAATGTCGTTTCCTAGCACTCTTATTGCACTTCCGTAATGCAACTTGAAATTTATGCATGTTTCTATTACACTTTTGAACAATATAGTCTTTCTTCACTGAATTTTTTAAACACTCCATCACATCTTTTCGCAAGTTTTCAATTACTGAAAAACTTTTATTTACTAGCGCGGTTGTCATTTTTTATTTTATTTTTATGTACTATCACGGAGACTCACTAAAACTGACTGGTGCTCCTCAAGAGTTTCCTTGCGCTTTTATAGCAACGGTTTGTAAACATGAATGATCCTGCTGCTAAAATTGCACAGGATGAATTCCAACGAATTTGCTTACAGGCTGAGATGATATCGAATTACACGATAAAAAAATCATTCAAATTAATTTGATTACTTTATTCTGCTGGTCGAATTTGCAAATGAGATTGTTTACATACAAGAAAAATTTGTTTACATTCCAATGAAACGTTTCGATTGGTAAAATTCTTGGAACAATAAATTTTTTTTGGCTGCCTACAGGAAGTGTGGTATCAAATTACATGAAAAGAATAAATGTGCTGATATTGCTTAAATTTGTTTACAGCAGGATGTGAAAATTTGTTTACGAATTCCAATGAAACGTGTCGATCAGTAAAATTCTTGGAATTGGGCGGCTTACAGGAAGTGTGGTATCAAATTACATGATAAGAATAAATGTGCTTAAATTTGTTTACAACAGGATGTGAAAATTTGTTTACGAATCTTGTGATGATCGATATCTGCAACTTCCGTTCAGCAAAACAACAAAAACCGAGGTGATGATGCCATGTTGTGAAATTCGTTATCTGCTCAGCTAAGAAAACTTCAAGCATGACAAACCCCTTAGCTAATTGTTTGTCTCGAAAACCAGAGCCCGTAGAGGATTTGTGATGAAAATTTCGTTCCCCCTCCCACCCCACACCGGCAAGAATTCATTTCCATGAGCATTGAATTATTAATACGCTAATATCTCGAAAACCAGAGCCCGTAGAGGATTTCTGATGAAAATTTCATTACCCCCCCTCCCTGTCTTTATTATCCCCCTCCACATACCCGCCATCCAGAGTCCATTGGCACAATTTTTCAATGATATAAGTCTTGGGGTTTCTTTTTTTGTTGATTTTCACACCAGGCGTTCTCGGTTCGATTCCAACACAAAGCCAATTTTTTATTTCAGCGAGGATAGAGCTTGAGACGCCAAGCAAGGACTTGTGAGTTGTGGCGTAATACCTCAAATTGTATCGTGTGTGCGTGTGTGTGTGTGTGTGTGTGTGTGTGTGTGTGTGTGTGTGTGTGAAGGTCAATGACATCAGGGTCAGGGTCAAGGGCCATAGGTCAAAGGTCAAAGGTCAAAGGTCAAGGGTCAAAGGTCAAGGGTCAAAGGTCAAAGGTCAAGGGTCAAAGGACAATGACCTCAGGGTCGGTGACGTCACATCTGTCTGGCCAAACTGACCCTATACTTACTAGGGTGCAGTCAAGACCAAATGACACATCCCGGTAGTACCGGTTAATCCCCCACCTCTGGTATAGAACTCTACCCATATATAGCAACTTTAAAGAATATTCATACAACACCTCCATGGTCTCATGGTAGAGCGCATCGGATTTTACAAAACCAAGCGTTCTCGGTTCGATTCCAGCAAAAGCCAACATTATTTTATTTAAAAAATCAGCTATGACAGAGCTTAATCAGCTGACGGGGATCAGCCAACCAGATGACGTCATCACCTGGTCAACCAGACGATAGGAAAGGAATTCTCCGGGCATGCCCTGTGACGTATACCACTAGACGGAATCCCCCTCAGTGGCCCAGACCCCCGTCCAGAGCCACCAAAATAGTTGGTTTCTACCTTGCACTTTTTGTATGGAAATAGAATGAACATAGTGTAACTACTCATCCTCTATCTTAATTTATTGCTACTACTCAGATTTATTTTGAATAGCTTTATCCCAATTAAGCGTGAATTTAATTCCCGTGTCATTGAATTGAATGCCTACCTATATATATAATCAGTAATCAACAATTAAGGGATCCTATATGTATCTACATACATCTGTAAGTACCCAGATAAATGAATGCATTTTACGTTCATCACCAGCTTTTTAATCCTGTACGGGGCTTATTAATTTTTCAACCATCCTTCCACATTCATACATAATTTGTTGTATGCAATTTTAATGAATCAGAGGAGTCATTTATTGTGTACATTTAATGTTTACATATTTTGTAAACCATTTTTTTACCCTCCTCCCAGCACACCTTTCATTATGCCATCATCCAAAATTTCTTATGATATTTATATCGTGTTACAAAAATTGTACAATTTAGTTATGAAACCATCATCATCATGGCTTTGTAACCAGCCCAACTATTATCTCCTGAATACTTGTTTTCTATTATAAAAATATAGATTATATTTTTTGTGTTATTGCATTAATAAAAAAATATGAAAATGTAGGCGTATACTATATGGTGTATTATGAGTCTGATGTTGGTATGTTAACGTGCAAAAATTTACATCGAACAATTGAAAAAAAATTCCCACAGAAAAATAATCCATATAATGTAGGCACCAATTTGGAGTCTCTTGAGAGAACTGCTGGAATTTAATGGTTCAACGGAAATAGGGGCCTTTATTTGTGTGAATGGGGAAAGGATCACCATGATCGACAATCAATCTATGTGGCGTTGTTTTTTTATTTTTCAACTGCTTGCCATGTGTTTCCAAATTCCAAAATAATCCTTTTCGAGAAATCAAACATTCTGTTTCTATGGTTAGGTTATTTTATTACCACAAAGCAAATGTAGCAATGTTAAGGAATAAAATCGGGGTTCAGGATATTACTATATATCTACATATATACTCGTGAAGGTATATATGTAAGCATATATCGATATATAAGTATATATTTTTTTTCGTTGTATAGATGAGAAGAGCATTGAGTTTTCTACATTGAGGTTATTGTGGTCAGATGGGTGTGCAATAAATCCTGGTGGAAACAAATCCCCATAGGTATATATATTCGTGTGGATATTGAATTCCTAATGATTTTTCCTAGTTTTGTTCAGGCAGCTATTAGTCTTATCATCATATCATTGTGAATTTATACCATCTTTTTTTCGTAATTTATTTCTAATGCTTTGATTTCCTATAGAAGACGCTTGTACTCTGTAAAAAAAAAACATGTTTTCCAGGTGAGAAAAATGGTGTGGTAATTATGATATTTTCCTGTAAGATATAAAATCTCTAAATATATTATGGTGTACGCTTGGGGACCCTGGCCAAAGTGATGTATCAGTGATTTGCTGATATTCAGGCCAGGAAAGCTTCAGCTATGAATATATTTATGTTTTGCGGAAGTATTCATAGGAACAATCAGTGAGGAAGAATTTAGATTTATATGTCTACAAATTGGATAATCGCAGACGGGGAGAACTATAAGACAGAGCTATGTCCCAGGATAGGTATGTTTCAGGAAGATAGAAAATCTGCTATGGAGGACTCGGATTGACGTGTTGGATGGAGCTTTACTGAATATATTGTGGGACACTACCTATGTGATATATGTACATACGTTTCGCTCCATATAATGATTTCTACAGAATCTGTATGGACGAGGACGAGATTGAGTGTGTTCAGTATTTACTATGTGAATTCCTCAACCTTGCTAAACGTAGAATGATATTGCTTAATGTGCACTTGGGGGGGGGGGGTTAGCAAATATAGAGTTGATGTACCGAGTAAGCTCCATTAACTCATATGGGTGGCTTTAACACACCCCCTAGATTGAGCAAAGATCTCCAGGTAGGGTCTTGATGAGGTGGCCCCACATAAGGTGCTATTCATCTAAGTGCGGCTAATTGCAGGTATTTCGGTAGTCGCGCTATAATCCAATCTACCATAGTCTACCCTTTATTATATTTCCAGTTCACATTATCGTAATGTCTCTAATATTTAAGGATTGTGCCTTTTCATGTGTTGACTGGACAACGGACTCTATAGCTGGGTTCTTTTGTATACCTTGTTCTAGAACTCCCATATTCTGGAGAAAACAAATTATTCTGTCGATTGAAACGAACTATTTGTACTGTTCGCTTCATTTATGTAAATTTTATATGAAATTGTATGAGGCGTTTTTTTGTGTATCTATTGTTCTGCTCTGTTCTTCGGACACAAAAGAACACAGCTTATAGTAACGTTTCGAGTTTCATTCACGTGGTTGTATATACATATATGTTGTTGCTACCAGCGTATTACAATTATGCTTTTGGAATGTTGGTCTAAAGTGTTTAGCAATATACTCCCCACTATGTCATCACAACATAATCAACATTGCATTATTGTTAAAAACATTTCGGATAAAAAAAAAAATATTTCATTGATATACATATATAGACATAAATTTAAACGAAAAACTTATTACCAACATCATAAGGGATCATCAAGAGTACTTAATTTGTTTTAAGAGCGGGCTGAATAGTTTCCCATATTATTGCATAAACTAAAGAATATAAAGATCAAAAATGCGATTGATTCAATTTACTTGGATGAGGGTCTATCGACAAAATGGAATCTATTTGCAAAGGGATCTAATGAGATGGACGAACAGGCGCATTAAAATATTATTGTAAATTTTTAGGCCACTATATATTACGCATGTGTGAATATCATACTTATATCAAATAAAAGGCCTTCATATATTATTTTCATTATTATCATTCAAGACCCAGGCTTCCTCTATATGTTATTATTAAAAATACGCCACCGACAATATTCGCATATTATTTTTAGCAAACTTAGTCACAAGTCATTATGTTGCTACTAAGGACAATAACTTGTCATCAATGCGAAAAAATAATTTTCTCTCACAACTCTGTCAAACACAGCTGCGTCAAATTTAACGTTATTTGAATTTCTTAAAAAAAATGTTTAGAGTACCTAAACGTGTTATAAAAGAAAGGTAAAATTGCCACTTTCTTTAAAATTTTTCCAAAATTGTGGACAGCAACCAGCAAAAAGTTTAATGGCTTCGGTGACTATGTCTAAC
Organism: Dioctria rufipes; assembly: GCA_963924295.1. NCBI lineage: Eukaryota > Metazoa > Arthropoda > Insecta > Diptera > Asilidae > Dioctria > Dioctria rufipes. The sequence continues at coordinate 164,415,541 of OZ002743.1, forward strand.
GTTTATTAGACAGGAGTAAATATTATACCAGTTGAATTTCGAAGCTTCGAAAGAATACTCAACCTACAAAATTTCGAAGGCCGAAGCTCCGAAAGCTCGAATATTGCGCAAAGACATTAAAGGCGGCGCTAGGAAAAGTTTTGCATTTATTGCTTGACTCGACTTATAATCGATATATGGGATTTATGAAGTTGCAAATTGTACTAAAGGAAAAATTAGTTAGATATGAAATCGTCTAGTGGTTGGATGTTGAACCCATCGAAACAGGAACGGTTTACAAATGAAGTCCTTAAGTATGACCAATACTTCCAGCGAAGTCAAATGTACGAAGTTTGGTACATTATTCAATAGAGCAGTATTTTTCCGTCGATTTATCATAATTTGGAGCAATTCATGGGTACGCTGAACAGAATTAAGAAATATTAAAACAGTGTGTAAAAAATGTTTCCAAATTTACAATGGTTTAATGGATAAGTTTATTCGAGAAAAAAAAATAAATTGGGCCTTAAAAGTTGAATTGATATTTCATAACTCAATTCAAAAGAATCATTTGTATTCTTATTATACTATGATGAAATCTGTTGAATATCATGTGTTTGATTCAAAATTTGTAATAAGGCATTTTCCCTACAAAAGGTGGGGTGGTTGTGATTTTTATATATGTTATTTAGTTCCGAGCCCCGATGAAAAATTCAAGTTTTCACGTGGATCCCCCGCGAGTTATAAGTTCCCTTCAAGGAATTCATAAATAAAAATTATTAATACACTTCGGGTTTGGTTAATAAAACTTTATTTCCGATTTCTTGCTAGTCAAAATGATAACTGACTGAAAAATTCTTTCTAATTTTTGACAAAAGTACTTTTACATTTTTAAGAACTCATTACTTTACGAAACGTGTCTTCTGTTCTTTTGAATAACAGGAAGGTGTCAGCTTTCATATAATGTCTGAGTATTTACTCGGGTCACTTATTCTATGCGAATATTAAATTGTCTTTTATTTTAAATATGATTCATATGCATATGTTGGCTATTTGATGTATTGCAATGCAACATGCCTATGTACGTAACTTGCGCGGTACGGCATTGTGGATGTAAGGAGCAAAAATTATTTTTTTTTTCATAATAATTCCTCAACGGTTGATCCTACGAAAAAATGTAACAACATCAATTTGAAGGAGACTAAATTCTCTAAAGTTTTTGTATAAACATTTTTTTTTTGTATTTGTAAGTCTGTTGCGTAACGAGTTACAGCGGCGGAAAAGTAAACACTCTGCGATTAAGAAAATTTGGTAGTCTTCCACAAAATACCCTGTATTTTAATATCCACGTAGTACTGTGTAAATTTACACTGTTTTTTCAGAGCAGCAATTTTCAATGATAAAAATTATACTTTACAAAAAAATATATATATAAATATAAATTAATCGGAACCGGGTTCGTATGGACAACTGCTCTTTCCATCCAATGTGTTTATATTACCATGACCTTAAAATGTGGATACCACGGTGTCAAACAATATTTTTAGACTGTGTATGTTATAAGCCTAGATGGTGAAAATTCTTTTGGTTTTAACTCGTACTTTTATTCAACCAACATGTAGCCTCCAAATCATCGAAGATACATACATATTACAATATTCCTCCCAATATGGCTTTCCAGTGAATATTGTGTTATTAACAGACACCCTCTATTATTAGTGTTTACACCCAAAACTCATATGGAGAATTTAGTGTTATCCAAAGGTCAAAGAATTTGTTTTTCAATGCTCATCTGTTTCTCAATAAACACATTGAAAAAAAAAACAAAAAAAAATTACCTCTTTGATGAAAGAAAAAAATGAGGCGTATTAATCAATTAGATGTCGTGTCCCAGTGCAATCACTCAATAAAAACCAACAATTAATCGGACAAAACTTTCTTTACATGAAACACTCGAATTTCTTTGCACGTTATAAATCTTTATTTTGCTGATTTCTTTTATTTAACTGACCTATCCTAATAATCTTTAAGTAGTCCGAACCGAAACTTGACACTCTAAAACAAAGTCGCGACTGAATACTTCACGGCACTCGCCAGACCAGTCATTGGTCTTTTATGTCCGATACTCGGAAGTAAACTTTCTTCGCTCACAACGCGGATGTAAACAATCGACAACAACCTTATCGTTTGTTCTACCGGTTGCAGCACCTGAATCGCTTAGTAGTAAACAATCGCCTTACATAATAATTACCATGCGAGGTTAATTCTTATTGTAATCGTCGATTGCTCCACTAAGCGCTCATCGCAGCCAGCTGTTGGGCTAATCAACAAAACAACCGACAGTTGCAGAACAATACCATGCGAGGTTATTGTTTATCAATTGCTGATTATTTCGCTGTAATGCCTTTGGCTGCTGGAAGAATCCTCCGTATATCGGGCCATAACATCCTTGAAACCAAATATTATTTTTCATCTTTGAGCAAGCAATCTCTTCGGATGAATGATACTTCGCGGAATTTCTCAAATGAATAAATTATTAATATTTGAACTCTTATACAGTTTTGTGTTTTTCATTTTTTGTTTTTTATTGCGCCCGATTAAGATTTGAGTACTTAAGTAATTATCATTAATTAATTAGTGGAAATTGTTTATTAAGAAGAAACGCAAAAGTTTCTTCTTTATAATTTTAATATTCTCACTTCAAGTTACTTTTAAAGAATTGAAGAAAAACTTCTATTTAATAAAGTTAAAATTGGAATTTCCTGTATAACTTTGGACAACTGGACGAATTTTTAAATACATTTAAAATCAATTTTGATTAAGAAAATGAACAGAGTCTCTTTTTCTGTTTTCATTTATAAATTGATTACTTTCTTCTATCGAAACAATCTTGAAACGATAAATCTGCCGTTATTAAATGTGAACATGGAACTATCAATAATTTCTAACAGGTACGAAAAAATTAATTTATTTTTAATTTTCCACATAAATTTCATATTTTTTATAAACTTCTTAAATATAAAAATAAAAACTATAATTATAGCTTACACTACTAAAACTGGTGGGGGTTTCTAAAGTTCACTGGCATTTGTAATCCTATCATTAAGCGTCCCCAATTACTTAGTTACAAAATCTTATGATTGACTTTGCAGTATTTTAATCAGTACTAGTAGAAAACAGGCCACCCAACAACCGAGTCCATAATTTTGGTCTGTTGGAAGGACTGCTCTCCAGGAAATTTCACGCACGCAGTGTTGAAGCATGGCACCGAGAAATCTGAAAACTATAGTTGTCAGGAAATTATTATTAGTGACTTATCTGAACAGCTTATAATTTCAAAAACTAATTTGGAAATATAAGAGCAGATATGTACGTGAACCAGTTAAAAAACAAAAAACAAAAATAAAAAAACAAAAAACGATGAAAAAGAAATTTGCGGAAAGCATCTCGAATCCCAGCATGCCTTTATTTTTTAATAAAAAAAAAATATGTAAAAAAACAAACATTTAAAACAAAATGAAGAAAAAAATAACAAACAAATAACAATTAAAATAAATTGAAGAAAAAGAACAATTACAAGAATAATAAAAAAAATAAAAGTAATAAAAATTTACATGCTTCAGAGAGAAGTCTGTTCTAACGACGGACAACTTTAGCTAGTAGTTGAATAAATTAAAAATTCTTTTCTATATATACTTAGTTGTTCCAAGTAATTATTTTTGATACGCGTATTTCAGATTATATATAAGAAAGAATTTTTAATATATCTTAATCATGTTTCATAAAAATCTCACGGTTCAGTCATAGTGAATATAGTAGTTGAATATTGAAATAATATTGCGCGTAATACTGATTGCATCTTACCTCTCGGGTTGAATGCACAGTTGGTAGTTTGCAATTATCAATCTTCGAAGATCTTCCACAAAAATTGTTGCGTTCCACCAGGTTCGGTTTTGGGTTCATTGCTTTTCTTCATCTTTTAACCAAACTCAGCTTGATCCGGGCACTTATTCTTCCCATAATAACATATGGTTATGCTTCTAAATTGTATTCAGCGTCATTGCGCAAATTACATTACATTACATATATCGAATAAAATTGTATATTTATCAACGAATGTCAATACTTCTCTATAAAATTCTTAATTCTAAGCTACCCGAGTATCTTTATTATAAATTTGTTTTTTCACGTTTAAAACGCACTAATGCTCTTACTGTTTCACGATTTCTATCCAGGCTATCAGACCATGGAATCATGTTCGATTTACTATCAGGGACGTACGTAGATCAGCTAAATGTTTTGAGATTTTAGTTTAAACTAAAAGCTAAATTTACAGCTTACTATTGCAATAAAAGTATTTAAATGCCGAAATCATGCTGTAACGAGCCTGTTGCCCGAAAAAATTTGATTGAGATGAACTAGCTTCTGCTTAAGACCTAACCACTGGTTAATATTGAATTGTTTTCTTCCTTTTACTCAAGATGCGACTTACTACAACTACTAAACTCCTGCTGAGTCTTAACCCTAATCATACCACGATATTTTATAACAAATCCTACCACGATGTGACTTTCAGTTTGAGAAATACTTTTACTTATTTTAACACAAAAATAATATTTATAGAAACACATTTATTTTTAACACAGAAACACATGTTATCAAAAACAATAACAAAAAAAATATGTTCATAAAACTATCGAAATTAGACTATAAATGAAACCATTTCACAAGATATCGAGAAGCAACCATACAGACGCTAATTTGTTTCTACCCAAAAATATCTCAAATATTCATCAAATGACCAACGGTTTTTGTTTCACAGTTTAGGTATGTAACTCGAATCAAGGATCTCTTAAGGACTAAGCAAAGAAAAAAGGGTACATTTATTACATTTTTCGATTGTTCTAGTTCTTTGCAAGATGTGACTGTGATTCACAACGTGGTAGGATTTGTTTGTAATCATTTAAATGTTTATTTTAGGAAGATGTGTTGTGATTAAAATAAAAATACTTTTTTTCTTTGTAGGAATAACGAATGATCAATAATACGGCACAAAAATCGATTTAAATAAATCTTTATTTTAGGTTTTATAGAAACTGTGACACAAAGTCACACCTTGGTAGGATTAGGGTTAAAACTAATAAGTAATATATAATTCAATATATAATGTAGCAACAAATATAAAATATAACATACTTTGTACTAATCTATATAGTATATAACCTAATCAAACCTAGGTACATCTATGACTGTTACGACGATCCCACATGGTTAAATACAGTATGGCTGTAAAACGTTATGTGTAGTGTGGTAGTAATCCATTATGTTGGTTTTTTGCAGCTACTTTCAATGGTGATTACTGTTCTTTTCTGGAATGCCTAACCTCATCACACGTTTTGTCCTATAAGCCCTTTCCAGGACGATCTGCGGACCTCAGGTGCTCAATAACTTTTTTTTACTTTCTTTTAAGTCTCCAAAATTGATCTATTTTCTGTTCTTCGCGTACTCTAAGTTGTTTAGTTTCCCTTCTATCTTGCCTTCGCCATCTCTCTCAATAATAATGAGGCTCGTTCCATCTTAATTATAATCAATCTTCACGATAATTTTTGCAATTCTGGTGTTCTTCTGATGGAAAATAAGCAAATATTAATCTCAACGCTGAACTTTCGTGTTTTTAACTCGTGACAGGGACGGAAACTCCTCCATTTCTGCTTGTGCTAGTTCCGCGAGTCATCCCACACCATTGATTCCGAAAATGCTCGCCCCTTTCCTTTTACCCAAGCTGTGCACACATTGAAATCTATCTAAGTAGCTACTTGGACTTAATATTATTACTGCACTAACGCCTTACTTAAGCCAAATTAATAATTCACTCTATATTCTACAAGATGACAATTAACTTATCTTATCTACAACATTTTTTAATTTCCAATAATAATCTTAACTAGCTTCACCTGAGTTCGGAATTTTTATCACTTTAAAGAATCTCAAATATCTTTTGTTTTCAATCTGTCATATAATTACTCGCAAAGTGACAATTCGCTCTGACATCGAAGACTATTTGCATTTGTACCCAACCGACGGATATTTGTTCGTCGTTAACTAAGTTTCCGTCGTTAACTAAGTTTCCGTCGTTAACTAAGTTTTCGTCGTTAACTAAGTTTCCGTTGTTAACTAAGTTTCCGTTGTTAACTAAGTTTCCGTTGTTAACTAAGTTTTCGTTGTTAATTAACTTTTCGATTACTAGTCTTGCTTTTAACTCATTTATTTTCTGTCCCTCCGTGCTTTCCAGCTTGGATTCCTACGATTATTTATTTATATATATGCCCTAACTCAACAACGTTGACATCCCTGGAATACTAACCCGTTTTGATATTCGCTTATTGGTAACCCTGAGTAAATATTACTCACACACGAATAAATTATAAACAAACGAGTTGAAATATTTTAGCGGAATACGATAACAGAAAAATGAAAGAACAGCATTGCTCCAAGAATAATTTAAGATTTACATAAACAAATTTTAATTAATATAGTAAGGATAATTAGAAATGAAGGAATCACATTTTATACATCTTGCAAGTTTTTTTTGTCATGAAGAGATTTTGTACTACAATTTTGGGTTCCCGGCCAATGAGGAGCATGAGGAATGAGAGGACTGACCTACTGGGAAGGCTCTTCCTCCCTTAAACTAACAATTACGCTTCATGCAATGCACTTAAGAAGGGGGGACGCTGTGGTCATATGTCGTGAAGAGCAGTGCAGCTTTCAAGCAGAAAGTGAGTAAAATTTACTCACGGGTAGCATTCCAGGGTTAAAAATACTTGCTTTGCTTCCTCGTACTACTTCTTTTATCATGTCATGTATTGTTGTTCTTTTATTGTTCTTTTCACTTTTGTTAAATATCTTCACACGTATCTATGTGAGAATGGAGAGATCTTTTGGAGCATTTGAGTAACCAGCTTTTTAGGTCTCCCTGCCTGAACCTCTTAACATTCCTGCTTGCATTTATATTCCTCATATGCATACCCTTACTTCTTAAAATTTCTTTACTTTATGGGCGATATGAATCCTGTTCCACCAGTTGGAACCCGGGGCTCAGTTGGATGTACAAAAGGTTGCTTACATGGATTACTATGCAACGATTTTGCTAGAAAACTTCGGTGAATTAACAGTAGAGAGCTAACACATCTATGTGTTACTGCCCAAACAAACCCTCAGACTCCTTGGAATTGTGTACAAAAGCGTTCGACTTTTATCTTCACCCTTATTATAGAAGCAGTAGGAAACTTAGATTGGGTAGCTACTATTAGCAGCTTGTGCAATACTTCTTTTGCTATGGACCTGGATTTCTTCCTCGCATTTGTCAAACGAATCTTTGAACGGCTAGGTAGCTTTATAAGGATAAATGAATTTAAATCATTCATTCATAAATGATTTATGATTCTACAATTAAGAGATTCACAACGGTGGCCGAATCTTATTTTTATCTTGGTCCATACTGTTAAGGCCATCATGATCATAGCTGCTCGAAACGGCAATTTGATATAGAAAAACTACTCTCAGCAAATCCTTCAAGCAATGTAGCTCGTAATGTATGCTTGTTACCTTGCCACCATAAAATTATTCTGATTTGATTATGAACAACCAAGTTATTTGGCTGTTATCTAGGAGCGTATTACAGTTACAAATATCCTTTTCTATGTTTTCCGTAATAGATCTAGGAAATTTTGATTCCAATTAACCGGCATAATTCGAGAGATTGATCCCGCGAGACATATTAGCTCTCAAGAAAATAAATGGAATATTGTCAAGTGATTTCTGGTTAAGCAAGCAATTTGAGTATTATAGCGTACTGTAAGCCGCTGATATTCGCTTTTACCGGCAACACCGGTTACAAAGTATATTCTAATAAAAATCATTCTTGTAAGGATGACATTTCCTTAAATGAACGCGAATTGATATGTTTACCCTATTTATATTATTTACATTATTTCTTTTGAATGAGTTTTGTAAATGTGAGTTCTCTCGGTATAAAAACACCAAAAAAATCGTGAGATAATTTTTGGTCGAACATCAAAGTAATGTAGACAGTTTTCAGTTTTCAATACTGAATACGTTATTCATCACGAATGTAATCCATAAAGGCCTATTAAATTTCAATACCTTTGCACATACGCTATATTATATTGTATGCATAATTTTTTCATGACAAAATATCTATCCATTGAATTGGCATGCATCTCCATATCATACAAAATGTTCAGGAGTCATGAAAAAAAATTTCTTTTAAGAGTCCTATTTTAACAAGAATTTGTGATACCGTAATTCCAAGCTTATCTACAACAAAAACCTATTTTAAAGTAATTCTGATTTAATTAAAAAGGGATTGGCTTTTTGTAGAGATTTTGTTTATATTCGAAAAAGAGTAAGCATACAATAAAGCATCCTTCCTTAATTCCCTTCCTTAATTTTGTTTTTCTATATTTGGTCAATTTTGGTCCTTTTTAATTCTATTTTTAAACTATTGCAGCAATCAAATGATTCTATGAATTCTATTCAATATGTCTAAATTCAACTTTCGTCTAACCTAATGCAAAAATTTGTGTGTTAACCATGTAAAAACGTGCTTGGAATAGGACTTAGGTATATTCTGTATTCCCCCGCCCCTAGCAAGACTCTTCAGAATTATCCTTTAATTTTGGTATCATCCCCTTTCATGACTGCTTTGTTTTAACGACACACTGGCATTCGAGATAAATCTCTTGGAATGTTGTGTTTTTTTTACGTATATGTTAGAATGTCAGTCACGAACACGACTTGCGTTCAAATCATCATAAAGTCTGCGAAAGGATTTTTCATCAGTTCAACCTTTTTCAGTGATGATATTGTGAGAAGTTTTTTATGCGGTAGTAGAAGGAAGAATGTATATGAACACTAAAGATTTATATATTAGTATGTACTTTTCCAGGGAAATGTTTGAAATTATTTTCACGATCTCTATAAAGTGAAGTTAGGTGTAATTTCATGGAATGAATGATGACCAAAATATAATCTCAATAAATGTTTTCACAATGCTAAGCACTACATTTCTGGGGTGTGATAAGTACCTTCTTAGTGTTACTTACTTTCAATCCTTGCTCCAATTATGATTTTGCAAATGAGAAGTTTTATTTGCTGTCGGATATATGATAGAGTGGCGGCTATCGAAATACCTGCGATCGGTCACTCTTTACTCACCGACGGTCAATTATGATGCCACCTAATCGGAACTTTATCCGACTAAGTTTTTTTATTAAGGGCTGCGTTAAAACCAACCATGAGAGTTTAGAGACCTCAAAACGTCATCCAACTTCTTATCTCTCAATTTGCGAGAAAGAAGCTAACCAAGTGTATTCCTTCTACGTTTGGTAAGGTTGGCGTATTCACACAAAAGGTGTTGAATGCTCTCATCATCTTCGTCGTCCAGATAAACTCTGCAGAAGGCATTGTATGTGTTGCGAATGTTTTCCAAAGAATTTTATGTGCTGTGATAGCTGCAATCAGCTTCCACGTCATTACAGCTCCTCCTTAGTAGAAGTTTTGTTTGAATAGGACATGTCTTAGGCAATAGCTGTCTTAAAATCACCCATTTTGTTAGCTTTTCATATCTGCGATTAGCAAGCTTACATGCCTGTAAATATACAATCCTCTTTGCTGATTCTTGAGGCCCACCTATAAATTTTTCGTTAACCATACATTCATAGACAAACCCTGCCTGGCCAAAGCATCAGCTGGTACCCAGCAGAGAATATCTCTTTTTTATCCACACTCACTGCGACAACGTTAGACTAGGTCCAATCAAATGGTCTTCCAGTCCAAACTTTTGATTGAAGCTTGTCTGTCAATGCAAATCTATCGATCACTAGGTACATTTTAAGTTGTTTCCAACATCCTTACTGCAAGCTAAAATCACCAGTTGAAAAAAAAAGAACAGGGATGCTGAGTATACCTTGGATTAAACTGCACACCTATTCCCCAACCATTTGTAAAGACACATATCTGAGAGTGATTTTCGATGCGATTATCCCCCCCCCCCCCCCCAAAAAAAATTTTAGTTGACATACCATTCTCAAAGCATAGACGTGGGCTATTGTATGTAATCCATGGCTCTCTGCATACATTCTTTGAGATAGATCTTTCATATTTTGATATAATCGAGGTCTGCGCGGTTATCCTAGCCCGACTCTCTAAGTCTCAGTGCACGATTTGCAGCTATACATATTCCACGGATATTAAAGAGCAGGAATAGGAGCATAATCTCCATTGCTTCTGTCGTTGTTATTCGTAGAGCTCCTGTATTACCTGGACAGGCAGCTCTCTGTATGTTAGGAAGATTTCAGATGAAAGCCCTCGCTCTACAGCACTTCATCACACCAAGATTCCATATGCAGTTGAAGATAGGTTTTACAATAGAGATCCACATCCTACTAATTTCATTGTTGCCAAGCACTGCATTTTTAGGCATTCTTTATTTTGGATTGACTTTTTAATGATTCGTTATGTAGCGCAGTTTAAACAGATTTACTTTAAAATTAATTCATGTTGTGATGACGTTCTTTGAGTAGGTTGTCCATTGACATCTCTTTGGATTTTTTGAATGTCTTCAAACGAAACAATAAGTCTAAAGTCCTTATCAATCATGTGTCTACTTCTGCCTGCCTTGGAAATGAAGATCACTATGATTTATTTTCAGATGCGTGGAACATGGGAGTGGTATAAGAAACTTTTGTAGATGACCATAAGCCCCGATATTATAATTTCTTGTATAATCTGCAGCAGGATTGAAATGATGACATCAATTCCTGGTTAATTCTGGGGCGCAAAATAATGAATTGCCCACTCCGTTTTCTTCTTCTTTACTATATCCTATATAGACTATAAGTTCAAAGTATCTACATACTTCTTATTAATGTTTGTCTGGTTGGCTTGGAGTATCTTCCCCAGTATCGATCCAGGTAAACTCACTTCTTTTCAGGAACAAGGCAACATAAGTCTGAAACGTTCCTAAGTCTAGCGGATACGCTCGTATTCTCTATGGATTCACAATAGAGTATATAATAATAATAGAGTATATTTATTAAGTCGTTATTCTACCAGGGTGAATATGACTTTTTAGAAGCCGTCGTTATTAGAACTGTAATTAGACAAAAAAATAAATTCATGTAATTTTTTGCTTACCTTAACGCTTAAGTAGGCGCACTAGCAAAATCACACAAGTGCGTGCAAACCACAAAATTTTCAAAAACAAAAGCAATACAGTTCGATAACTAAATCTTTATGCTATAAAAATATGAAAAAGAAATCTTTTCTCTTTAAGTTAACCCAAAAATAAAATAACACTTATTTTATATTACATAATAATAATAATAATATATTTATTTACGGTTATTGTACACAAGAGTTCACATCTTTTCTTGTACGTTATATAAAGCAAATAAAAAGAGATTACTCTTTTGGACTTTTTACCGGGTTAAAATTAATTTTCTTCAAGAAAGAATTTTTTGGGGTATCTCCGGTATATAGCAAAAGCTGAAAAATGTTCTAATTTGTTATTTCATCACACAATCCATTAATTTTTGGTGACAAGTTTCAAGTCTTGGTTTGACTCATCAACAGGTCCCAAATAGCGAAATTGGGTGATTAGAAAAACAAATGAAAAAATGAAAAAAGAAGAAAGAAATGAAGAGTTTAAGAAAAATAGAAAAAAACAATTTTTTTTATTTATTAAAAAAATTTAAAAACTCTTCATTTCTTTCTTCTTTTTTCATTTTTTCATTTGTTTTTCTAATCACCCAATTTCGCTATTTGGGACCTGTTGATGAGTCAAACCAAGACTTGAAACTTGTCACCAAAAATTAATGGATTGTGTGATGAAATAACAAATTAGAACATTTTTCAGCTTTTGCTATATACCGGAGATACCCCAAAAAATTCTTTCTTGAAGAAAATTAATTTTCACCCGGTAAAAAGTCCAAAAGAGTAATCTCTTTTTATTTATTTTCCTCCTGGGCTTGTATAGGAGTGTTTTTTCCTCATATAATTCACACCCAGAATTTATTCTGAGTTTATATGAGAAGAGATCGGTTTGATCTATTTTCAAGCGTCTGCAGCAGGCAGAAAACCAAGCTGCACCGATGAGTGAAGGTTTTCTGCTGACACGAAACGCTTCTTCTTCTTCCTTTTTCTTCTTCATTTTTCACCCCACTGCGTGGCGTATACAGGTTCGATTCGCTTCGAATGAATCTGTTTCTTTAAAATTTTTTAAATTTTTTTAATAAATAAAAAAATTGTTTTTTTCTATTTTTCTTAAACTCTTCATTTCTTTCTTCTTTTTTCATTTTTTCATTTGTTTTTCTAATCACCCAATTTCGCTATTTGGGACCTGTTGATGAGTCAAACCAAGACTTGAAACTTGTCACCAAAAATTAATGGATTGTGTGATGAAATAACAAATTAGAACATTTTTCAGCTTTTGCTATATACCGGAGATACCCCAAAAAATTCTTTCTTGAAGAAAGTTATATAAAGCGGTGCTAGAAAAGTAACTACTTAAAATAAGATTTATAAATTTAAAGGAAGTTCAAGCAAATTCTTATTAATTAATGAGGAAGTTAAATTCAATTAAAAAAATTGTACTACGAGACTACTAGATAATAAAGAAAATAATAGTGTTAAATTATGTGTGTATCAATGCATCTCTTAAACGCGCCGACAGTGCCAACACTCTGAATATTCAACGGAAGATTATTCCATAAACGAGCTGCTTGAACAAGATAAGAACCTTCCATGCAGGACTTATGAAATCGTGGAATCAATATGTTCCTGTTACGCTGTGACGTTGTAAATTGAAGTAATTCGCGTAAGTACCCTGGTTTGTTCGAGCTAAGAAGAGAATATAAGAAAACCAAAGCTCGCCGCTTCAAATAAGTGGTCAAGGAGCATCCGAGCAAACGCGAAAGGAAAGGCGAAACGTGATCAAATCTTCGCAGCCCAAAAACAAACCGAATACAGTCGTTGAATGCTACTGTTACTTTCCTGGCACAGATGCTATCCAGCTTGGGAAACACATTTCTGCCATAGGTAAAGTGGGGCAAGATTAAAGCTTTAATTAAATGTAAGCGCATGCTAACAGACAGCAGACCCGATGAAAGCCATAGACATCGGAGCCCTGCATAAACTTTGCTGACCATGGCTTTAATGTAATCACAACATTTCATGTGTTGATTCAAGACAACTCCAAGTGTTTTAACTTTATTTGCAATAGGCAGCGAAACATTATTTAAAGTCACTGGTGGGATTTCAATTAAACCGTTATTATAGAATTTAATGCAATGAGACTTTGCAGGATTCAGTATCAAGCGATTACATTTGGCCCAGGTGTTAATTCTTTCCAAATAACAATTTATACGTTCAATACAGTCTTCCAGAAGACCGATCGGTCGGCTTAAGTAGAGTTGTACATCATCGGCATATAAGTGAATCTGTACATCTTGAACTACATTTGGGAGACCATTGACAAATAAGCTGAATAACAAAGGTCCCAGAATTGAACCTTGAGGCACCCCACAAAGTAAAGGCAGTGCAGAAGATGAATTATTATCAATATGCACTCGTTGGCTGCGGTCTGCCAAGAAATCCTTTACCAGAGCGATGGCAGAATTACTAAAATTAAAAGAAGCGTCAAGTTTGTGGAGAAAGATACGATGGTCCACACTGTCGAAAGCTTTCGAGAAGTCCAGAAGTACCAAAATACTGAACTTGTCCTGATCCAAAGACTTCCTTAAATCCGAGGTCACCTTCAGAACTGCAGTCTCACAGCTGTGCAAGCGTCGGAAACCCGATTGACAACCCGCAAGATAATTATTGGCCTCGACGAATTCGACTATCTGATTATATAATAGCTTTTCTAACACTTTGGATATGAAACGTAATAAACTTATTGGGCGAAAATCAGCTGGTGTTTCAGGAGAAGAATTCTTTGCAATAGGAAGGACTGTTGCCACCTTCCAGGCAGCTGGAAAACAGGATGATGTAAATCATGAGTTCACTATATGCAAAACGAATTTACCAATAATGGGAAATAAAAGCTTAATGAACCTAGGTGGAAGATTATCAGGCCCAGCTGCCTCAGACTTAATTGAATTCACAGCATCCACAAGCTCATTGTAGTCGACTCCACGAAAGTAGAAGAAGTTGGTATTGGTATTAGATGAGATATCTCTTATCGGATTACCAGCTGATGTATGAGAAGCAGCCAACTGATTGCCACTGTGGGCAGAGCTGATAGATGTGAAAAATATGTTTAAGTCTTCGGGATTTAAATCACAAGTAGTTTTGTTCCTTTTACCTCCACAGACACCTGCATGGCGTAGATTTCGCCACAAAACTTTAGGCCTGAGATTCTGGTCAAATTTAGGGCTAAAATATTGTCGTTTTGCTCGCCTAATTTCTGAAGTCACCTTGTTGCAGACAGCCTTATATAAAACTCGTTCCTCATCTGTCCGAGTACGCTTCCACCGTTGGTACAGGTATTCACGCTCAGAAATGAGAGATCGAATATGAGGTGAAAACCACGGACAACCCCTGCAAACAGGCTTGCATTTCCTTTTAATACGTATATATTTTGCAAAGAGGTAGTTAATAAGGGAGGAGAGGATCTCAACTACATACTGAGGAATTTCTTGCCAGTTTTTATAGAACAGTAAAAAAATAAGAACCACTATGCGGAGCAGAGTAGAGAAGTTAAACTATTCACTCAAAACTACAATCTGAAGATACGTTTTATTTATTTTCGTTAGAACTCATCCAAGAATATTACAAAATGTCGAAATTTCAAAAGATAATATACCTAACAAGACTTACCTCACGAAAAAATTACGTAAGTGGGCGCATAAGTCGAGAGAGAATTCGCCCTACATTTTTTTTCGCGGTTAAAATTGTCCAGACAAAATGCGCCTACTTAAGGGTTAATCCCTGTATGGCGTCTTTTCTGACCCAAGGTTCCTAGATTAGGGCAGGTGACAGACATGCTTATATATTTCATTCGTAAATAGATTGAGATATTTACGTCACAATTATGGCTATGTTAAAAATGCTAAATCTTAACAACTTGTATGTACAAAATTAGGTGGAAGAACTTATAAGGATTGAAACTACTGTCCTTTAAAAAAATTAATCGGGACCCACCTACGCTGGTTTAGTTATTTCTTGATCTTTATCTTAAACTGTCTTCTAGTCATTGATTCCAATAGATATCTAAAATTAAAGGATCAGTCATAAACATGGAGCATTCGAGAGAAGACTTGAGGAATATTTCCAAATAATTGATTAATATTATTTCCAGGTACAGTATTATTTAAACTACAACTTCTCCAACAGGATTTTGGTACCTTGAAAAAACTTCGTAATATAGGAAAAACAATTAATTGTAATTCAAGCTCGTACACCTTATCTTGTAAGTGTATCTTCGTGCCTGCCTTTTCTGAAGATCTTTGAACAATGCTAACACCTAAATCTATATACCAGTATACCATGACACATTATATGGTAATTATCCTGATACTTCTTAATTATTATTAGTAGATGTGCTCTTCTCAAAACAAAAATTTCTAAAGCACGTTGAGTCATGACGCCATCAGCCAGCCTGTCTATAAATAGCCGGCAGCCAGTAGTAAAATCACTCAGTCAACCACCGACCATCGAAGTGAACACAGTCGAAATTACAGTCACCGATCAGTAAAATATCTGACCGCGAGAGGACAACTCCAAAGAGAAAAGAGTTGACCTCCACCAGTGGACTACCAGAAGACTGGCCATAAAGGTCAGTCAAGCACCGAAAGATTAGTCAGTTGCCTCCCAAGAGCTCGACTAGACACATCTCCCGTTTGATCCTATCCGCAAGTCGTGTTGACTAGTTCGGCGGCAAGCGCACGTTAATCGTGCTGGCCTGAGAATTAGTAAGCGCACGCATTCCGTCCCCGTACCCCCGTGTAGGCTACCCTGCCGATAAGCGCACGTTAATCGTTTTGACCAGAAGAACAGCGAGCGCACGAATATAGATTCCGTCCCCGTACCGTGTTGGCTACTCTGACGACGAAGAGCACATTCATCGTGTTGGTCAGAGGAGCAGTAAGCGCACACATACGTTCCGTCCCGTACCCCCGGTGTTGGCTATTCTGACGACAAGCGCACGTCATCGTGTTGGTCAGAAGAATAGTGAGAGCACGCTCCATCTCATGCTACTCCTAACGACAAGCGCACGTTGATCGTGTTGGTCTAAGGAATAGTAAGCGCACGCTCCTACCCCGCATCTATGCCGCGTGGTCATAAGTTATCGTAAGTAAGTGAGTGAGTGTAGGTTAAGTAGTGAGTATTACGTAGACCGCCCAACCGCAGAGCTGGAGCAGAGCTCTGCGGTATACGGCCTGGACAATCTCCTGACTACCCGCACACCAACAACCGACGTTACAACTGTATAAAAACAAATAAGAATAAGAATACTTTACTTATGATTAAGCACTACAAGAATTCAAATATAGTTTTAGTACGAAAAAGCGCAAAAAGAATAAATCGATACAAGCAAATAATAATATAATGTTCGAGTTATAAATTAAAAATAAAAATAAATTAGGAATTATAACTTAAATTCGATAAATCATACTACCATACAACGGAAATAAAAGAATCAAAAATTAATTAAACATAAGATTATATAGTAATAAAAAAAGAATACCAATATATAAATAACTAAGAAGTCTTGAACTTAAATCCAACACTACCTAAAACATGTCCAAAGGTGTATCCCACAATGGTGCTATAGTCGAACTTATACGCTGAATATGGGATTGTGAATTATTACAAGCTCGAACGTTATGAACTAAGTAAGAGTTTTCCATTATTGAATATTGAAAGATTGGTACCAACAAATCGAAACGCATTATTGAGCCTAAAAACTTTAATTTATGTAAAAATTGGTCTAAGACCAATTCTTATGATACTCTAGATAAATGTATGTATGTATGAAATTTCGTATGGGCACCCATTTCAAAAATTTAGATTTTTGCAGTGGTTTTTTGCATGTATTTCCAGAATGGTTCGTCGGAAAGACAAAAGGATTATAACTAATTTTATAGGATTTCATATTCTGAAGTAGTTTTTAGTACAATAGAAATGTTTAGGACTGATCGTTTTCACACTATCCGTAAAAAGCCAAATTTTTTATGTGGCAACACCAAGAAGGAGTTGCCTGATTTTTTTTTGAAATCTTATTTGCTAGTACAATGAAAACATCATTTTCCAAATTTCAGCTCTCTACGTTGACGCGTTCCCATTCAATGTCCAAATATAAAGTCGAAAACGAAATTTTTGTATGGTAACCCCACGAACGAGCTGCCCGATTTGTCTCATTTTCGAGGTTAATTTTACTTTTTTTTTTTTAAAGTTCGTGTAAAAAATTTAAGCTCTCTAAGTATACGCGTTCTCGAGTTATCGTGCGCACAGACGGATGGACAGACGGACGGACAGACAGACGGACGCACATGTAAAAATCAAAATAACTTTTAATATTATGCGTGGGTATCCAATCCATTTTGCTCTACCATCATTATTTCGAGGTGTTACAAACGGAATGACAAACTTAGTATATACCCTATAGAATTCATCTAGGGTATAATAAGGAGACTGGCTTAGAAACAGTACGGATTGAACTATTGAACGTGTGCTCATAGACATAGCTCTCGAAGGCAACCTCTGTCGGCGAAGCCTACCATAAATCCCCCTGTCATATCGTTAAGATGATCACAGCATTGTATTTAGAACTCAGGAGGGTATCAAGAATTTTTACACGATTTGAAAATGGCAGCACCGTGTTATTTAAAAATGCAGCAGATCAGATACCTCAACAGCTCTGCTATAAAAAACAATACACTGCAACTTTCCGGCATTAAGCAATGAAAGATTATTATCTAGCCAATGTGCAATATTGTGTAAGTCGGTATTTAACCTATCAATACAATCATTCACTAATCCTATTTGTCGACTAGATACACCTGTTCATCATCGGCATACAGGTGAATTTTGCAGTCTTCAACAACATTAGGAAGGTCATTATATTCTAATTTTATTAAAAGACATGCGATCTATGTATCTAAGTTTCTAGCTATGGTGTGATAGCATTATCTCCCATAATTTGGGTAGTACAATATATGAGCCCGTAATATCGAGGTTAGATTTCATAATTGCATTCGCTTCAACCAAGCTTCAAATTTTCGGCCGAACTTAGTTCGGTTTTACAAACCAATAAGCATCACTATCCTATAAAACTTTCTACCAACTATAACTACGTTCCAAACAATTATAAATATAATCACGCCACAATTCTACAGACCAATAATGAGAGAATTCTTTTCCAGCTAAAATTACTATTTTCTTTACTTTCTCATATATGTAGTCTTTAAATCGCAAGTTGGAGAGAATTCAAATAATTATATAATTTATGTATATGTCTAAAGTGTCATATCATTTCATTAATAAAATCTCAACGTTCTTCATTAAGTTATTCATTGATATTATACCTAATAAATTTCTGTACAATTTCCTGATTATAAACCCTGTGGGAATAATAGGGAACGATTCCTATATGTATAATAATAATAATAATAATCCCTGGGAAATCACATTTTATACAATTTCACTATTCTTCAGCTAATATGAAGATGGAATCATAGCTCATCCTATAGGTCAGAGATACTTCTGCCGATGAATGATGTCTGAGGGTTTTAGATAAAAAATTGAGGATAGGTATTCAATTATGAAAGTAAGTACATATAGACGGCATATCAAAAGCGTATTGAAACTCAAGCTCTGCCATATACGGTCGGAAAAAATTTTGTCTTTAGTGCTCCGCTCTTAAAAGTTTTTTGAGTGTGATTCCTGCACAGTGCCACTAATTAAATTTATCTGCAAAAATAAATTCGCGTAGATACTTATTCGCTGAAAGAAATTTTCTAATGGTATTAATTAAATTTTGATGGTAGCAAGGCTTTTACTACAAAGGAGCGTTTTTTTTTGTCTGTTTTAATTAAAATTATTTCAAATTTCGTCAGAGAAAGACTGTAATACTACGAATAGCCGGAAGAAAATTTTTATCCATTCTTGAGATAAAAAACAGTTGAATACTTGAAACTTTGCATTCTCTTATAATTCTATGCATAATTTATTTAAAGCGGTGATTTTAAATTATGAAGAATGATGATGGTGTGGGAAGGGATAGGTGGAGGGGAAGGACACCTAATGAATGTGCCATGTGGAAAAATTTCATGTTATTGTAATGATTTGCAAAATGAAGTTAGAAATTGAAAAAAGCTAAACAGAGTATACTGTGGGATAGTATTCTATTAATTTCCCACAATATTGTTGGTATTATGATTAAAGAGGGAGATAGGAAGTTGTAAGCTGCCGTACCTACGAAGAGTGCCTATTGTGCTCACTCTCTCATCCCTTTAAAACAGGGCTGTCCTTTTGGGTAGGTTTAAGTATCCACATAGCGGTCTGTTCACCAACTCACTAGGGTGCAGCTGTGGTTTACCAAAGATTACCATTGTACGTTTAGCTATCGCTGGGCATTTACACACGACATGTAGAACAGTCTCATCATCCTTCAAACATAGTCTGTGTAGATGATGGGATTTAGCCCATACCAATAGTGATGAAGTGCCTCCTTATTAGATAGATTAGTCCTACAGTACTTCAGAAATTTTCTTACCCTTTGCATATAGACGTTGTTTAAACCTACACATAAGTTACATCGTAACCCAATAGGCATAATCGTAGAATTACATTTGTAAATACCTAAATATGCGCGAAAAAGTTCTTTAATATTGTAAATCTGTATGCAGGTACTGCATGTGCAAAACAAGTAGATCCCATTTCATGACAAAGAAAAAATTTAGAATATACTGTAGTTGTGTTTCTGATGTGATTTTTAAGATGTGTAGTAAGTAATTACATTTATAAAATGTCAGCGTTGAGAGTTCGAGTTAAAAGACTCAGAAGTCGATAGTTTTTATTTGCAATTTTTCATCGACAACGTATTAAGGTTGAGTACCTTTAATATAATTATTCCTATTGAGGTAGAACACCTCAATATACGTCGTCAGTGTAAACACCGATTTAAGGTTGAGTGCCTTAAGGCATAAGTCCATAATAAGGTTGAATACCTTAATATACCGCCACAAGGAAGTCGCTGGTAAGCAAAAGAGCTTAATCGCAATACAAAGAGACGTAATAGTTTTATTCTATGATGCTTATCAAATGCTTTGCCTGTGACTCGCTGATGTGCATTTCCGAATAGCTTCTTCAGCTGCACACAGAGGAAACGCACACATTGTCTCCCGGTTGACCAGAGGTAGGTATCGAAAAGGAAGGTAGACATTTTGAGAACTTTTTGTAATTTTTCACAATAAAATAATTATTTTTATTTAATGTCCAGTTTTACTTGTTTTTAGTTCCCAATTAAAATTGTTAAATTTTACACTTAGTACAATCTGAATCGAAATTTAAGTATGATGCCGTTGAGATAACTTGATAAAATCTGCGCCATGTAAAGTCGATGAACTAAGGAAGTTTTTGAACTAGTTTCTAAAAAAAATTGAACTTTTGTCTCAAAATTGGCATAGAACCTTCAAGTTAGATTTTGTTTTGGTAAAAGAAAAAAATCAACATTACTTTTTGAGACAATGGTGAAGTGTACTGAAATAAATGTTATTAAATACAACAGATGCACTGCTAACCTATTTCGGAAAAAAATAAGTGCCTATCCCACTTTCTTCGACCGCCATGACCAAAATTACCATACAACATGTAATTAGCGAAATATCTCGAAAAGTTGTAATAAGTCGAAAACTACAAAAAACAGTAGAACATACATGGTGGTGATTTGGGTTTCCCGAGGGACGCTCTACCTCCAGGCTTCCGATTATCACTATTTTTTGGGACACCCTGTATATAAATATATATATATATTATTATTTTTTTAAACGGAAATATCACGTTTTATGGAAAGAAGCTCAATCCGGTTTAAAGCGAGTTCCTGAGCTTGTTTTGGGTTTGTACTTGCCTTCGCCAATATTATTTATAGCGTTTACTTCCCGTACCTCAATTTCTTTTTTATTTAGAGATCATCACAAGTGTTCTCCTTTTGCTTTTAGAGCTCTTCCGAGATTTTTGATCAATGTGTGAATGGTAGTCACGGTTTACTAGCCAATTTGATAAGCAAATGACTTAAAGCGAATGGGTAATCTATTATTTTCTCCATACACTTAAGTAGGAAACATAACAAGCTAACAGATCGGAATTATTTGAACAGGGAGGTAAAAATTATTCACACTTTGGAGATAAATCCATTCTGGTCTCTCCAGTATTGTAGAATGTAAGTAAAGAGCATAACTAACTCGAACGATTGTTATTAGTAGTCGAGGGAGCATTTCTCCAATGGTTTGCTGTAGTAAAGCTGGAAGATGCAGTATGCAGTGAATTATATTCCTTTATAGAAATAGTAGAGAAATCAGGGAAATCAATTTCTAGCAAAGGCCTGAGTGTTTTATCACAATTCTTCATATGAGTTCCGCTTTTTTTTTTTTTTTTTAAAGTAAACCTATATCATTTCGGTATGTTTAACTGTGTGCTTGTCCGGCCTGGAGCCGGCTTGATACGCTTGGATCTGCCCTCTTATCTGTGGATGCGCTGAAAAACTTACCTTCTCTAGACCTGATAAGCTTCATTAAGAGGACAGAAAGGTTTCGATGAGAGGGTTTTTAGCAGGTTGGCAGGCCGTAAAAGGAGCACATATTGGAAACTGGTAGATGTGGATAGGTCCTTCAGTGCACTTTTCTAGATCTTTCTAATTCCTTCTTGTATTCTGTTCGAGAACTGCTGTATTCTCCCCAGCTGCCAGAGAATCTGATCCATTTGAATAGTACCCTAACCATGGTTTTTCCTTGTTTAGTTTTCCGTTCCACTCTATGTCACCTGCCGAATACAAGTTTTTTGTGTTATAGGAACATTGTCTTCTAACTGCATAGTGGCTGAGTCTATCTCATTAGCTGCTCCAAGGATATTCTTAAGGGAGTTAACATTGAGAAATTCTCTGAAAACTTGCCAGTTAAATAGTTAGTTGAGAGATTCTGTACTCCTGGAACATGTTAGATGTAAGATCTATTGGATTTTGTGTATTTTTATACCCTAGATGAAATCATAGGATATACTGAGTTTGTTATTCCGATTGTAACGCCTAGAAATAATGACGGTAGAGCAAAATGCATTGGATACCCACGCATAATATTAAAAGTAATTTTAATTTTTTCATATCCGTCCGTCCGTCTGTCCGTCCTCACAATATAAATGGGACAGAGCGGATGAATGGTTCGTAGGGTTCCCATACACAAATTTCTTTTTTCATTATATATTTGGACACTGCCTGAGAACACGACAACGTAGAGAGCTGAAATTTTTTACAGAGTGGTTTTATAAATATAGTAAATATTGTTTATAAAATAGGCTAAATCGGGCAAACCCTTCTTCATTTTGCCATATAAAAAAATAGGAATTTTACATGTATTGTGAAAACGATTTTTCCTAGAAGTTTTTTTTTATCAATAATACTAAAATAAATGACTGTTCCACTATGGATCATTATATATCCTCAAACTGCATCAATAATTATAATACTTCTGTGCTGACAAATTTCGCTTAGTAGGTTAGTGCAATATTTGCCGTGACTTCCGTGTTTGGGATCTTTCATCCCCCTTCTGGGAAATTAAAATTCAATAAATCAAATATAGTGCGAGTTTTATTATTTTCTAATTCCTATTTAGTCTAGTGGAAGTCCTAGATAACATTGATTCTATAGAACAATTATTACCATAGATTTTATCCCATTTTTCTATTGGTTTTTTTTCCATTATTCTAATATAATTCCAATATGAAATACGGCCATGGCTATGGATACGAAATTACTTTTCGACTTAATTATTTTATTGATTTTTTGTTTCACTATAACTACTAATGCAACAACCATGCAATGGTCAGTTTTGGTTAGTATCGCACAATATGTCGACTCGTAGTGTCAATTGGATATTCTTCTCAATCCTGTGGGTTATTTATTGTTGCTGTCGAGTCCTTGGACTTTTACAATTTAACATCGATAGACAGCGTAAGATGGCTTCAAGTTCATTTTGTGCTTCGATGTATGGCACCATTTGGTCTATTATTTCTACAGTTACTATTGTTATACTAATTACCGATTACATGGAGGCGTATATTGAAATGTCGGTCAATGAAACATTTTTAAGATTTCTATTGTGTTCGACAAAAATTGCCTCATTAACTCTTGCTCCTATTTTGTTCGGAACACAATTGCTGAAACGGAAAGAAATTATCGTCATCTTGAATGAAAGTTTTAAAATTTTCGAAAATATTCGGAAATGTTCGAAAAATTTAAATGTAATACAAAATAAACATCTTTTTTTTATAATGTTAAGGCTGAGTTTTAATTTTTTTAAAGTGTTATGGTATTTTCGCTCAGAAACAAGTTATGGGATGAAGTTTATGGTTTTATTATACATAAAATTTATTGTATCATTTGGAATAACCCTAATTATTTTTGGACTCATAATCGGAATGGCTGGATTTGAACAACTTTCCAGATGTTTAGAAGGACTAAAAACAAGTGATTTTTTTAATGATGAACTCCAAAATCAATTTTATCTTGAAGCATATGGTAAAAAAATTGTTGAAATTTCAATAATTCACGAAAGTGTTTGTCAATCAGTGCTTAAATTTATAAACATTTTCAAAATACTATTACTTACTTTACCTATCGGTTCTATTTCCGTGGCAATATTATCGTTTTTCTTTACCTATTTTCATACCATCACATTTCGAGGAATCGGTTTTGCTGTTGTAGAAATTATTGAAATGACTTTTTTAATTTTGATGGCAGAATTGGTCACCAGAGAGGCTTTGTACTGCGCTAAAATGCAGGGAAATTTTATTGCTCATCGTAATGACCAAATGAATGTAAGTTAAAAGAGGAATTAAATTTCTTAGATAATGCATCAGTTAAATTATTTATAAATATAAATAAATTTTAGATAGACAAAATTAATTTACGTTTCGCTTTATGGAGATTCAACATAAATATTTTTGGACTTTTCGAAATGGATAACAACTTAAATATGACAATTCTGAGTGCTGCCTTAACTTATATCGTTTTACTATTTCAATTCGCTGCAGAGAAACGCGGCATTAAAACTAATCAACAATTTTTTGAACTTTTTTATGGTAATAAGCAATGATATTGAAAACATGAAAAATTATATAAAGTTTTGATACTAAATAAAATACAAATAAAGTCATTCTAAAAATCTGTTAATTTTATGCTTATAAGTATTTTTAATATATAATAATTTCGAAAGAAAAATATCTCGTATTATTTTGGGGTTAAATCAACTCTTGTTCAGTATATGTATCCATAATTGCTGTGTCTTATATAAGATGAAACAGACCTGAATGGCTAAGAGGGCTGCTTGGAGCAGGAACTGTGGCTGCTGTGATGTCTGCTGCTTGACGCAGGAAGCGTACGGATTGAATATTGCTTGATGCAAAAAACTGGTTGCTTGACTGCTTGATAAAGTCGATAAGCAGCAAGGTGAGACTTGACCAGCTTCCGGACTTAAAAAAATTTGGAAAGCCTCTAGTCTTCTTAATGGTGGGTTGATGCTGCCACGTCGATCTATGAACGAGTTCACTTTTTCAGTCCAGACTGTTGCTATGATAATCTGAACGAGTGCTATTTGTAAAGAAGACGGGATGCCTGTACAAAGTCGACCCTATGTGGCCTTCACAAAATGTAAGAAAAGGAGCTTCTACACTGATACTGCCTGCTGGATCCGCTTCAGTATAGATTTAGGCTGAATTGACCAAAGGCGGCTGTTTTCCATTATCATCATGGCAACGAATGACCTCAACTTTGAACTGATTTCATCCATCCCAACAACAGCCCGACTGAATAGCTAATTCGAGCTATGTCCTCCATGCAATGACTATGTCCAATCTTGAAACCTTACCGTGTGTAGGTCAATGCAACGTCCACCGATCTTGTCGATCGGTACTGCTGAAAATGGTTGATATAGCAATAGGTTTCTGAAAAGGAATGTAATATAATAATTACTTTCTTAAGTACTTTGATTGTTTGTTTGTTGTTGTTGTCTTGACAAATAATATTTGTTATAGGCAATATTTAGGTTCACGAATTGATACTAGACTATTTACAACTTTTGTTTTTCAGACGCGAATTTCGACATAAATTTTACTAGCTTTGCCAGTGATTGGCCACGAGTTTGGAAATGTTCGACCCGGAACCGACGCGTCGCCACAGGTGTATAATCTTCTAGCGCAGGAAGAGCGGATACAGTGATATCTACAAATTAAAATTTGGTGACACGTAGATTTTCCCAAGACGCAGGCCAGACCAAATGTTGTGACTCAAAATATTTCTAGCGTAGCTTTTTGGTATAGTCGGAGTGTTCTATACGTAACCCCAAAGTGGTTTAAATAGCCTCACCTGAAGAAATTATAGAAAACTTAAAATCTTACATTAATATAACCCTATAGAGTAACTAGCAGACTTAAATTTGTCGTCAAAAAATTAGGTGTATGTATAAAATTAGTTTAGAAACATTTGAGTGAAGGGTCGAAATTTGTACAGTTAAATTTTTTTTCTTCTTTGATATATATTATAGTAATATAGAATTAGTAATCACATCTTCTGTCTTCTCGAATGGTTTTATTATGTGGAGCTCCTCAAGGATAAGTCTTAGGACCTCTGCTCTTTAGTCTCTATATTAACGGCTTATGTGATATGGTATATGATGTCCAGTTGTACTTGTATGCAAATAATGTAAAGGTGTACTCATTTAGACTCCATGTATTGATAAAGGATTGTACATGCAAAATAAATGATGAATTTACAGAAATTTTTAAGTGGTGAACTGACAATCATCTCTTTCTTAACTGCAACAAATCGCAGTGCGTAGCGCTCTCTAACTGTAACGTAATACTTAGGATCTTCCCACATTTATGCTTAATAAGGTAAAACTTTATGTAAACTATACAGGTTGTCCCGTATGTCCTCTTTCATCGGAAGACAATGGATAGGTCGTACTGACAAGTATGAAATTGAATGGAATTGAATGGGGTGAGTCCTAATGCTTTCCGAGATAAGGGAACTTAAAACTATTTGGGTATGTTTCTTATCGCCCCATACCATCCTATTTTTAGATAGATAATCCATGGACCTTTCCAATAATCTTACATTTTTTATTTCCTTTAGTCCGTTTTGAAGCTATTGAATACATTCGGTTCACCCAAACTTGGTATCGAACCCGTGATTCTTAAACGAAACTTCTAGCGCTTACCATTGCACCAAGATCGTTTTCAGTTAACAAAGGTTAATTATCCAATCAAATCACCAAATTATCAATTTTTAAGTTTATTCTTACTATAATTCCATCAATTGCTCAATGGTTTTAGTTCCGAAAACTAATGAGTTCAAAGTTCAAAATTATATGATATGAAAAATTAAATAGTTCAAAATCAACTCAACAGAAGGCACAGGTGGATCAATATTTTTTATTTAACAACACTTTTATTCCTAAGAACTATCCGCATAAGGATTTTAAATTTGGAATATAACTATTTCTGAATTATTATTGAAAGATTTCGACTATTTTATGTAACGTCTGACAAGACCTGATTCCGAAACTATAATGATCATTGTTCAAAAATTCTAGATTACTTTTAGTTATTATAAGGTAAATTACCAAATTTATCGGTAAATTATTTTTCTTCTAAATATGATTGGTTGATCTTATGATAACTCCATTGGATCTACATAGTTCTTAACATTTGTTTTTCTGTTCTCTCCTTTTCATATATTATGTTACCAAAAGTTTCTCGCAACCTTCAATGTTGGTAGTTTTGACGCTTTTCCAATTTAATCCTCGATTCTTGAAGATATTTCGATGATCGGATCAGAAATGTCAGCTGTCACCAGAAAGTTATAAACAACGTGCTGGAAGTGTGCAAACCTTGTATTTAGTTCTATTTTTTTTTTTTTTTTTTTTTGTCAGCACAATTCGTCTGGAATATTTAAGTGCTCTTAAATGTTCTTGCATGTTATATATAATTAAGTAATGTATTATTATTTGTTGTGTTTCTTGGTTATAGTTTTACAAGGTTATATATACATTAATTGCCTAATCTGTAATTATGTCTCTTAGGATCAACAATCATTAAAATTAAAATTTCTGTATTCTACTGCGATATAAAGGAAAAGCTTTACTTTAATAATGGTATGGAATAAAATGTGAACATGGTCAATTGTGACAATTTTTTTTTTATACTACTGAAGAGTCTTTGGGAATACGAAAACATATGTGGATGGGTTATAATTCTTCATGTTTCGTAATTTCTTCCGGGTGTCTACGATAGGAATATATGTATATGGATGGATCTGAGACTGAGCAGTTATGGCTTAATAGAGTTTAAATTTATGAATTTATACACGTTTTTGTTTTTATTCAACTACTATTTGTACATTTTTTACACTTTTTCTTAAGCAAATTTAGCGAAAAAATTCAATATTTGCCAGAAGGTATTCAATTATCTTTTGGGAGGATCACTAGAAAAGATTACTTTTTTTAGGTGTGAAAGTTGGCCGCCACGTGATTTTTCCCGTGTGGGCAGATAAATCACAAAATCAGCCTTAAGTTAGAGCAAATTACAAAATTTATTCTTACGCAAATAAAAATGGTATGTTATTAATTATTACCCTAGTCACTACCAGTCTAACAAAGGTTTGTAAATTCAAAGAAACTCTAGTGTAGCGATACCAGTCAGCGACATCGTTGAGCATACATAATGCACAAAATTTAAGGGAAAATATAATATCCAATATACTTAGCTCTGCCTCGTCCTTGCTGTTTGTTCTGGTTTTGGGCTAGTAGGCCGCGTCCTCCCTAAGATGCAGGGTTTTAAATCACATCCATCTTGTATTAATCTTTTTCTATTTATTTTATTTTTCCTTCCTGCGTCTTGTTTTTTTTCTTGTATTAACGTTGCTTTTTCCTCTAATATCTCTTTTTTTTAACCTTTTCCACTTAACCCGTTTGCAGAGTATCAAAGACCAAAAATGGAAGAAGCGTTCGTGTTTTTTGCCTCTCCTTCCTGCCTTTTTGCTTGGCTGAGTAATTTTACTACATCCGTCGACATATCTAATGATTGCGTTCGCTTATTACGAAAAGTTAACTGGTGGTCCACATTTGTATTAGTCATAACTAATGAATTTTATTTAATATTTCTATCTTTAATAATTTTGCTTTGTTTATTATCTTTGATTTATGTTTTGTTTCTTTGAAAATTAAATTGTCTTTATTACTTTCTTTTCTGTTTTTCTTGTTGAAATTATTTTTGTTTATATATATATATATATATATATATATGCAATAAACGACGTAAGAGCGAGCCAGTAAGAGCTGAAATCAATGCTAAATTGAGGAGAATGAATAGCTAAGTGGCTTCGCGAAATTCAATTAACAATATATATTTTTTTTTTAAATTTTGGTTAGTACACTACTACTACATCTACTTCAAAGATCCAAAACTACAAAAACTGCAACTACTACTAATACTACTAAATTTTTACTTCAAATTGAGTTAGGAATTCTTATACATTACATTTTCAATACATTACGACTAAGTTTACTTCCAGACTTCCAAGACTGCAAGAACTAATACATGTGTATAAATGTCATATATGTATACACTAAGTAGGTGTACGAAGAGAAGATCGTGTTTAAAAGGAATTTTCTAGGATGACTAAGATAAAATCCGCTCCTTCATTCTCTTCACTATACTCTTCCATATATATCCGGGGCATCATAATACATTAGGTGGGTGATTCACATAAGGTTGGTGTACATATGCCCTCCATGTATAGTACAGTACGATGGCGAGGAGTATGTCTTCAATCAACATCAATACAGTGCCTTCGAAGGAGATTAACTAAAAAGAAAAAGCTCAGCTGTAGAAAGAGTTCGAATAGGAACACATAGTTAAAACACAGCGGAAATAACGACACATACAATCTGTTAACATAAAAGTGCACAAAACACAGAATTTGAATGCCTAATATATTTTCAACCGATGAGGTTGTGGCATTAATCCTTTCGCAATATGTAATTTGGCAACGTCGGCTACTAAAACCAAAGATACATAAGTTAGACCTGGTCATACCGTCGCTGTTTATAAGCTTAAAGAAAAAGTTATGTGGACTAAATACGCCAAACCTGAGTACCCTCATGTCCAATCTCGTTGAACAATCTTCCTTCACGGGTCACCTACATGATGTGACTTATTGACAACACTGTATGCAACGTATGCGGAAAATAGATAAAAATGGTGACGCACATAAATATGATGGAGGTTTGGCTCCAAATCTAAATTTATTTGAAATTTCTGGCTGTTATTTATGAGTAATTTCTTGTAAATCTAGAGGATGTACCTATTCTAGAGATCTCAAACGCTTTCCAATCCGATCACCTCCCTTTTTTAAATTAATGAAATAAAGACATATAGTTTGCATTGGGGCATATTGGGATATTTAGGAAGGGGAAAATTAGAAACCTTGGTTTTTATGGTAAATACTAAAGATTCATTTGTATTCATGCTCCATCTACATGGCTTTAATATGTGCTGATTCTACGCAAAATAGACTCAATAATCTCACCAATGACGAATGGGTATTTCTCCAAACTCATGATCACCACATCGTCGGCATAGCCTTCACAGCCCTATACATATTATCCAGCAATTTGTATACGCCTATTATACACAATAGTTCAGAAAGAACATTTCTCTTAAGGAGCAACTAGATCATCATCTTCAGATAGAAAAATCCACATCTTGCGCATTTTCCCTTCTCCTCACCCACTCACATCCATTACTTCAACGAGATATTTTTAGATGGCCTCTGTTCGGATATTATTAAATAAAAACAGCTAATGTGAATTACTTATAGTAAACTCTACATTTTATAGCGTTTACTGCATCATAAAGCAAGGCTTTAGGAATCTTCCTTTGTAGTAGTCGTGCTGTAATTTGAATACTTCTGAATCTTTACAGTCTGCCTTCGTTGTACGTATATCCAGCATGCACACTAGCATACACGTATGCATCATGGCCAGATATATCCCTGAGTAATCATCCTAAGGTTAATTATTGTTTTTGCTTTAGGTATTTCGGAATGGATACGAGTCTTTGTAAGCAGCGTTCATTAGCTTTTAAAAGTGACCCATCTGATCTTAGAGCCCTCTGTCGAATGGATTTTTTTTTTCTAATTATAATAAAGATATCTGTTCTGCGCAATGAGAACACTCAAGAAAAATATAAGTAAGGATGGGAACTGTAAATAATAACGCCAGTGAATACTTAAAGTTAGTGGTTTATTTCACACACGCTTTTAGCTTAATCACACAATTCTAATCTTGACTAGGACTAAATTTAGTAGATTTCAACTTTACTTATACTACGTAAAATATATACTTCTTTAATTTCACTTAACAACTAGATTTCACTTATGTATGTAATTTCAAGTAAATCACTTACTAACTAGATTTCACTTATGTCTGTAATTTCATGTAAGTCACTTACTAACTAAATTTCACTTGAGTATGTATAAGTTCAAGTTTTACACAACACTGTAATAGATCGTGAATAACTTTCACGAATGGCACCAAATATATATATGTAAATGTAATAATAAATGGAATAAATGGAATACGTGATATAATAAATGATCAATTCAAAAATATACTCACCAGTTTAAAATGGGGAATTGACTTTATGGCGTTGGTAGACGAATAACGATCTTTACCTCAGTCGAGACCCAAGATAAAGTGATGTTGGTAGCAGTGTTTATTCCAGTCGAGACCCGAAATAAGTATCTTTGTCTCGGTCGATACCCATGATAAAGGTTTGCGTTAGTAAAATATATTCCAGTCGAGACCCGGAATAAATATCTCTATCTCAGTCGGTACCCAAGATAAAGTTATTGAGTTAGTAGAGTTTATTCCAGTCGAGACCCAGAATAATTATTTTTATCTCAGTCGTTACCCAAGATAAAGTTATTATGTTAGTATTCTTTATTCTAGTCGTTACGCAGAATAAAGTAAATTTCTTAATAATTCTATATTGTTAACACTAGCCAAGTCGATTCCAATGAATTCTCACTACGTGCTTGATGCAAAAAGAGAAAGATACAAATTGGCCTGCGACTTATATTGCCTCTGAATTGCGCACGGCACCAACAAATTATTTTACATTGAGCATAGCAATCAAAGTACGTTGATCTTAGCAGCTGTGCGTAGGTAGGAAGAGAAAAGTCCGTTGACCTTAGCAGCTGTGCGTATGTCAGAAGAGTACATTGACCCTAGCAACTGGAATTCTGAGTAATTGTGTTGCAGTTCCTGATTTTGCCTAGCTATTATTATGATTAGCTATTATTATGATTACAAATAATAGGATACCTATTACATTATTGGTAATTTACTACTTTAAAAGATACATTTAACTGCACAGATGACTTAATCTAATTCCATTTGATTTGTGTAATGTGAATCGAATAAAAGTTACTTTCCTCTAATTGGATTGTGTTCCGGATTTGTTTATGTGGAATGTGCCATAGTGTGTCAATTGTTGTCACCACTAAAAACTGCCTTATCGACGTACTTAAGTACATAGAAATATGTACATAGTTTCGTTCCCAAACTAGTTTCAATAATTAGAAATACTTGGAATTAGAATATTTTGAACGATTTTACTTT
Source organism: Dioctria rufipes (assembly GCA_963924295.1). Taxonomy (NCBI): domain Eukaryota; kingdom Metazoa; phylum Arthropoda; class Insecta; order Diptera; family Asilidae; genus Dioctria; species Dioctria rufipes. The sequence goes on from OZ002743.1 coordinate 164,447,502, forward strand.
TAGGTGACTTTTTTAATGTTGGTTTCAACAATGTCTTTTCTGATAATTCAACGGAAGGTATACGAATCGGTTTTTTTTTCAGGCTCTCATATGGTTTGGAATTTTCTATTTCAAGTCGCAAGTTGAAGAGTAATGGTCCTAGAACGATTTCAAATTGCACTCTAATCCATTGTCAACCGTAGTTTCTCACGATGATTTAGGTCTTATTAAGTGGGGAGATAGGACGAACAGTAAGGAGTGTTAAGGTGACTTTGAAAAAAGATACCTGACTAAGCGACTACGACAAATTTCTATCGGTAAAAGTGAAAGCGAACGATACTTAAAAATCTTCATTTTAGGAGATTGTGGCATAGAGGACAAGAGCGAAGTTGCCACTCATATTTGTTCCTAGCTACAAACATTAACCCCATCTTACCTTAACTTCTCTGTTAAAAAAACTGATTTTGCTTGTCATCTGACCTTAAGTTACATCATCTTGTGCATATAAAATTATTTCCGCAAGATGCTTCTTTCGCCTCTTCTCTAACCAAGCCCTATACAATTTATATAATGCAACCGCGATAAAAAATCTGCTTCAAGCTTTTAAATTTGCATTGCTTAACTCCGCAGTGTTGACTTTGAATTTTTTTAACTTGATCGAAGTGTGTAAATTACATCCCTTAGGAGATTCTTTCCAACGCTAAAATTTAAAATACTTTATTTTGCTGTATAAACATAAGTTATGGACGATCTTTGAAATAGTGGAACTTGATGTATGCACCAACTCTGAGAAAGTTGTCAGAAAAAAATAATTAATTACGCTTTTTATCAACTAAAAAATTAAAAGCACTTATTCAAAGGCGTAGAAAAAGTATTCATACGCGACACTTTCTACAGGATAAAACTAATGGTAGCTGGAGATATTCCTTAGAAGTATTTGCAAGGAAGTCAAGAAGGAAGAAAGGAAGAAAGAAAGAGAAATCAAATTCTCTCGCAATTTAATAATGGTTTAAAGGATTTAATGGTCTCCGTTTTCATTTTATGGCTTTGGAAATGAATTTTCATAATATTTTAAAATGAATTTCATTTTTAAAGCATAGTTTAGATGGTTGTTACTTATTTGCAACCCTTTTGTTACATCTCTTTCTGTGTATACTTGCTATGCTGAAAAAGTAGTGAATAGTTTTGCTAAGATAAGGTCTTATTTTAAAATTACAAGCATTTCTTCTATAGTTTGAGGTTGGGTATACCGTAATGAATAATTTGTGTATCTAGCACTTAAAGAGCATTTAATTACCACCACAGTTTGTAAGAAATCTTAAGAAATTGAATTAATGTATTTTCTTGATATTAAAACAAGCCTTAGCGTATACAAAATGTTAGTTTATTAAATCATTTTGGTTCTTAATCTGAATTAATTTTTATTGAAATGTCTGTTTCATTGAGAACATGAAAACACATATCGAGTAGAACTAACCTGAGGAGATGTTAGGTTCGCTTAAAGCGGATATGAGGTTGTTAGAAGGCCGGCTTAAAGCGGAGAACTACGATGCCTTACACTACTGCTTGACGTAGGGAACTGCTGTCTAGGAAGTTCTTCAAGGAACTGCGGTCTTGAGCACCTGCTTGACACAGGAACTGATGTCTTAATGTTTGCTTAGACTTGCTTGACTTTAGAAGTTGCATCGGTCTATATACGTGCTTGCTCGGCGCAGGAACTGTTACGATGGCTTGACCTGATTACCCGTCAATCGCTCACTTTATGAAAACAACTTGAGGTGCGTCAACTTTGTGTGCTGAAATATTTTTAAATTTGACAAGAAAATCAAGTTTTCTTAACGGCGACTTGAATTTCACGAAGGGAAGCTAATTGATGCCGATCCGGAGAAAGCTTTAATTTCTTCAGTCCAAGCTGGGTTTTATTCCGCAAGGGAGGCGATGGTACTGGGGCCAAGCTGAACACAAGACGACAGTAGCAAAAACAGTTACGATACTGTTACTGTAGGCTGGATGCTGGATCCCCTCCTTCTGCCGTACCAGGTTCACAGTTCGTTTATGATTATCCTAAGTTAATGTGGATACACAGCTTATCTGGGAACCATTAAACGAAAATATCTGTCCATCAGTTTTTTTTATTTTTTTAGACCTGATTTTTATAACTATAAACAGAATAGCGCTTTCAAACTCTGCCTTTATTGACGTAGTCAATGACTTCAAAACTTTTACGAATATTGGCTTTAACATATAAAACACTATGCTATTACCCTTTTCAATAAATGGTAAAACCTGTCATCTAAGACATTATTATTATTAGGTATATTACGCGGATGATTTAAAACTGTATAAATCTATCAATTTGCATTGCAATTGTCTCAGGTTGCAGAACAACCTAGACAGACTTGCTTCTCTTTTTACCACTTTTGTTAGACCCATTTTGGGATATGCCAGTCCTGTCTGGTTTCCCTCTTACAAAAGTTACTTCGATCGTAGAATATGCAAAGTAGATTCTAACTTTTTTTCCTAAGAGGTCTCGAATGTAGGAATAGATTTCATCTTCATCCTTATAATGAAAAACTAAATTTAATACACCGTCTTACTCTTGAAACTCGTAGGAAAATACCTGATTTAAGCATTGTACTTCAACTTGTGAAGGGTGACATCGACATGCATTTGATTCTTGAGAAAATTAGTTTTAACTCACGAACACGACACTTGCGATCTAATGATTTTGTTAATTTGTTCTCCTATCGCACAAACTATGGACACTATGAGCCTATATGTAAAATGTGCAGTTTTAATTTGAATTTTTATTCAATTTATTTTTATATTGATAAGTTCTAATTAAGAAAAATATTTAAAAATCGTTCTGTACTTTCGGTTTTATTGTATTGTTGTATTCAACGATAATTGTAGCTCGCATTTTTTGCGAAATAAACAAATGAACAAAGAACTCTATTATGTAGATCATCATTAGTTTGGAGTTTTTACAGTCCTCAATTAGCCCAATATGTCGACTGAAGCACAAGTAGACATTATTTGCTTATCAATAATAGTTCTTATCATATTCAATATCTGGCAAATCAATTGTAAACAGTGCAAAAGAAAAGTTTAAGGTCAAAACCCTGTGTTACATCGCACAAAATGTGAAGTAAGCCATATAAAAAACTACTCATTTTTTTTCGTAGTATTGTCAGAGCCTCTAATCTAAATCAGACGACCAAACTCGTCCGTAAGTTATTGTGTTTGCACACACTAGATATTTTGAATACTGTATTCAAAAAAACAAAATACTTATGGGTTTGATACTAAAGACAGAAGTATAGCAGAGACTGGAATCTCAGTAGCTATTTTCCAATTATCTGGGAAGTCAATTTAATTTATTTACTAATCTCTTATCTGCACCGAACAAAATAATGGAAAAAAGAAAAAGGTATAAGCATAATACGTAAATTCGAAAAACTATGAATTATAAACCATATGCAAAATATATAACAATATTATAGGGCACTTTCTGTCAAGGCAGTGATAATTTCTGAAAATGTGTTCCTTAGCATTCTGCAGACCTTTAAAAAAGATTTAATGCATATAACGTCACAATTGATATGCCAGTTACACCAATTTCAATGAAACGAGTTTGAACTTTATCATCTCATTTGTAGAAAATGGTACTATAGAAATATTGAGGACTTTCTAAGGTAAAGGTCTCCCAAATTTATACTTTTAGGATCCCAGCAATGACGTTTTTATTAGTTATATGTGTTTAAAAATGTATGCCTTTGCCGTATACGCCATCTTTTGTACCAAATGGATCAGAGTTATACACGTACGGCAAACAATGTGAACATAATCAGGTCTACTGGGGAAATTGATTCTATCCGATCGAAATTGTGTGCACAAAACTATATACACGCTACAAAGATGGAATAAAATTCAACGAAATCTGATAGGAAAAATCCACAAAACAATCAGCTGCTTACTTCTCACTGACTGTTTTGCGGGGTCTTGCTATATGATTTCGACAATTTTATTTCCATTTTTCTTTCGTCTATATAGTTTTAAATAACTTTTTTAGGTAGTTCAAATAAAGTATGTGTTTTAATCGGTTTTAATATATTTATTTAAAAAAAGGCAACAAAATAATCAATTCGTGACAAAAAGAAGAAACAGTTAAATTTTTAATAACCTGCAAAAGCTATTTACGTTATTTTAAGCATAATCTAATAATAATGCTGATCAATCTCTTCTAAAAAAACAAAAATGGTTATACACACTGTATCTTTAATTTTATCTTGTTTCACATTAAAACGTCATCAATTGGACTCGAAGCTTACGAAAGTAAATTCTATTTTGTTTTTACGTTTTTACGGCTTTTTAATTATGGATGCTATTTCATACTTAATTTCTCGTGAGGATAAAATCAGTTATATTATGTTGCAAAAATTTAATTTGACTGAAAGGCACATTTTGGAAGTTCAGTCCATCAGCTTTACTCGCATATGCAGGAAAATAATTAGACCTCATTTGAATCTGAGTCTTAATTTTATTTTTCGAAAATGGTATATTTTAGCAGTCCTATTAAGAACAGGAGACCTAGTTTTCAAAAATTACAAAGGCGTGAAAGTCTAAGAATAACTACCCAACTTCAGCCTTAGAGGCCATGCTGGCCCCTTTACATTCGCATGTTTGAAGGGATCCCATCCGCAGTGCAATTAGAATTCAGAGGAAAAATCTTCTGAGAACAAATAATTTAGTTGGCTGCCGGAAAATTCCACAGGAATACCTAGAGGATGGCCAACCCAATTTCAGACGTCATGCCGACATACCATACCTTTGAAACTACATATAGACTCATCTTAGGAAACCGTCAACATTGGCACATGGGGACCTACCCTTTGAAAAAGGATCTTCTAACGCGGATTAGGCTTTGGAAGGATAGAATTAAAAATTTACACTGGAAAAATATCCCGGGCTAAAACAAGCGAAGAAGTTTGTAAAGTATTTGCAACAGAGAACAAAAGTATTCCTCGTACTTAACAGAAAAGATTTCGTTCATAACGAGCTTATTTACTGGGCACTGCCCGGTTAGATATCATCTTAAAAAGATGGGTAAGATCGATGAAACCGATGAAACTGCTGAAGTGTATAGATATGAAACTCTATACCGCATAAAGCTAAGACATCTAGGAAAAGTATTTCCACTACCAGAAGATGTCGCAAAAATAATCGCCCCTCCCCCCCTCGTTAAAGCGTCATAAACTTTATAAGAGATTTTACGTTTGAATGGGCGCCCATAAGCATTTAGAGGTAATGTCACAAAACATCTTATAGGTCACAGTGACTAGATGAAATGGGAGGAAATCTGTCTGCATGCCCCAAAACTAATAATAATAAATGACAAAATGAAAGGAGACTACACAGTAAAAAATTTGCAAAATTTTTGCCACAAAGCTTAGGTATTTGTCCTTAAAATCTAGGGAATATTCCCCAAATTTTAGGGAAAAATGAATAAGTTTTAGGGAAAAATACATTAACTTTGTGGCCACAATTTGTGCATCTTTTACAGTGTATGTATCTCGACTTCCTTCAAAAGTCGATCAATAGCAATTGTTCGATTTTTTATAGCATCGAATTACATAATAAGAAACAACAAGTATACGGCAAAACAAGGCTAATCAACATATCCTCGTATTTACTCTAGGTAATAAATGTACAGCAAATCAGTAGTTTAGTTCTTAAGTTCTTCAGTCTCAGGCATACGTACTTGACATAAGGCAAACCAATTAGTGTTAAAGAAAAGCTGATATTTTCATACGTTCAGTGCCGTAAACGATAAAATATGGAATATATAGTACTTCAAAACAATGGAGTCGATAGAGATACTCCCTCTCAATAATAAGAGTAGAAATTGCAGCAGGAAACCATTGACATCCCAGTGGCCAAAATCTTTCAGCGGAACATATCTCTCATACAAATATTTTACTCGACTGTTCAGAATATTTGCTAGTTCGTCTGTTGAGGAAGTATTATATAGGGCAGGCCAATCTAAAGAATCATACTCGATAGCAACATCTCGCAGATTAATATTGTTATAATCCATAAATTGGATCACCTCGGCCTTTGGAGGTCTTAAGGGAATCATGTAGCTTATAAAAAGTATGTCGTGATTGAAAATAGTGGGACGGCTAAGCTGGCTATGAAAACAGACTGACTCTGGATTTGCTGTCAAAAGTAAGTCGAGAAGATGGGGACTAGAAGTATTAAAAAACGTAGGAAGGCAGGTGTTTATAACGGTTCGATGAAGATTAGTAGTCAGGGTTAAAAGGGAGGGGCTAAGCTGGCTATGAAAACAGACTGGCTCTGGATTTGCTGTCAAAAGTAAGTCAAGAAGATGGGGACTAGAAGTATTAAAAAACGTAGGAAGGCAAGTGTTTACAACGGTTCGGTGAAGATTAGTAGTCAGGGTTAAAAATTCCCTAGACGAAGCACAATGAGGAAGAATATCGACATTAATATCACCACCCAAAAAACATGCTGATACCGACGAATTAGTTGAACTATGATTCCTTGAAACTCATCAAAATTGCTAGCATTAAATTTCGCGGTGGACAATATACATCGCCAATTATAATTTTAATAGCACCCAAGTTAACCTCCAACAAAAGAAATTCTATACCGGGCATCTCTGAAGCTCCTACAATCTTGGCCGTATAGCAATCTCTTATGAATATTGCTTCGCCAACACCAACTCTATGCTTTCGATCATTGCGGTATAGCTTATACCGTTGTAACTCAACTGAATGGGAGAGAATATGTTCCCGTAACCACGTCTCGTTGACCGAAATAGCATGCACATTTGACCCCAGAAATATTTGCTGAATTTCATCAATTTTATTTCTAATGCTTTTAGCATTAAATCCAGATGCCCGACTACAAATAACCTTCAGAATTGTTCCCACCATGTTTAGAGAATACCTGTTACTCATATCGAAAATACGAGTAACTAACACATTCAAGGGGCAGAGTAATTTAACCATAATCACTATAAAACGACAAGTAGCACACCAAAACAACGCTGACAACATTTTCAATTTGGCAAGAAATAGACAAATAATTAACCTGTAAATTTAGTAACAGTAATAGAGAGAAAGAGTAAGCAAAAAAGAAAATGTAGAAAAAATGAAAATAGGACATTATTAAAAACTACCATTAGATCTTATTAAAACACTCCAACCTCAGCAAGTGGCACGTATTAAATTATCGCCATTGGCGGAATCCAACTGCAATTCATCGTTACTGCTCAAGCTCAGTACACCGTACATTCTCTTTCTGGTGGGTCGATCGTTTTCTCCACGTGGAGGTAAACGAAGCCGCCACGAGTGAAAACTGAATGCGATAGTTCCTGCTTTCGCTGACTTAGCGTTTCCAGTAATATTTCCTGGTTTTTGGGTGTGAGTTTTGGGAAGCAAGCTTCAATATCCATCGTCTTTATCCCCTTATTTTGTTTAAATGCGGAGATAAGCGCACGGTGCTCACTTACACAGGAAAACTTTACAATAATTGGAGCAGGAGATGGCTTTATAGAAGTTCGGCTGTTAGCCTCACGCGAGTTATTTATTTACTATTCTTAAGTAAAATAAAATTACGCACTAGAACTTCGGTTCGAACACAATTTTATTAAATACTGAATATTAGGTTACACTTAGAACTTTGATTCTAAATCAAATACAATAGAAAGCAATAAAAATACTTGTCCGACATCCACTCTTTAGAGGGATGTCTACTCCTCGATTCCGGTCTTAAGACTGACTTTCTCGTAAATCTGATATTTTCTTCTAGCTTTTTAAGAATTACATGTTTTAAAATAAGAATGCTGATTCGACTCTTCTCACAGTTAATTTCTGATACTTTTTGTCTTTTCAGGTAAGTTCCGTTAATTTCTGCTGCTCTGTGTCTTTTCATGTAAGTTGCATATAGTATTACTTTTTTTCATTTGTGAGAACGGAACTCTGTCTAGACGAATCATGTTCGTATATTTATTTTATTCATGAATTTTGTCCTTTGCTTTATGCATTCTAAATTATAATTGTTTGGATCAGCATTTTCATTTTCTAAGTTACTTAGGTTCACTAACGTAACTCGCGCAGGTCTATTCGAATGAAAAGCGGGAGAGATTGCGGCTTTTTAAAATGCTTTTCAAGATCTCTATTGTATTGTAGTTATTAGTTATCGGGATACCTCTAATGATTGCAATCAGATAACCTCTGTTTATGGATTAGCTCCTCATATACGTCCTCAAGTGTTGAAACGCGAAGTGCAAGATCGTCATATTTTTGTTGGATGGTAAGTAATTTGAATTTCACGCCATCGACAGCAGCATCAACAATTTCCGAGATTTTCTCCTTCAAGAGACGCAGACGATCAACCAATCTTGTCATCAACCGTTTCTCAAGTTTTCCAACTGCAAGTTTCCAAAGCTGAGAGTTCAAATTTTGAGGGGACAAGTGGCTATAGTCGCTTTGACGATTACCGGACTTGAACTGATTAAATTCTTTCTCTTAAAGTCTCTTAAATTTCTTTTAAGCCAAATTTCATACAGAAAATTTTAAATAGATCAGCTTCACCTCACGTACAAATAATTTACAGACTCGAGCACGGAAATGAAAAACAGAAAACACTGAACTAAAGGACCAGAGCAAAAAAAAAAACATTAATTTCTTATTAAAGAAAATTTCATCGATTTAATCTACATACAATTTCTCAACGTTGAATTTAATTTTATCATTGAAAATATTTCGGCACATTTATGTTCATGTAAAGAGCACACAGAATAAATAATTCTTTGGCTGAAAAAAGTATAAAAGCGTGTTACATGTTCGTTGTATAATTCAAACACCTTGCACCATTCAAAAGCCTCATATTATAATAATTTTGCTATTTACGTTCATAATAATACGCTTAAGGATATGTAAAACACGAACGGTTTCATACTGACCAAGCCTTCTCCTCTTGGTTTTCCATCATCATGGAGCTATGTGTAGTTGAAAAAGGCACACACACGTCATGCTCCTAACTATAATCAGGGGATATTACAGTGCACAACATGCGTGGTGCCATGTTAGTCGCTTGAGATAAGGACTAAATTCCGGGCCATTATCGGGAGTAGAACATTCAACTGCCGACCAAATTGTTTAGAAGTAGCGTGAACATTGAATTAAATTGTCCGCTGTAGTCCTTGTTGTTGTTAAATTGAAACACGATATACACGAAAGCAGTTACTAGTACTACTACTGCTGCTGCAGCTACTGCTACTGCTGATAAGTATAGGATTTAAAGTGTTCTGGCACGCCGTGCTGTCCTGGTTAAATAAATTTTAAGTAATTATTTTTTAATATAAGTTGACAAGGTACTATAGGTACCCTTGTCGTTTGAGTTGTCACCATATATAATTTCAACATTTCATCATGCTTACAGTCCTTTTATGAAATAATGGAAAAGGCACAGACTTTGAATTAGAAGTTGTTAGATTTAAAACAAATTGCTGTACAATGAAGTTCCATTGTACTATGTAGGGATGTATAGGTATATACGCATACAACTTACACGAAAGACTTGAACAAGAGGTGAAATACTAAACCTGAATATAAATTATATAATTTACCTGTCAAAATAGCACCCATTTTCTCAGCCTAACGCGGGTATATATTTACAATGCAAAATGCTGCGAAATAATTGCAAAATTACCGGAAGTAAATGAATATAAATTCCGCTATCTTGAAATTGTATGTATGTTGGTATGTAAGTAGTGTAAAGATTTCAATTATCTTATTAAAGTCTTAGCAATGTAGAAGAGAACTCTCTCACGATACAGAATTTGAGGTATTGTTGGAATTATTGTGTTACAAAAAGAATTTTAGACAATTAGCAAAGAAAGAGGTTTCTTTAAATGTTAATGTGTGTAGTTAATTGCACAGTAATTTAACCTTTTTCTTTTCTACTTAATAATAATAATAATTCATTTCCTGACTACTATTCCTTACGTTGTGGATTCAAAGCACCTTTCGACTCGCTCCTGAAGAAGAATGGCTATAGAGAAAAGTCATAAGTTTTCTATTTTAGTTTTTTATTTTGAATTAAATCCCATTTCTTAAATAAAAAAATCTTTTTAAAAAAATAGAAACACTAAAAAAGTTAAAAATAATTCTGTGGTCACGAGTCAATTATTGACAATAACATAAAATTAATTCTGCTATACGTGCAATCGATTTCACTTTTGTACGTATGACTTTTGGGATCAAGCACAAAAATCCTGCGCAAGCAATATTGCTATTGCACTGCTCTGTTTAGCATAAGTTTGTGATCTAATTCTTAAGTCTCTTTGGTGCAAATAATCGTAAGGTATGGCAACCACTTTCAGTCAAAATGACGTAATGATTTGCCGAAAGGGATGGTAATTCTGTAATAATGAGTCGGTGCTAAGCCGTACGATACACGTTATTGTACAAGAGACGAGCATTGTGAATTGAGCAACCGAAACGCGGGCATACGTCGCTTACATTCGTTTTTGCACTACTGCGCAGGCGCAAATGGGTAAGCCTACAATATGCGCAGCTCGTTTTAGACAACAAAGGTTAGCTGAAACAAGTAAGGACAGGAAACATTGCTTAAGAAGAAATAGGTGAAGAAAGGGACAGTATATACCAAGAGAGATAAATGAGCAAAACGGAATATATGTACATATATGTTTTCATAAATGAGAATTTACACAACTAGAATCCTGAACAATGAAAACTCACGAGGATCGGGCCCATTGCCTTAGTGTGATACATGAGGATTTCTCAAGCGATACACAGAACAGAAGCAGCGCACTCATCGATTGATTTTTGTACACGAACGTTTGTCAAGCGAGACACAGGACCCTAGCGTGCACGTTGACTGTCTCAGTGTAAAAAACTTATCTATCGTGAACAAGATTTTCAAACATACATTAATTCGCGGATGTACCTTGACTTTGTGAAACAAAAGAGATATATTTGTATAATTACATTAATCGCGATTGACTTGCTGTTCTCCCTTGAGGAGTTTTATACTCTATGTACGCAGGTCTTCATCAGATATCCACCAAAATATTATGAGACCATCCTGAAGGAATAACTTTCTAAATAAGAGATGTGAGATTTTCGTGGTATCCTTGGTCTTGAATACACGGGTTTACACCAGATGTATTGCTGTATGAGTCGTTAGACGACTGAAGATTGGAAAATAGCTTGAAGTTCCGCAGATTGCCTCGATCTTAGGTTACAAGTTAGTACCAGCTGTATTGCTGGGAAACCGGTGAGTCAAGGAGATCTTGAGTAGTATAGCTATACAGGTTCTGGACCACTTTTTCCATACAAAAAGTGTCCGGAAAATTCCAACTATTTTGGTGGTTCTGGACCGGGGTTCTGGGCCACTGGGGGAATCCGTCTAGTGGTCTACGTCACAGGGCCTGCCTGGGGAATTCCTTCTGGATCACTGAGGGTTCTGGGAGGGGGTGTAAGGGGGCTTTTGTACTGCAATTTTGACATTATCTTGAAGTTTTCTTTTAGGAGGATACTTATGCCAACAACAACAACAACCACAACTACAACAATGGATATGTCCGATAATCAAATTCACACACACACACACACACACACCAGGGGGCCAGGTGGTTGGTAATTTGATATCGCCTCTTCGCACAGGTCTACATCACAGGGCGAATTCCTTTCCTACCGTCTGACTGACCAGGGTATGACGTCATCTGGTTGGCTGATTCCCCTAAGTTGTTCAAACTCTTGTCTTAGCTGATTTTTAATAAAATAATGCTGGCTTTTGCTGGAATCGAACCGAGAACGCTTGGTTTTGTAAATTCCAAGGCGCTCTACCATCAGGCCATGGAGGTGTTGTGTGAATGTTCTTTAAACTTGCTATATACGCTTAGAGTTGTGGGAACAGAGACATCGGGACACTTGTGCGAGGCTGGACACACACACACACGCACACACCCATGCACCCCATACACACACACACACACACACTACGTCATACCAAAAGGTTTTCTACCAGGTGATATTCCGTATTGCACCATGTTATTAAATTAGCAACAACAACAATTAACGTAGGTAGGTATGTTGGCTTAAATAAGAAATTGCCTAATTTCTGATCTTCAGGTGCAATGCTTCTAATTTGATTCATTGCATAAACAATTCGTACAGCCGAATAAATCGCAGTTGAATAATGTAAACAAAATTCGCACAGAGCCGAGTAAAGTAAACAAATTGAACGATTCCCGATTTCTTTAGCTGAAAAAAAATAACAACTGATAAGTTGTCTTAGATGAGTAGTGGAAGTTATAATTGAAAATTTCTTTTGTAGATAAAAAATCAACAACAACTATAGCGTAAGTTGTTGTCTGTATGTATCTTTTATAAACAAAAGTGATCATGATATTCGATATCTAAAAAGAGATCACTGCTGCTTGGGATGGTAAGAATGGAAATTAAATTAAAATCTTTGTGAGCTATAATATTAATGTAGGATGATGTGGCGACTTAGATGAGTAATGAAAATTGTATAGCTGCAGCCTTGTTAGAAAATTTTTAGTCTTCAAGTGTAATGGGATGACTGGTAATTTTATATCAAACAAACTCGCACAGCCGAGAAAAGTAAACAAGTTGAGCGATTTTTTTTGTGTCTATTGGAAAGTCTTTCGCTCAGTAAAAATCTTATCAGCAATACCGCTTCATATTTATATCCTCTAAAGTATCATCATCCGAAATGGTGTTGTATCAATAGTGCAATAGTGAAGACCGTGGTACTATAAGTTAAAAGCTTTGGTGGATGGTATTTAGCATCACATAATTCTAGTAGAAGCTTTGGTGAAGACCGGGGCGATGGTCGAGAGTGGTTAGTGTTATTTACTTATTTTTAAATCTTGTCATGAAAGCATTAGGTTGGTTAGGGTGGATTAAATTAAAAGTTGTGATGAAAGAAGGTGGCATGATTATATTAATTTAGTTTTGGATGAGTAGTGGAGTGCTGTAATATGTCTCGCTTCAACACATTAGGAAGCTTTAGTGAATACCGTACCTTAAAACCATCTCGCTCTCTCGAAACATCTTTCTCTCTCTAGCACACATGTTTGAGGTAGACTTGATCATATACATGCCAGCTTGGAGCTTGCTTGTCTGCTTTGTATACTATGAGTATAGTATGGTTGCCTGGAATTATCAGGCTTGTTGTTGAATGGGGCTACATAACTTATTGGCTGAGATCATTAGCGGCGGGGTGGGGCCGCTTTAATGATCTAACTTCTATTCGTACAGAAATGTGGTGTTTTGATAATCCTAAGCCTACTTTCTTATCTTCCGAACCAAAATAAATTGTTAACCAAATGACTACGATTCCTCAATCAAGAACTCCCTTTTGAGTAATAATTGTATATGGCGCCGTACCTTGGGCTGATGATATCGAATGTAGCTGCCTACAGATTCGGGCTCCGGCTGCAAATAGACACACATTCAGCTGGAAGTTAGTGGGCGTAATATGTAAGGTTACATTTCAATCAAAACTATTTTATTATTTTGATAAAAAAGGTATATAGTAAGTGTAGCCTTTGGGAAGGTAAGTAACCAAGCTGTAAATTACTACAAGACTATTTTCCTGTATAGATAGTAAGTTAGGCTCTATAGCATATATATATAAATTCAATGTTTGGCAGTTTTCTATAAGTATCAATATAGAACATTTTAGATAGCGGACTCTCAATGAACAGAAATAGATTTCTGTTTCATGGCTTGGGAAGTATTCTCGGGGTTTTGGTATGAGGGATTGAATCGATGTATGTATATGTTTTTATTTGATTGGAGCAAAGTATTCTCACGGCTTCATGATCCAAAGCTTAAATATAACTGAAAATCTTAAAAAAATGTTGAATCGAAGACTAATTCTATCGTAATATTGAGAAGGATTTAAGGGTTTAAGAAAAGAAGGTGGTAGTATGATATGTTGATTTGAGGAATATCTTGGATGAGCAGTGGTAGTTGTATGGGTACAGTAAAAGAAAGCCTTATTAACAATTGTTTTTATGATCAGGTGTAATGGCACGGTCAATGTTACCACTTGAAATCTTTCTAGAATAGCTTTTTAGCATAGTCCGAAAGTGGCCACACCTTTGTAGAAAGATATTGCTATGATATTAACATAGTATGATATGTTGACTTAGATGAGTAGTGGAAGTCGTATGGGTGAAGTAAAAACCTAATTTTTGGTGATCTGGTATAATGGAGTGACCAGTGTTGCAATACGAAATCTTTCTAGAGTAACTTTTTCGAAAAGTGATCCTTTTCTGCTTAAGCGATGAGAGTTCGACATCAAAAATCTCATGTTATTTCTTATGGAAGTCCAAATTTACTTTTGCAATTATCTCGCTTTAACATATCATCTGTCTCTCTCTAATACATATGCTTGAGGTGGATTTGGTCATATACTAGCCTGCTTGGAGCTTGGTATTATCAGTTGTTTGCTTTATATGCTATGAGTATATACATGTTGGCTTTAGGTTGAGAGTGGGTTAAATTAAAAGCTTCGACGATAGAAGATAGTGCTATGATATTAAGTAATGGAAATTGTATGGGAGCAGTAAAAGAATAATTTTTGGTTGTCAGGTGTAATGACATGGCTTAGCAGGTAATTTGATATTACCTTTTGCCAAGATCGTGGCCGTTGAGATTGGGTTAAGTTTAGTGGTGCTCGAAGTTTATTTTATGGGTGGTGGGTGTGCATATCATATCAAACACATCTGTGTCGCTCTAACATTAATCTGTTCATACTTGAGGCGGTTATGATAGCTTGAAATTATCTTATTCATATTGGTCAATGAGGAATTCCACAGGTTTTGTTTACAATTCGTTATATTTTTCGGGTCTGGGATTAACAAATATTTTGAGAATAAATTAAGTTTGGTGATGCTTGAACTTTCCTTTATGTGCGGTGGGTGCATATAATCTAGTAGGAAGTTTTAGTGAATACCATACCTTTCAACCATCTCGCTCTAACACACAACATCTGCCTCGCTCTAACATACATGATTGAGGTCGACATGATCGTTTACATGCCAGCTTGGAGCTGTGTGTGTTATCAGTTGTTTACTTGCCAGCTTGGAACTTGGTGATATCAGTTTTTGCTTTATATGCTCTGGCTGTCAGGGGTTATCATGTGTTTAGCTGGGCTTGGTGAATATATATCTGAAAATAGATCATGTGAAACTGCTGCGATATTAGAGTATTTTCTTATCAGGTTGAGAGGGGCATTTTTCTCGATGAGCACAAGAAACAAATTCAAGATTGCTATAACTTTTTAAAATTATATAAAAATATTGAGAAAGTCGAATCAAAATGTTATGAGCACCATGTAAGCTGGGTTTGGGCAAGAGATGATTCAACGGATTCAACAGTGTGAGTTTATGGCCGAAAATATAAACAAATTTGATACAAATGATTACCCAGAAGATAATCAATTCAATTTACCGCTCATGAATAAAAAGATTCCTGGTCTAATGAAGGATGAGCTGAATGGAAAAATCATGAGCAAATTGGTAGGCTTGCGCTCGAAAATGTACAGTCTGCGTATAAACGTGAAAGCAAAAAGAGTAAAGAATAATGTAGTCCAGGGGCATATCAATTTCGTCGACTACGTCGAATATTTGAATAACAACCGAGTATTAACTTCTAATCACAGCTCCATACGATCGCATAACCATAATGTCTACACGATCAGCCAAAAGAAGATTGCATTGAGTCCATATGATAAGAAGCGGTATATTATGAGTGGGACGACGGATACTCTACCATGGGGACATTACTCTATTCAATCAGAACAGCAAGGAGCAGACGCAGAAAACATAGTCTAAGCATAGTCTAAGATATATATTTTAAATAAAACTTGTATTATAGCTAAAATACCATTTAATGAAATACCTTGTTTTAATTGTATTTTAGTCTAATATATACATTATAGTAAAATAAAAAAGTTAGAGGGAAATCGATTAAAGGAAGCCCAACCATTGAATGATACACTAAGAATTAAATGTTAATATTTTTCAATTTATAATAAATTATATTTTATATATGGTATCCTTTTTATTCAATTTCCCTACTAAGTCCAGAGCTCCCGAATTACATTTGCCCACTACAGCGAGCTCCTAACGGTTGAGCATTTTACCCACAATGCTAGGGCGGCTTGAAAAAAAACGTATACACGTGGGCTCGACCTTGACCCCTGACATCACATTTGAAACCGGAAGGGCCTTATCTGACCTGTTTGAAAAGCTGCTAAGCTGTTATCTGACCTGTTTGAAAAGCTGTTAAGCTGTTGTCAGACCTGTTTAAAAGCTGTTAAGCTGTTATCAGAGCTGTTTGAAAAGCTGTTAAGCTGTTATCAGAGCTGTTTGAAAAGCTGTTAAGCTGGTTTGAAAAGCTGTTAAGCTGTTATCAGAGCTGTTTGAAAAGCTGTTAAGCTGTTATCAGAGCTGTTTGAAAAGCTGTTAAGCTGTTATCAGACCTGTCTGAAAAGCTGTTAAGCTGTTATCAGACCTGTTTAAAAGCTGTTAAGCTGTTATCAGACCTGTTTGAAAAGGTCTGATAACAGGTTAACAGCTTTTCAAACAGGTCTGATAACAGCTTAACAGCTTTTAAACAGGTCTGATAACAGCTTAACAGCTTTTCAAACAGGTCTGATAACAGCTTAACAGCTTTTCAAACAGCTCTGATAACAGCTTAACAGCTTTTCAAACAGCTCTGATAACAGCTTAACAGCTTTTCAAACCAGCTTAACAGCTTTTCAAACAGCTCTGATAACAGCTTAACAGCTTTTCAAACAGCTCTGATAACAGCTTAACAGCTTTTAAACAGGTCTGACAACAGCTTAACAGCTTTTCAAACAGGTCAGATAACAGCTTAGCAGCTTTTCAAACAGGTCAGATAAGGCCCTTCCGGTTTCAAATGTGATGTCAGGGGTCAAGGTCGAGCCCACGTGTATACGTTTTTTTTCAAGCCGCCCTAGCATTGTGGGTAAAATGCTCAACCGTTAGGAGCTCGCTGTAGTGGGCAAATGTAATTCGGGAGCTCTGGACTTAGTAGGGAAATTGAATAAAAAGGATACCATATATAAAATATAATTTATTATAAATTGAAAAATATTAACATTTAATTCTTAGTGTATCATTCAATGGTTGGGCTTCCTTTAATCGATTTCCCTCTAACTTTTTTATTTTACTATAATGTATATATTAGACTAAAATACAATTAAAACAAGGTATTTCATTAAATGGTATTTTAGCTATAATACAAGTTTTATTTAAAATATATATCTTAGACTATGCTTAGACTATGTTTTCTGCGTCTGCTCCTTGCTGTTCTGATTGAATAGAGTAATGTCCCCATGGTAGAGTATCCGTCGTCCCACTCATAATATACCGCTTCTTATCATATGGACTCAATGCAATCTTCTTTTGGCTGATCGTGTAGACATTATGGTTATGCGATCGTATGGAGCTGTGATTAGAAGTTAATACTCGGTTGTTATTCAAATATTCGACGTAGTCGACGAAATTGATATGCCCCTGGACTACATTATTCTTTACTCTTTTTGCTTTCACGTTTATACGCAGACTGTACATTTTCGAGCGCAAGCCTACCAATTTGCTCATGATTTTTCCATTCAGCTCATCCTTCATTAGACCAGGAATCTTTTTATTCATGAGCGGTAAATTGAATTGATTATCTTCTGGGTAATCATTTGTATCAAATTTGTTTATATTTTCGGCCATAAACTCACACTGTTGAATCCGTTGAATCATCTCTTGCCCAAACCCAGCTTACATGGTGCTCATAACATTTTGATTCGACTTTCTCAATATTTTTATATAATTTTAAAAAGTTATAGCAATCTTGAATTTGTTTCTTGTGCTCATCGAGAAAAATTCCCCTCTCAACCTGATAAGAAAATACTCTAATATCGCAGCAGTTTCACATGATCTATTTTCAGATATATATTCACCAAGCCCAGCTAAACACATGATAACCCCTGACAGCCAGAGCATATAAAGCAAAAACTGATATCACCAAGTTCCAAGCTGGCAAGTAAACAACTGATAACACACACAGCTCCAAGCTGGCATGTAAACGATCATGCCGACCTCAATCATGTATGTTAGAGCGAGGCAGATGTTGTGTGTTAGAGCGAGATGGTTGAAAGGTATGGTATTCACTAAAACTTCCTACTAGATTATATGCACCCACCGCACATAAAGGAAAGTTCAAGCATCACCAAACTTAATTTATTCTCAAAATATTTGTTAATCCCAGACCCGAAAAATATAACGAATTGTAAACAAAACCTGTGGAATTCCTCATTGACCAATATGAATAAGATAATTTCAAGCTATCATAACCGCCTCAAGTATGAACAGATTAATGTTAGAGCGACACAGATGTGTTTGATATGATATGCACACCCACCACCCATAAAATAAACTTCGAGCACCACTAAACTTAACCCAATCTCAACCGCCACGATCTTGGCAAAAGGTAATATCAAATTACCTGCTAAGCCATGTCATTACACCTGACAACCAAAAATTATTCTTTTACTGCTCCTTACATATTACGCCCACTAACTTCCAGCTGAATGTGTGTCTATTTGCAGCCGGAGCCCGAATCTGTAGGCAGCTACATTCGATATCATCAGCCCAAGGTACGGCGCCATATACAATTATTACTCAAAAGGGAGTTCTTGATTGAGGAATCGTAGTCATTTGGTTAACAATTTATTTTGGTTCGGAAGATAAGAAAGTAGGCTTAGGATTATCAAAACACCACATTTCTGTACGAATAGAAGTTAGATCATTAAAGCGGCCCCACCCCGCCGCTAATGATCTCAGCCAATAAGTTATGTAGCCCCATTCAACAACAAGCCTGATAATTCCAGGCAACCATACTATACTCATAGTATACAAAGCAGACAAGCAAGCCCCAAGCTGGCATGTATATGATCAAGTCTACCTCAAACATGTGTGCTAGAGAGAGAAAGATGTTTCGAGAGAGCGAGATGGTTTTAAGGTACGGTATTCACTAAAGCTTCCTAATGTGTTGAAGCGAGACATATTACAGCACTCCACTACTCATCCAAAACTAAATTAATATAATCATGCCACCTTCTTTCATCACAACTTTTAATTTAATCCACCCTAACCAACCTAATGCTTTCATGACAAGATTTAAAAATAAGTAAATAACACTAACCACTCTCGACCATCGCCCCGGTCTTCACCAAAGCTTCTACTAGAATTATGTGATGCTAAATACCATCCACCAAAGCTTTTAACTTATAGTACCACGGTCTTCACTATTGCACTATTGATACAACACCATTTCGGATGATGATACTTTAGAGGATATAAATATGAAGCGGTATTGCTGATAAGATTTTTACTGAGCGAAAGACTTTCCAATAGACACAAAAAAAATCGCTCAACTTGTTTACTTTTCTCGGCTGTGCGAGTTTGTTTGATATAAAATTACCAGTCATCCCATTACACTTGAAGACTAAAAATTTTCTAACAAGGCTGCAGCTATACAATTTTCATTACTCATCTAAGTCGCCACATAATCCTACATTAATATTATAGCTCACAAAGATTTTAATTTAACCAATTCTCAACTTAATGCTTACAAAAAAAAAATAGCCTAGACTTGAATTATAAGTAATATGAATTACATCATAAAAGGTATGATCGCTAATATCCATAGACCGTAGAGGATTTCTGATAAGACTTCTCAGTACACGCACACCCCTACAGCGAAAATTTTCTAGGCTTTAATTTCCATTCTTACCATCCCAAGCAGCAGTGATCTCTTTTTAGATATCGAATATCATGATCACTTTTGTTTATAAAAGATACATACAGACAACAACTTACGCTATAGTTGTTGTTGATTTTTTATCTACAAAAGAAATTTTCAATTATAACTTCCACTACTCATCTAAGACAACTTATCAGTTGTTATTTTTTGTCAGCTAAAGAAATCGGGAATCGTTCAATTTGTTTACTTTACTCGGCTCTGTGCGAATTTTGTTTACATTATTCAACTGCGATTTATTCGGCTGTACGAATTGTTTATGCAATGAATCAAATTAGAAGCATTGCACCTGAAGATCAGAAATTAGGCAATTTCTTATTTAAGCCAACATACCTACCTACGTTAATTGTTGTTGTTGCTAATTTAATAACATGGTGCAATACGGAATATCACCTGGTAGAAAACCTTTTGGTATGACGTAGTGTGTGTGTGTGTGTGTGTATGGGGTGCATGGGTGTGTGCGTGTGTGTGTGTCCAGCCTCGCACAAGTGTCCCGATGTCTCTGTTCCCACAACTCTAAGCGTATATAGCAAGTTTAAAGAACATTCACACAACACCTCCATGGCCTGATGGTAGAGCGCCTTGGAATTTACAAAACCAAGCGTTCTCGGTTCGATTTCAGCAAAAGCCAGCATTATTTTATTAAAAATCAGCTAAGACAAGAGTTTGAACAACTTAGGGGAATCAGCCAACCAGATGACGTCATACCCTGGTCAGTCAGACGGTAGGAAAGGAATTCGCCCTGTGATGTAGACCTGTGCGAAGAGGCGATATCAAATTACCGACCACCTGGCCCCCTGGTGTGTGTGTGTGTGTGTGTGTGTGAATTTGATTATCGGACATATCCATTGTTGTAGGTATCTACATTGGTTGTTGTTGTTGGCATAAGTATCCTCCTAAAAGAAAACTTCAAGATAATGTCAAAATTGCAGTACAAAAGCCCCCTTACACCCCCCCCCCTCCTCCTCTCCCAGAACCCTCAGTGATCCAGAAGGAATTCCCCAGGCAGGCCCTGTGACGTAGACCACTAGACGGATTCCCCCAGTGGCCCAGAACCCCGGTCCAGAACCACCAAAATAGTTGGAATTTTCCGGACACTTTTTGTATGGAAAAAGTGGTCCAGAACCTGTATAGCTATACTACTATCTTGTGATGATGTATTCCTGCATGAGTCACTAGATGACTGAAGCTTGGAGTATAGTTTGAAGTGTGTTGATTGTCTAGATCTCGCTGTTAAAGTGAGTACTAGAAAAAGATGCTCTTCTTAAAAAAGTTCAAAATTTAAATGATGAAAGTACAGGTGTAAAAAACGATTTAAAAAAAACGAGGAATAAGAATAATGATGAAACTTATGCTGATCAACTTAAGAAAGGCAATGGAATACCGGTATTGATCAAAACCTAAAAAAACGCAAGATAACAAAGAAACTAGGAACGAAGTGAAAGATGCGGTTGATCCTAAACAATTATCTCTAAAAATTAGTCGTGTTTCAAATAGGCAAAATGGTGCTATAGAAATTAGGTGCGAGAACAAAGAGTCTGTCGAAATAGTTGAAAAAGAGGTTAAGAATAAAATGGGTGATAAATATCTGGTAAAATCATTAGAAGTACGTAAACGTAAAATTGTTGCGTGTGGGTTATGTGAAAATCTTGGGAATGATGATATTATAAAAGCGATCGAAAATCAAAATAGTATAAATAGTGGGGCTAAAGTAGTTAAAGTCTATCAAGCAAGGAAGAAAGGTCGTTTAATAAATAAGTTTATTGCTATTATAGAACTTGACGATGAATTATTCGATAAAATTATCGCAGAGGGCCAACTAAGCATAGGATGGGACCGATGTTACGTGTACAAATATATAAATGTGAAGAGATGTTACAAAATGTTGGGGTTTTAATCATGAAGCGGGAAAATGTCAGAACAAAAAGGCTTATCCAAAGTGTGCAGAAGAGCACGATGAAATAAATTGCGAAAGCCATAGTGAAAAGTGTATTAATTGTGTCAGTGCAAATTTAAAATTGATCATGATGCAAGGAGCAGAAACTGTCGAGTATATGAAAGGAAATTCAAAATGGAAGCAGATAAGGTATTATTCTAGCAATTAAATGAATGCAAATGTGTATGCCTGGATGTACAAGGATTGACAGGTGATTTTGATGAATTAGTTGAACATATATTAAAGCCACAAAAATAGCACATTATTGTGGCTACTGAGACACATTTAACTGAAGAAATAAGTGATTCAGAAATTAATGTATGTGGCTATCACACATTAAGGTGTGATAGTGAGTCCAGACATACTGGAGGTTTAATAGTGTACTTTAGAGATGATTGGAGGTATGAAAAGATATATAGTGTAATAGTGGATAGCAAGATTTGGTGGATGTCTGTTTTGGTTAAATATGATGTATTTTCATTTGCTTTAGGTATAGTATATCGCTCACCAAGTTCTTCAAAAAGAATCTTTTGTAACCTTATAGAAGGATACATTGATGACTTAAAAAATCTAAACAATAATGTACTTATAGCTGGTGATTTTAACATAGATGGTCAAATAACTCAGATTTATATAAAAAAGACTTAGAAAAATTAATTATTGATAACAACTTGAAGCAAACCGTTAACGAATACACAAGAATTTGCAATACATCCAGAACTTTAATAGATTATATTGTTACAAATTTTAATTTGATACAAACTATAATTGAACCAAAATTGAAAATATAGGACCATGAAACAATAGAAGCTACGATCTTTTTAGGTATCGCAAAAGAGAAGGTAGTGCCTGTAAACAGAATAAGATATTTAAAATATGAAAAAACAAAACTCTTGCGCGAGCTTGAAAGAAGTGATTGTGCAATTGCGATGAGCATGAACATAACATTAATATTGATAACATGAATGAATGTGTACGTGAATTTGATAATGAATTTAAAAGGATTGTAGGTGGTTTAATATGTGAGAAAGTAATGCGAATTTCTGTCAATAAATGATTTGATGATAGTTTAAGAATGAAAAAAAATGAAAAAATGAGGAAATATGAAAAAGCTGTTTTAACTAATTATAAGGTTGATTGGATTGAATATAGAGTATGTAAAAACCATTACACTAATATGTTAAGGCAAAAGAAGAGTGAATTTATTAAACGAAAAATATCGAACGCAAATGATCAAAAAGAAATGTGGCAGGTAATTAAAAGTTATGTTTTGAAGAAAGAGAATGTGACAACATTTAAAGAGATACAATTTGGGAATTATGTGAGTGTAGAGGATAGTGAAATGGCAAATAAGCTAAATCAATATTTTATACAGAGTGTTAGAGACATAAATAATGAAATCGATTTCGTGCAATATGATGATAACTTAATCGTTCAGGCGGAATCAAGATTTATATTTAGAGATGCTACTATTAATGATTTAGAAAGAGCGTGCAAGAAATTGAAAAATAAAAGGGATTGTAATATGATAAGTCCAAAAATAATATTGGATAGTGTAGATGTGATGGGCCCCAAATTAATAAATATAATAAAATGGATCACTCAATACAGGAATTTTCCCTGATATATGGAAAGAATCTTTAATTGTTCCAGTGCAAAAAATAAAAAATTCGGCAAAATGTGAAGAATTAAGGACCATAAACATGCTTGAAATATTAGAAAAAATAATGGAAAAGATAGTAAAAAGTCAGTTTGAAGAATATATAGAACTAAATAATAATCTAACAGAGCAACAGTCAGGATTTCGTAAAAATCACTCATGCGAAACGGCTATAAACTTTGCATTGATTGACTGGAACGAAGATATAAGCAAAGGCAGACACGTGATCGTAATATTTCTGGATATGAAGAGAGCTTTCGAAACCATAGACAGAGATATCTTCATAAGAAAGCTCAGGCGATATGGGATACATGGATACAATGTATTGATAAAACCGCATTTTGAATACTGCTCAACTATATTATTTATGGGTAATCAAACAATAATTCAAAGACTACAAAGGCTACAGAACAAGGCGATGAGAATGATCTTATGTGTCAACAGATACACGCATGTTCGATGGATGTTGGAAACTCTTAAATGGATGAGCATTACCCAACGAATTATATTTAACACTCTTTTATTTGTTTTTAAAATGAAATATGGAATATTACCAAATTATTTAACAAAAAGTTTAGTGTACGTTAATGAAGTTAAACCACATAATTTAAGGAATACTATGGATTTTAGATTAATTTCGCATAGAAATGTTAGAGACCAGAAATCACTTATGTACAAAGCATTACAAATATTCAACAATCTTCCAATAGATGTTAAATTAGAAAAAAATATTAATGAATTTAAAAGAAAAGTTAATAACTTTGTAAAATTTAATTATTAATTATGGGACCAAAATATGGGAAATTGATTGAAGCATTTATTGTTTTGCGTTACTGTAATAGTTATATACTAAATAAATATCATCTATCTATCTGTATTCTCGAGTAACTGGTCGGACTATGAGATCCTGGGTTTCAATTTGAGAAAAACCTAGATACTCCGCTCAAGGAATATCTATGACATGTCACCGGTAGGTTGCCAGATAATCTCTGAGTAGACGAAACTTACACCTAAAATTTAATGCAAATTTAAGTAAATGTGATTGATGGAATCTCGTGCAATGATGGCTCCTGACAGAAACCTGTAACTGCCCCGCACAGACCTTCGGGCGACTGACATTTAGTACAGTACAGCCTCACTCTGTAATTATTCAGAAGGTCCCTATGTCGACTTGCCTAGCGCGTGCTGAACAGCCCTACCACACTAACGCCTGGTTGATCCGGAAATCGGAACTCTTGGGACTTATGAGCGATATGCTGATCTGCAATAATGTTCGCAGTATTTGGTGCTTGCATGTTGAACGTGGAGTTTCTACCGCTGCGTCGGGCTGTCCAGCAACCAGCAGTGATATTGTTCGGAGTTGTTGTTGAACCAATGGCTGCCCAAAGCAAAATATCTGAAACGGGAGATGACTCGGTAATAAGCGTGTACTTAGGTCATCAAAAGAACATTGTTATTTTCTGTCCTTTTACATGATGTGAGACTGATATTCCTTTGATTACATTTATTTTTATCATAATCCACGCCTTCTTATCTACGGCTCTCTATGCTCAGAAAGCTATTACTAACTGGGAACTTTGAAACATATGTTGCCCGATTTACATGGTGGTTGGTCAGACGTTCGGGAAAGTGCGACCAGACGCAGATGTGTCTTCACTATGTAACATTCATAAAAACAGAATCCGTCAAATTGAGACCCTCCTCCTATTGAAGCCAATTATAAATTAGTTTTCGAGTTTTAATTCTAGTGATTATAATATGCCTTCACCCTTAGATGTGTTACCTTGACTAAATTAATTAATTAAATTAATTTACGCTATTAAGTCTGATGCTATTGGACCGTATGATATCTTGTCCAATTTTAACAATATCCATATGCCATGGATTACCGAGATATAGTTTACAGGCTTTCATTCTTGGCAGCCTTCATCCTCCTTCTATGAGGAGGACTGCAGTATTTAGTTGTATTCGGATGAGGTTATATTTGGCACGAACCAATAGGCTTCATGAGGAACTGTGCGAACCGCATCAACTCTGATTTAGTGAGTGACCTTCAGCATGATATCAGCTACCGAGTTGACGTCTTTTGCTAAGCTTCTGTATTTTTTCTGCTAGGGTCCGCGTATTATTTTTTCCAATTCAACCGATAAGTGTTTGTGAAGTTAGGAATTATTTTTTGTAGTGCTCGGTTCAGTGTCTGTTTGCTAAATTAAAGTATTATCACGGTTTTCTTTTTCCTTGAAATTTTAATTCATTTTATCATGGGTAAAGAAGCCGGTTCCAAACCACATACAAAGGGCAATACCAACACAAACCAACAATTTATCCCAGCTATGACGAGAACTACTAGAGCACAACAGAGCGGAAGAGATGGAGTTACCCCTCCGACTGGCCGTTCAAACTCAATAAGCTCTTCTGATCACTTCGAACTGCTGGAGAAAAACTTGCTGAAGAGCTTAATTCAGGTAATATCTGATAAGTTTGAGGAGTTCCAAGAGCGCATGATCTACAAAATCGACGAGGTTGTGACTTCAACGCAGACTCAGATCACTAAACTGCACTCTGAACTGGATCAGGTTAAAGACGAGCTGGCTGCGATTCGTAGTAAATTGGATGATGTTCTACGTTTCGGCAGGCTGTATGACGCTGTCGTCACTGGTATACCATTCTCTTCGAGCAAGACCCCTCAACAGCTACTGTTGACCATATCTGATAAAATTGATCATATTTTATCACCTTACTCTACAGCTTTTCGCCCGAAACATGCTTTAACCTCAGTACGATCTAATAATAACAACCGGATGAATAGTACCCCTCTTATAGTTAAATTCTCCTCAGTTGCAGAGCAGAAACAGTTTCTCTCCAAATTTAAAAAATATGGCTTGCTAAAACTTTGCGATATATCCCTCAGCTTTGTGTCGCCAACTAAGGTCAATGCATTTGAAAGCCTCACCAATAACAAGAACAAATTATTACGTTTTGCTCTTAAGCTGCGAGGGGAAAATCAACTCTGCGCTGCCTTTACTAGACTTGGAGAAGTTTATGTGCGGATAAGAGTCGATGATCCACCAATTAAGGTCATGTCACGAGATCATCTGGAATGCGTCATAACGGATGCGAAACATGCAGAAGCGAATGCGTAGTTACTTTTTTGATGATTTGTTTTTCTTTTGTTTCTTTTGAAGAAATTACGATCTCGTGTATTAATGTTATATTTTACGTCTCATGCTATTTTTACTTGTTGTACTTTCTCATTTGTAACTTAATCACTTTAATTAATTATGTTTTTTTTTATAGTGTATCAGATAATACTTTTTTGTTCTATAAGGTTAGCCTGCTTCGTGCTAGTACCTTTATGATAAGTATGTATCGCCACGCACTAGGGCAATACAAAGCGGCCTCTGCCCCTAGTTCAGCGCCGAAATAAAATCCCTGATTGCTGAGCGGGAATTTCTTTTTTCCAGGTATCGTAGACTGAAGACTCCTGAAAGTCGGAAGTTTTACACGCTATTAAGGAACAAAGTCAATGTAAAAATTCGCGAGGCTAAACGTATGTATTATAAGCGTAAGTTTGATATAAGTGTTCAGCCGTAAATGTTATGGCGTAACGTGCGTGATGCTGGCGTATATGGAGGCAGAACGGCTAAGTTCAACCTGAGCCCTCAGGAACTTAACGAATTCTTCATAGTTGGTCATCAATCTCAGGACAATGATCAGTTGTTCTTGGGAGGCTTAGATTCTTCTTCCAGCTCTAGTGGTTTTAGTTTCAGGGGTGTGGATAGAACTGAAGCCTTGAATGCGATTTTCGCTATTAAATCTAATGCACTCGGCCCTGATAATATATCTCCCCGTTTTGTGAAGCTAATTGCGCCGCTCATTATTGGCACACTTTTACATATCTTCAATACCTGCATTACGAAGTCGGTGTTCCCAAAAACATGGAAATCAGCGCTCGTACTCCCTATTCCAAAGAAGGCGGCGGCTACAGCTCTTGCTGATTATAGGCCCATCAGCATCCTCTGCGTCCTGTCGAAGGCTCTGGAGAAGCTACTATACTGGCAGGTTCAACAGTACACACTGCAAAACAATCTTATAAGTGGCTGCCAATCTGGGCTTCGACCCAATCATAGTTGCGAAAGTGCTCTCGTTAAAGTCACCACAGACATACGCGCTGCACTTGATAAAAGATAGATTTGCGTTCTGGCGCTTTTAGACTTCTCCAAAGCTTTTGACAGTGTTTGCCATGTAAGCCTGCTAGAAAAATTATTTAATAAATTCAATTTTTCGTGTCAATCTGTTCACTTAATCACGGAGTTCTTAACCGGGCGATCCCAAAAGGTTACTCTTGGAGACTGTAATCACTCAAATTTCCTTCCTCTGTCTTCTGGAGTACCACAAGGCTCCATTCTTGGTCCTCTACTTTTCAGTCTATATATTAACGATCTGCCGGACATAATTCAAGATGTCAACATCCACATTTATGCTGACGACGTTCAAGTTTATTTCAGTCGCCCACCTGGTCTTATCGAAGACTGTACGGCTCGAATGAACGACGATTTACATAATATATACACCTGGTCGATTAACAATAAACTTGAACTTAATCCAGGCAAGTCACAGTATATCGCCTTTTTCTTCGGGACTCTTGACTCCTCATCCCTTCCTCCTATTCTTTTGAATGGATCTTCAATCCCCTATGTGGATAAAGTCCGTAACCTTGGGGTCACCCTTAACTCCAATATGAAGTGCTGTGATCTCGTCAAATCTAACCTATCTAAGATCTACGCCACCCTCCGTCGTCTATGGTTGTCCACTAAAATACTCACCTCTAAAATGCGCTGTCATCTTGTCAAGTCCCTAATATTACAGCATTTCACACACGGTTTACTTGTTTTCCCGAAGCTAGATTCGCACTGCTTCAGAAAATTACATCTTGCATTTAACGATTGTGTAAGGTTTTTTCGGCTTACAAAGATTCGATCATGTTTCTCACCTGAATTTTGCACTGCTAGGTTGCTCTATCGAAGTATATCTAAAGCGTAGAGCATTATTCTTCCTTTTCAACTTATTGCACAACTCCCAGCCCGCTTACTTGAGAGCCATGTTTCTACCCTTGAACTCTGCCAGAGGATATAAACTGCAAGTACCTCGTTTTCAGACCTCTGTACTTGATGGATCCTATATTGTTCAAATCACTCGAATGTGGAGTTCATTACCACACAATATCCAGAAGGCTAATTCAATCGGGACTTTCAGGCGTCTTCTTGTAAATTTTTTGACGTAAGTAGTTTTGCTGTTGTGACCCTCACGCGCAGATCATATGTTTGTTATCGAAGTTTTCTAATTTGGATTTATCTTATTTTATTCTCAATTGCTATAATTGTTTTCGTAATTAATTTTTGTATCTTAATCTTACTTATTTATCCATAATTTATTTGTTATTATTGTTTATATATATTTTTTTCCCATCTATTATCATTGTTGTACTATTAACATTTAATTTAGTTTACTTATTTCTATTCAGTTGTATTACTGTATTTCCACTCTAATTGGTGCTAAGAAAAAGATATGTAAATCTTGTAGTATCTCTTCCTAATAAACAAATATTCTATATTCTATTCTATATTCTTCGTTGTAGAGAGTCATGTGGTTCTAAGTCTTATCAAACCGCTATCGACAGTTGATATTTTGCTAATGGCTTTTGTAGAAAAATTTTAGAATAAGGTGGAAAATGGGACAAATTGGGTAACTCCTTCTTAGGATTGCCATACAAAATTTTTGGAACGTGTCGATATAGAGAGCTAAAATTTCGTACACGGCTTTTCATAAAAATAGCAAGTACAATTTCAAAAATGGATCTAAGCGGACAAACCATTCTTCCTGTTGTTATAGTAAACTTTCAGTTTTCTATATATATTTGGACACTGATAGGAAAGTTTGTATAAAAATTTGGCAGCTCATTAATAGTGTTGTCATATAAGAATTGAGATTTTTCATATACTGTGAAAACTATCAGTCGTTTCCTCGACGTTTTTATTGCACTGAAAGGATCTTCAGAATATAACATCTCATGAAATTGGTTATAATCATTTTTACCATTCCATAAATAGATCTGAAAAACCACTTCAACAATTAAATTTACACATATTGTTATCACATAAGTTATCGTAAGAGTTGGTGTTACATCAATTCTAATTCCTGTATTACTATAGTCAGTGTTACCCAAAAGCTGTGAAAATTCCAAAATGAGTCCTATCCCCAAGAAAGGGATAGCAGACACTCCGATTTCATGCCTATCAGTTTACTCCGTTCGCTATTTAAAGTGCTCGAGAAGTATTACAGGTCCAACAGTGCATACTCGAGAATGATCTCCTTTAGTTGATGGCAGTTTGGTGGAATTCGACCTAAATATATAGTAGCTCTGAAAGTACTCCTGATAGAAGGGGAGCTGCTGTACTTCTCTTCTTTAATATTGTCTGACATAGTAATTTGTTGAGAAAGTTGTCCTGCAATTACGATTTTTCAAACAGAGCCATCCACTTAATAGAATAATTCCTTCACGCTTGGTCGCAAAGTGTTACTTTGGAGCAAAATAATTCTTCTGCTTTGTTCCATCTACTTTGTGGAGTCTCACAGATTTCCGTTCTGGGTCCTTAGTTTTTTATCTTTATATCAAGTATCGCAACATACAATTTTCACATATATGCCGTTTTCTTATTAGGTACGACCATGTTTCTCATTTTAATGTCACCCTGTTTGGTTGCTCTCTTGATATATATTTTAAACTGAGAGATAAGCTTTTCCTATTTAACTTGTGTGGCTGTGTGGGCCAGTGTAGGCTGTAAATCAACGAAATAACATTTTTCAATTAAAAACTACTTTATTATTTCAATAATTGTTCTGCAGATTTATCCGCACTGGATGACAGCACTAATCGGACTCGTTACAGGTCTCTGTTCTCTTGTACAATAAATTACTTGGTATATGTGGATACAGTCAGTATATGTACAGTCAGCATCTGCAGTTCTTGTTATTGTTATTTTCGAATAGATGGCGGTACTGATAACTGCACTGGTCTGCCGCTACAGCTTGCTTCGCTTGAGCTCTATGTTTTAATCCATAAACTCCACTAGGTGTACAAACTGCTACTTCCATGGTTTCAAACTTCCATATTCGCTGGATCCTTAGTTATTTTAATTCATAGTAAATTTTGTAATATCGCCTCCCAGGAAATAAATGAATTGAATTTAATGTGAGAGTAAAAATAAACACCAACTTTTCAGTGGTGCCTTAAGTTGTATGGATTGTTCAGTTGACCTCTCTGTTATATATCTAAAATAGCAATAAGAAAAAAGAGTCCAAATTATAGATTTTCATATAAGCTAACCATGCCTAAAACATGGTTAGCTTATCAATTCAATCAGTGAAGAAAATTGCGTCAGCAATTTTCTTCACATGCCATGATTTAAAACAAAAATTTTCCCATGACAAATTTTGCCTTCAGCAAAATTTGTCAGTAGAAATAATTAATTTAAAAAATATAAAACAAAAGACAAATCGTACCTTCAGTACGATTTGTCGTGAACATTAAAATATGTATGTACGAACGTACATACATATCACATAAAAAAAAAAAGCCCTCGCGATAAGAAATGCGCGCCGCGAGATTACATTATATGTATACGCGCGCCGCAATTTCAATCGACGGGACGGTGGCTGATGTTTATAAAAACATCAAATTTCATTTTTTCAAGCCACCGTCCAACGAAAAATATTCTGGACTTGTTTAATCAAGTCCAGAATAAATGAAAATTTTTCTCAGGGTAGAAATGCAACTATGCATTTTCTACCCTGACCGACGGCTCTTGATCACGATAAAAGTGATCAAGAGCGCAGTCGAATATTAGCACGGGAGTTGTTTTTTGGATCTGGTTGAGAACGTCGCGGTCTAATTTTTAAAAGAAAAAGGTTAAAGTAATAAAGAAAGAAGAAAGAAAAATTATTATATTGGTTGGAAGTGGATTCGGTTTTCGGTCGGAGGAAAGTCGGTTAAAAGAGAAAAGTTTATACGAAAAAGTGTAAAATAGAAGAAAAAAAAGGAAGTTTAATTAATTCATAGTAAGTTAAAGAAAAAAGAGAAAAGTTTATACGAAAAAGTGTAAAATAGAAGAAAAAAAAGGAAGTTTAATTAATTCATAGTAAGTTAAAGAAAAAAGAGAAAAGAAATGAATAAAGCAAAGTAAAGTTCCAAGTGAAGTGTTTTAAATTACCCCGCAACCCAAACAGGTGAAAAAGGATAGCCGTGAACCCACAACGGAGTGATCAGGAAGTAAGTACGCCCTATTTTAACGTACTTCGCAATATATATATATAACAATTGGCGCAGCCGGTAGGATAGAGGAAGCCTACTTTGAAAAACAAAAAAAAGTATAAGCGCTCGAAAACCCTCTATCGTACGAATCTAAAAGGAGTTTAGGACGAGATCGAATACTGGGCAAGACACCCTACCCTCCGCCTGAAGTTGAGTCTGGCTTCAGGAGTATTTCGATCTTGTCGGCTCCCAACGCTCGGGGTCGGACAGCTTTAACTGCCTCTGTTTGCAAAACACGCAGCCACCCCCTCATCAAAGCACAAAGTGCCAACGTGGGACAATAGCGGGCTTCATCCCAGCCCAGGATATCAGAAGTTCACAACCAAAAGTGCTAAAGCTACACTTGAAGGAAGGAAGAATCCTCAACCGTCAGTCTGCGATCCGGAGTTGAAAGGGACTTCGAAGTAGGCAACGCGCCCCCCTTTCAGCTTTTATCCAGGGGAATTTAAGCAGGCCACGGGCCCCCCCGGCAGCAAAAGAACTTCAAGAAACAAAACCAACGATCCTGAATTGAGAGGGACCTCGAAGAAGGCAATAAGCCCCCCTCCCAATTTGAACCAAGGGAATTAAGACGGCAGAAGCCCCCCTAGCTGCAAATTTCACACACGGTGGTCCATGAGCGAGGAAAGCTCCCACCAAGAAATACCGCCGGAAATCCAACTTCTATCAACTCCTCAGCAATCTTCCTCGCCGGGCGACGCACAGGAAGATCCGTCCCGGTACGAAGGAGGCAACGCGGGAGCAACATCCGCAACAGAGGGTGCTAATCAAACACCCCCAACAAATTCAACAAAAAAAGGGGTAACACTCAGGAGTGGGACAATCCTTACAGGTCCCCAACAAGTAAGACCTTCTACTTTAAACTTAGAAAATTATTTAAAATATCTAGAGGGGAAAGTGCGAGACTCCTCCGAACTTTCTGTTATACAGTGCGATTCTATCGATAAACAGCTCAAAAAGTCCCGTGAACGGCGGCTTGAGCAAATCGCGCAATTCAAAGAAAGTACGGAAAAATTTAAAGAAAGCCTAAAGCAGTTTGGAGAACTCTCGCACTCTCTCGAAACAGAAATTACAAATAATAGTGTAGAATTAAGAGAAGGTGCCATTGAAGACAGTGTCAGTGATTCCACCGTGAGTGAAATCATATTTAATTGGCTGGGCGACTCCCTTTTGGAAACCAGCGTAGAAGAAACTAGCTCCCCAAAAGTGTCAAACTTTAGCTTCAGAATCCCCAATATAAACATGGCAGATTACGCGAAAATCGCCAAGTTAACTGCCCAGCTCGTACCCTTATTCTCGGGAGAGCAGCACCCAAAATTGAGCCTGGAGCTCCAAACTTTCCTAGGATGCTGCAGGCAGGTAATACAGTGCATTTCGGTGGATGAACTAACAGCATTTTTACAAATCTTTCCCACCAGACTTCGAGCCGAAGCTTACCAGCTTTTTGCCTCAAATATGCCCACTACTTTCAAAGAAGTAGAAGAACGGCTAAATCGCACATACCTGCCTAGGGAAACTCACCAGGAACTGGTAAATAAATTAATCACTACAAGGCAGTACCCTTTGGAAAACCTCACAGCCTTCACGGCACGAGTGAAACAAATGCTGGCACTCTGCAGTGAAGCAGCAGAATCCAAATACGGAGCCACAGCAGCGCCAGCTGTCAAAACGCAGTTGGAAGATTTCGCGAAAAACGCACTAAAAACAGGAGTCAATAACCCCTATATGTGTCAATATCTTCTGACCATGACCGACGGCACTGTGGATGATTTAATACAAAGAGCACTTGACATGGAACGTCTCCAGCAAAGTGCCCTATTCCTGCAACCTTCAGGGCAATTTCAGCCAAATGTGATGCAAAATCCGATACCCCATTCAATAAGTGCAACAACACCAAATAACACACACTACAACCAAATTAATTCATCAGCTAATCACAGCGTATTTACTCCCGGCATAATGCCATTCGCTCAAGTTCCTCAGACCCTGCCAAACCCAAGCAGTCACATACCAACGTCACAGTTCACACAGGCCGGAACAGCATATATTAAACAGGAACCAAGATCACCAGATAAAAATTATAATGTAAAAAATAAAAATAATTATTTAAATAAAATTACTTGTAGTTTTTGTAATTTAAGAGGCCACACATACGCAGATTGCCTCAAACGTAAAAATACTCCGTACTGTGTGAACTGCAAAATATACAACCACGATATACGTGACTGCAGGAGGAACAACAACAATATTCAAAGATCAAGCAACAATGGTGGGCCATCTAATCAGCGCCCTAGAGAGCCGCAGAATCCCAATAACAATTCCAGAGTCTATAACGTGCGTAAAAAGTGCGAATTTTGTGGTCGTTCTGGACATGCAGTAAATAACTGCCAACAAAAACGTAAATGGGAAGCCCGGAGTCAGGGAAACGACGTACAGTCGACCCAAAACTCCCCGGCTCGACTATAAATCTCCCATCTAATAAATTAGGGTCTACTCAGCAGCCCGATTCCAGTGTCGCTACAGTAAAACTTCCTTTAGACATAGGCCTGAACGGCCAAACTAAACTAGTAGTAGACACAGGCGCTGAGGTAAGTATAATAAAGAAAAGGTCATTAAAAGATCTCAAAGAAATTAACCACAATGAGGCATGTACACTTCAGACCCCATTTGGTACCGGAAAGACGCTGGGAAATTGCCAGGGAAACTTCGTTTTCAAAAACAAAATTCCCTGCAAGTTTCAAGTCGTAAAGAACTTGCCTGGCCTTTCCGACGATGGACTTCTAGGAAATGATTTCCTAGCAAAAAACTGCAACGTTGAGGGTCCTAACAAGGCCCTAAGGTTTCCTCGCACGGAAACCAATCCAGACGAATTTGCTTTGCCATTAGAGTTTGACACGGACAAGCTACATTCTGAAAAAGCAGTCGAAGTAAGAACACTTGCAGAAGAGGTAGAGTCTAAACAGGCTGAACTATCCACCTGCAGTGTCTTCAAGGCTTTTCAAACGAGAAAAGCTGGCTGCCAAGCTCCACAAGGGCCCAAGGAATGTGAAAAAAGCTGTCTGGGCGAGCAAGAGACCGATGAAGGCAGGCAGCAATTGGTTACCTTTAAGGAACCAATCTGCATACCTGCGCGCTCTCAAATTGTGGCCCCAGTGCCGTTACAAACTCAAGAAGAAATGCTCTGTTTATCCCAAGAGATAAGCGATGGAGTCTTCTTGGCAAACAGTTTGCTGTCATCTGGAGAAGAATTAGTGCTGGTTAGTATTCTCAACGCTAACAGTCATCAAGTAGTCATACATAGCTTAAAGTTACAGCTATTTCCAATAAACGACTACACACTAGTCCCATTGACGCACACAAAAGACCACAACCAAACGCACATTCCCATACCAAACAAAGAGGCAATATCAAACAACACAAGAGACGGAACTGAGTGTCTAAAGCCTGCCAAAAAGGTGCATATAACTCTTCCGTCCAAAATCCCGAGGCATAAATCACTCTTAAACAAACAACGGCCATATAAGAACGGTAGCGAGTCGCTAAAGCCTATAATAAAGGTGCATATTACTCCACCGTCTTCTAGCATAAAAAATCCTACATGGCCAAAAAATACTAGCATCGGCGCGCATGAGTATTCCACACAACCTAAGGCAAAGACCGCACAGGTGTATCAAACTCAGCCGTCGGCGAAGCAGGAAGCAAGTACCCTGCTACATGCTAAATACAACAAAATAAAGCCTCATAAGGAATTCATTAAATCCAATCCAATTTCAGGACACAAATTTACAAGGAATAGGAAGTCAAACCAAGGTTCAGCCGACAAAACGGCGATATTACGACATGTACGATATCTATACCCGGATAATGAGACTCCGGACGATCCAAAACAATACCCGCGTATTTCTAGGCTAGAGCAAGAACTCAGCCTAGACCCTAATTTAACCGCGGAAGAAAAAATTTCGATATCGGAACTCTGCGAAGAGTATAACGATATCTTCTTCCTCAAAGGTGACAAACTCACCTATACAAATGCGATAACGCATAATATTCCGTTGGTGCAGGATCAAGC
Source organism: Dioctria rufipes (assembly GCA_963924295.1). Taxonomy (NCBI): domain Eukaryota; kingdom Metazoa; phylum Arthropoda; class Insecta; order Diptera; family Asilidae; genus Dioctria; species Dioctria rufipes. The sequence continues at coordinate 164,483,454 of OZ002743.1, forward strand.
ACCAATCAATCAAAAAATGTACCGTTTACCTGAAACACAGCGGAAAGTAATTAACGAGCAGCTAAAAGAAATGCTAGACAGCGGGATAGTTCAGTCTAGTAAAAGCCCTTGGAATTCACCTCTACTAGTTGTCCCCAAGAAAGCGGGACCTGACGGTGAAAAAAGGTGGCGCGTCGTTGTCGATTTTCGTAAATTAAACGAAAAGACAATTGGAGACGCATTCCCGCTACCCCGAATCGAGGATATTCTCGACCAGCTAGGTCACGCAAGGTATTTCACCACACTCGATTTGGCCAACGGCTATCACCAAGTTCTTGTCGACAAAAACGATCGACATAAAACTGCTTTCAGCACAAGTTATGGGCACTACGAGTTCAAGCGTATGCCATTCGGGCTCAAAGGAGCCCCCGCCACATTTCAACGCCTAATGAATTTCGTCTTAACAGGCCTACAAGGCCTCGAATGTTTTGTCTACCTAGATGACATTGTCATCTATGGAAAAAATTTAAATGACCACAACGAAAAGTTGAGAAAAGTCTTCGACAAGTTGAGAGAGAACAACTTAAAACTGCAGCCAGAAAAGTGCCAGTTTCTAAGAAGAGAAGTTGTTTACCTAGGACATAAATGTTCTAGCGAAGGAGCCCTACCAGACCCAAGTAAGACGGCCTGCGTCCAAACATTTCCTGTTCCAAAAACAGTAAGGCAAGTTCAGTCATTTTTAGGACTTGCCAATTACTACAGGAAATTCATTCCAGACTTCTCCAAAATTGTACGTCCAATTACGAATTTACTCCGAAAGGATGTAAAATTCACTTGGACAGAGAAATGCCAAGAAGCATTTCAGAGCATAAAAAGTGCTTTAATTTCTCCACCACTTTTAATTTACCCTGATTTTTCAAAATCATTTAATCTTACTACTGACGCAAGTAACGAGGCTCTAGGAGCTGTTCTTTCTCAAGGAGAAGTCGGAAAGGACCAGCCCATTGCCTATGCAAGCCGCACATTAAACAAAGCGGAAAGAAATTACTCTACTATAGAGAAAGAGTTATTGGCTATTGTCTGGGCTACCAAGAATTTCAGGTGCTATCTTCAAGGCCGGAAATTCACGGTCTACACTGACCATAAACCTCTCAAAGGTGTCTTCAATGTGAAAGACCCTACTTCCCGTTTGGTGAGATTTCACCACAAATTATCTGAATTCGATTACAACATCGAATATAAACCAGGGAAGTACAACACTAATGCAGATGCACTAAGTCGCATCCCTCAAGCATTAAAGGAAGACAGTTTAGGCAATACCTTAACGGTAAAAGCCCTAGTCCACCACACGATGGACTCAGATGTGGAGGAAGACGATTCCACAAATAATAAAAAGAAAAAGAAATCCGCTCATTGTTTCGTCGTGACTCGAGCTCAGAAGCAAAAGGCTCAAGAGACATTAGATAGCTCCAGTGTGGAGACAGAAGAGCACACGAATGCGGACCAAAACGAAATTCAACATACGGAGGCGGAAAAACTAAACCCAGCATCGCTTGAGCAAAAAGTAAGTACAGGCAAGACACCCGAAGTTATTACGAGCCCCACGGAGATCCAAACAATCTTAAAAGATTATCACGATTCTCCATTTGGTGGCCATCAAGGTGTCATAAAAACTTACAAACGTATAAGACGCAAGTATTGGTGGAGGCACATGCTTAGCGACATCAAGAAATACATAAAAAAATGCCCAAAGTGCCAGACGATGAAAGCTTCTCCACAATATAAAATGCCAATGGTTATCACGGACATCGCAGAACAACCGTTCGACAAAGTTTACCTTGATATTGTAGGTCCATTAGAAGAGACGACATCAGGTAACAAATATATCTTGACCTTCCAGGATAATCTAACAAAATTTGTCGACTGGTATGCAATACCTAATGCCGAAGCAGTCACAGTAGCGCAAGTTTTCTTTGATGAAATCGTTACGCGCTATCGCATACCCAAAAGAATACTCACCGATCAGGGAACAAATTTCCTGAGTGAATTATTCAAAAGAGTATGTAAGCTTCTAAAGGTAAAGAAGTTACAGACTTCAGCATACCACCCACAGTCTAATGGAGCACTAGAGCGTGCTCATAGACCCCTAATAGAATACATGCGAACAATCGTAGATGAAAATCCCAAAACATGGGACCAATACCTACGAACCGCTGCATTCGTGTATAACAACAGTGTACACGAGGGTACTAAACTTACCCCGATGGACTGCCTATACGGCTTCACAGCGGATGTCCCATCAAATTTAAAACGGGATCCCGAACCCGTTTACAATCACGAGAGCTATTATCATATACTAAAGTATAAGCTCCAAAAATCGTACGCCACGGCAAGAAAGAATTTATTAGCCAGTAAACAACGCTCGAAGGGGTACTATGATAAGACAGTACGACCCCTAACTTTCCACATAGGAGATAAGGTCCTCATTAAAAATGAAAGCAGGAAACATAAGCTTTCCCAAATCTGGGTAGGACCTTATCAGGTAACTGCTATACCAAGTGGAGTAAACACCACAATAAAAATTGGTAAGCGTACTGTAACGGTACATAACAACCGTCTAAAACCATTCTTCGAATGAAATAAACATGTTGCCACAGAACCAGGTTGACTCAAATTCCTACTCTGTTTGTTTCAAATTAATCCCATTTTAACGGCTCTCAGGAACACTTGCGGTGGAGCCACTCCACTGCCTGGTCTAATAACGGCACGAAATAAGTAAAGTCATACTTAAAGGATTATTTTTTTTCCTCCGAATTGTCCACAGAAATGGCGCTACAAACTATTGCAATTGCCCTCCTCATCCAGTACACGATAGGAGAAATCGCCGACAAACCCTATGCTATAACCAAGCTAAATAGCTCGGGCATATTTTTCGAGGATCTAGGAAGCCTCATGGTGTATCATAACACTTGGAATGTTCTCACGGAGATAGACTTGGATGAGTTAGACTCACAGATAAAACTAACGAAACAGGCAGAATATTTAGTGCATAAACTCTGCATAAATATCACAGATAAAGAAGACCTGTGCAACGTGCAGCAACTACACATACACGCTATAATAGATAGCGTACAAAAGCGCACGAGAACCATTAAGGAATTAGTTCCAGGAAGGCGTAAGGCCAGATCACTATTCGACGGAATAGGCAATGCTATGCACTATTTATTTGGTACCATGGATAGTAACAACGAGAAGGAGATATACAGCCGCTTAGATGAAATTGAATCGAACACACAAGCCCTAGCTGAGCTAGAGAAACAACAAATAAGTGTGGTTAAAACTACCTTGGAACAGATTCAAAAACCATTGGCTATGTTAATAGATCGTCAGCAAAACATAGCACACCAGATTAACGATCTGCATACCGTGACCGAGGACCTAACCAGAAGGCAGCTGAGGCAAGAGATCATATCGAGCTTATTGCTTCAAATCATCGAAGTCGAATACCGTCAACAAGCCCTCCTTGACATTATAATAGCCACTAGCGGCAACCATATTCACCCACTCCTCGTGTCTCCCAAAAATCTGCTGGATGTATATCGAAAATCAACTTCGAAATGTCTAAACGACCAAAATTGTCTATCGATTCTATACCAATCAGCAGGAGCCCTGTCACGCCTTATGCAGAACAAATTGGTGGTGAGAATAACTCTCCCAATTTTTGATTCCCCCAAAATGAGGCTACGGCAAGTCCGATGCTTTCCAGTACCACAACCAGCAAATTATTCCATAATCCCTGACCCTGGATACTCGTGTGTGGCAAATAGCGCTCGCACACAGGAATTCCTCTTATTAAAAGACGAAGATATGAAAAGCTTCAAGAAAGTCACTCATAGCATGGAGGAAAATACATATATAGGTCGACTAAATACCCCCATAATTAAGGCAACAACCTCAGATGAATGTATAGTGAAAGTGTTGTACAATCCTTTAAATGAAGTGCCCAAGTGTAAGTCTAGAGTACAGACTCCTCAAAAAGACATGTTGATAAAGTTAAACAAGCCCAATGCGTGGCTATTTTCGTTCATTACCTCCACGGTACTACATATAACTTGTCGAGATCACTTTGCCATCTCAAAATTAGAGGGGCAGGGGATACTAGAGATAACGCAACCATGTCAGATGCAAATAGGGGAAAAGGTGCTAAGGTACGAAGGTGAAAATAAACACCCTCTCAAAATTACCCAGCCTGAACAATTTCCTGAGCTGAATCATTCATTACTCAACCTGAATCTAGCCGAAATTTTACCCAAGTCTCAAAACCAAAGAGTGCAAACCGAAATCATAACAGGGGACGATATCAATAAATCAATCTATACTGGCACACATTCGCTGGAAGATATCCAGCACAAATTAGACCAGTATAGTAACAAGGTATCAAGCAGACAATCCCATATCCTGTCCACAACTTCTCTATCATTTACGAGCCTACTAGTTCTGGCCATAATGATCGCTGTGGCAGTAAGATATCTTAAACCTGTTGTCCTCAAGATAAAACAACAGAGAAACCAACCACAAGGTAACCCCGAAGTTTTATCAGAGGGAATTCCTTTAGAAGAGCGAACTAATGCTCCCCAACCCAGTTTAAGGCGAGCCAGAAGCCTCCCCAAAACAAAATCAGTCCAAATAGTGTAAAGGTGCGAACACGGACACTGTCAATATGGACAACTAATCAATCTAATTAAGGACATAAACGGTAGGCCTGGTAAAATATGTACATTAAGTACGTAGAAAAATTTAATTAAAAAAAAAAAAAAAAAAAAAAAAAATGTACAAGCCTGAGGAATAGTAAAAATAAATAATAAATATGAAACTATATATATATATATATAAATAAAATACCACAAAAAAAAAAGGGGGTAGTTTATAAACATAGAAATAGTAAAATGTAATTTAGAATAATACATAGTTAATAAAAAAAAAGGAAACTTTAAAAACAGAATAAGTTTCATCAGGCTCCTACCAAAACAAATAATTAGAAAAGAAAGATTAAATTATTAGCAAAAAAATAAAGAATAAATAAATAAGGGTATATATTAAACCAAAAACAAAAAATAAACAAATCACTAAGGATAAGATACCCAAAAATGCATGGAGTAAAAATAAAATTAAATGTATTAAATTCATAAATAGATAAAAAGAAAAAATTAGAGAAAACATGCCTTTGCAAAAGGAAAAGAACTAAATAACATATTAATAGGTAAAAATAGTAGCATTGAAGAAAAATGAACTAGAATTAGACATAACGAAAGCAAACGAAATTTGTTTAAAAACATGAGTACCTATTTAAAAAAAAAAAAAAAAAAACATAAAATTATATTAAAACTAAATAATAAATAAATAACAAAATATGTTATAGCAGAAATAAGAAATAAAGCAGACAAAGTTGTCAAAGAAAAAAATTTTTAAAATTACGTAACGAAATAAGTCAAAACAAATAAGCTAAAGCTAGAAATAAAAATAAAGCTAGAAATATAAATAAATTAAAATAGAATGCCCTAGAATTAAATATAATATTTAAAACTAGAAAAGATAGAAATAACAAAAAACTATAGATAAGATTGAATTTGAAATAATAAAAGCCAAAGAAAAAGGGATTTACCAGGCTACAAATAACAAAATAAAAAGGTTATCAAAATTTAGAAAATAAGAAGTAAGAGAACCCTAACAAAAAAAAATGTGTCTCTTAGGATAATAAGAGAAAAATTTTGATACTACATATAGAAAAGAACCGCGCCGACCGAACCAATCAAGCCAAGCCTATCACACAAAAAAAAAAAGGGGAAAAACCACCAATAATAAAGCAAAATATTAGAAACCACCCTTGTCTGTTTCTGGCCTTCCCTTAGTCCTCCTGTAAAGTATACATAAAATTAGAACAACTCAAATGGGGGAGTAAGTAATTTTCTTTATTTTTTTTTGTTTTGATTGAAAAAGAAGTAAGACAGGAAAGTTACAAAAAAGTTACGTTAAAAAATCAAATGCAAAAGAAAAAAAAAATAAAAATTAGATGTTGTCCCGGCTACATTCCCGGTCCCAGTCATCTTCGGAAACATCTTCGAATTCGCAGAGGGGAGGGGTGGCCATCAGTGGCTGGATGATGGAGGTGAGCACAGGATCAAAAACGGGGTGGCAGCATGCGCATAATCCATGCCGCCCCATGATGTTAAGGGCACCTCCTATCAAAAAAAAAAGAGATAGGGAGAGATAAAAATATAACAAATGACAAATGCTCTTAGATCAAGTGCTCACCTTTGACAATCCACGCCTGCCCCTGGTGCGGGTATAAAGGTAAATCCACTTTATAGGTGTGCCCGGCCACGGCATCCTCACCCCACATGGTGAAAGGGCGCTCCCCGCGTCTTAGCAAGACCAACCGGATTGGGCCCCGCCACCCCGGAATCACGTGCAGCACGTAAATCGAGGAAGCCACAGAGGTAAGACCCGGTGGTGAGTGTTGCGGAATGTTGTTCAACCTCATCGTGAACAGCATAGTGGCGAAATTGAAAAATATTCTGGACTAAAAGATTCGACCACTAGCAGCTAGCAGACACAAGTACTAAAACTGAAGTGATCCCTGACCAACAAATCTTCTACCCAAGCCCTCACGATTATCGAAGCAACAAAGTAACAAAAGTAATCTGATACCTTGATAAGGAATTTAGACCCAATTTGCGCCAACAACAACTTCCCCTGAAAATTATTCCTCTTCAAAGAATAATTCTCTTTTTCTCAGGGGGAAGGGTTGTTATATATCTAAAATAGCAATAAGAAAAAAGAGTCCAAATTATAGATTTTCATATAAGCTAACCATGCCTAAAACATGGTTAGCTTATCAATTCATGATTTAAAACAAAAATTTTCCCATGACAAATTTTGCCTTCAGCAAAATTTGTCAGTAGAAATAATTAATTTAAAAAATATAAAACAAAAGACAAATCGTACCTTCAGTACGATTTGTCGTGAACATTAAAATATGTATGTACGAACGTACATACATATCACATAAAAAAAAAAAGCCTTCGCGATAAGAAATGCGCGCCGCGAGATTACATTATATGTATACGCGCGCCGCAATTTCAATCGACGGGACGGTGGCTGATGTTTATAAAAACATCAAATTTCATTTTTTCAAGCCACCGTCCAACGAAAAATATTCTGGACTTGTTTAATCAAGTCCAGAATAAATGAAAATTTTTCTCAGGGTAGAAATGCAACTATGCATTTTCTACCCTGACCGACGGCTCTTGATCACGATAAAAGTGATCAAGAGCGCAGTCGAATATTAGCACGGGAGTTGTTTTTGGATCTGGTTGAGAACGTCGCGGTCTAATTTTTAAAAGAAAAAGGTTAAAGTAATAAAGAAAGAAGAAAGAAAAATTATTATATTGGTTGGAAGTGGATTCGGTTTTCGGTCGGAGGAAAGTCGGTTAAAAGAGAAAAGTTTATACGAAAAAGTGTAAAATAGAAGAAAAAAAAGGAAGTTTAATTAATTCATAGTAAGTTAAAGAAAAAAGAGAAAAGAAATGAATAAAGCAAAGTAAAGTTCCAAGTGAAGTGTTTTAAATTACCCCGCAACCCAAACAGGTGAAAAAGGATAGCCGTGAACCCACAACGGAGTGATCAGGAAGTAAGTACGCCCTATTTCAACGTACTTCGCAATATATATATATAACTTCTCTATTCAAACAATCTTGTGTACTAGCAATCTAGGTACCAGGTTCAATCCATTGCCGCAATGTGATCCAATTAGAAATTTTCAAATAACCACTTACAAGACTGTATATAATCAAACCCAATTGACATTTCAACAATAATCTAAACGAAAGCAGCTTCTAATTATACCTCGGCGAGGCAGCCATAGTAAAAACAGTAAGCAAATATATATTCTACATAATAGCAGCTAACAATATATTATGAGCTCCTCTAGTCCTGACAGGTTAATTTAATTAAGTCTTTCTCCCTTTCTATCTCACTTTCTCTACAGAACTTTGTCACACGCACAAAACATCATGCTGACTCACCGATTAGTTTAAGGTAAAACAAGAAAAAATAACTTTTCTCCTCCACTTAAAGCTAAATAGATTTTTCGCATGCCCACTGGCAATAGACTGAGATTATTAATCATTAGTCGCCAGGAGTTCCCATAAACACTGTTATAAAAAATATATAACAACCTAGAAAAATGGTGGAGACGGGTCATGGGTGTACATATAAAATTGAAATTGAATTGAAAAGGTAATCCTTAACTTTAGCAATCTAAAAAAGGGGTAAAGTAGATTTTGCTGCGGCACACATTAACTTAAAATGAACTTGCCCAATCAAAGGACATTTATCAATGATTTATAAGCGAAAACCCCAAGAGGTTGAGACAAGAGTGGATGATTTATTTATCCTATTTCTTTCTCGTTTGCTTTAAGAAATACTCAAAATATGTGTAAGAAGACAAATAACATACGAAAATAAATTTGCTTTAAAGTAATTTAATAGCAGATAACGAAGAGTTTTATCTGTTTCTTGATAGGAGACATTTAGGCTAAGCTAGTTATTTTTCTTAGCTTTTTTTAATGAGTTTTTTTAAGAATTTTGGGTGAACTTAGCTAAACGGACGTTTTCTTTTCTTTTTTTAATAATTTTATTTTCTTGATTTACTATGGATGTGTATCCTAGGTACAAAAAATTTTGTTAGCCATCTGAAAGTCCTCCGAGAATTCCTAGATAACGCGATGGCCATCCCAATTTCAGATGTTATGCCGAAATGCCACAACTTTGGAACATAATAAAAGTTGATCTTAAGTGACCGTCAGCTCATAAAAGGAGGGTAGAGCAGGCGTGGGTGCCATCTTGGAAGGGCACTGCGAGGCACACCAACGATTTTCAAACAGAAATACACGCCATAGAACTCTGCACCGCTCGCGAAATAATTCATGAGAATATGCATAGATCTAAAATATACTTACATAATATTAGACCGCCAAGCAGCACTCAAAGCATTTATCTCGTTTACTTTCGAGTCTAAGCTAGCCTGGCACTATCTTACTGTCTTGAAGTCACTAGCCGAGGCAAACAAAGTGACGCGGATTTAGATGCCAGACCATGAGGGTATTAAAGGCAACGAGATTGCGGTCAACCTTGCAAAGGAAGGAGCCAGATAACCGTTTATTGGTCCTGAGCTTGTTTTTGAACACCCCAAAAGCCACCTTTCAGCACAAGTCAGGGTTTTGGGTGGACACAATCAAATAGCACATTTTCCGATGTAGCTTAAGTAAGTTACGTAATTACATAAGTAAATTACGTAATTACTTACGTAAGTGAATACTTACGACACTACTTACGGAAGTGACTACATACGTGAGTAATTACTTACGTAAGTAAAAATGAAAATTTTACATATTTCCGACCTGCGCGCACTCTCCTGCGAATTAGCCTCTGCATATATATAGCTGGACAAATCTGGTATTTATTTGCAATACCACTTCATTACTTCTGTAGTCTCTATATATTCCCTGAAAGGTACAAAACATAGCCAAATATACTACGCATCAATACATTATGCCTGCTTTGCTAAATAAGTTCAACGCAAGGTGTATACTTGTACTCATTACTAATGAATTTTAGGTAACGTAACTTATAAACCTTATCTAAGTCAGGCATTCAGGTAAAATGCAACGTTCGTTTTTTTACGTGGTGTCCTCAATATACATAATCCACGCCAGCCCAATAAGTTTGTTTCTAATGGTGTTAAAAATATCATGTAGAACAAATTTATGGAAATTAGGATATTTGAATGAAATCCAAGTTATTTTTGTATGAAAAACTCCTGCAGTAAGGTAAGGCAAGAAGTGTGTCCTGTTGCCCCGTAGTTGGTCCACTATGCTCGTATTCAATACATATTTCATGATTTGTATATTCCGGGTGTTCCGCATTGAATTTTGAAAAATTCTGTTAAAATTAAAATCTTATTATTAAATGTCATCAGGTATTATATTTAATAATGTCGCGATACAACTATATATTTAGATATGAAACCCGACTACCGTGGCATAAGCCTTAGGACTTAGTCTCTCAAGTTATTTTACAATTTCCTCTATAATTTTCTCCAAAATTTTAAAAGGAAAATGTAATTTTCTGACATTGTTTATTACAAACCGCAATAGGTGTAATTAGCACTTCCGATTTACGCACAACCCTTGAGTGGCGCCACGTAGTCTTATCGAGTCCACGAACTCAAAAAAACAAAAAAAAAAACACTCAACTATTGTCAACGTTATAAAAGAAAATATTTTATTATAATTGGGGAGTAAACATAATGTACTATATGAACATAAATATACTTAGTAGACGAAAAAAAAAATATAAATTTATTTAATATGTAGAAAATGAAAAAGGGACAGAATAAATATCTATGGAATAAAAAAAATAAAGATTCTATATTATATTAATTTTAAGATCAAAATGGCTACCAAATCGACATCGAGGATTTAATGTGGAAAACTAAAATCAATGAAATATAATTAAAGATTCTAATTATATTAATTTTAAGATTATCCTTTAATCTTTCTGGGTTTCCTCACCTCTTTTCAATTTTTTTTTTAAATCCTGAATGTCCACACTTAACAAGTAAATTTTAAAATATTTGACACTTTGCGAAACTTAAAAACAGAAAACAGACTGCCTCACACGCGTACCAAGGTCGTTAATTTATTTGTTTTTCGCACCGATTGGAAAAATGATTTCTGCAATTTCCAATCGAGACATTTCCTTCCAACGACTTTCGAATGGGCCGACTTTTTAAAATATTATTGTCTTTATTTTTAAAGTAAAATGTTCTTTTCGAACCTTTTGTTTAGTGACATCATATTAGAAAAAAAATCTTTTGCATAATTTTTGCAAATTTCGCCAACAAAAAGAAGTTTTGGAAAAAGGACTTACAAGCGTAAATTTTCAATTTCGCGGGCTTTTCATTTGATAATTTTTTTAACTAATTTGGACTTTGGATTGCGTGCTTCGTTTTTAATTGGTGTTCAGTCTCTTCACCATTTATAATCCTGCTGGTACATATTATCCTGGAAATAAATGCAAAAGAAAACCACACAAAGAATCCTACTAAATACACTTATCTGAAGACATCCCATTGATCTAGTGATATCCAAGTCTCCTTCCAATTATATTTATCAACTGAAATAGATAATATTTATTACCATTTTAATGAAAACATATAAATATAAACAAACTCACGGAAAAACACAAGTAGCTCCGTCTGACATGTTAAAATGTGATGACACAGTCAGCTGTTTTCGCGACAGTCAGTAGTCTAAAGGCCAAAACACAGTGAGGACGACACAACAAAGTTGCGTAAATTGGTTGCTGTCAAAGATTCGAATATATGGAAGTCCCATATACTTAACACAATGGGTGTGTTCAGCTCAGCTCAACTGTTGACACTAATCACAAAACATGTTGAGTATGCTGGAAGTCAACCGTTGAGTTTCATCTGAACGTTTTGCTGAATGTAATCAAAATATAACCAAAGACAAAATAACCAAAAACAGCAAACGTTTTGTTGCTGTAAAGTTTGGCTATATTGTTTTCCTAGCTTTTTGTTAGTAAAATGTCATTAAATAACACTATAATAACAGAATTATTGGAAGAGGATGCAATAGATATTAATGCACGGACCCTTCTCCAAAACTAATTCGTAATTCTCTATATTTAATAACATTTCCATCGTATGATATTTATTTGAAAGAAGATTTGACAGCACTTACAAATTAAGCGTAAATAATCGCCGCTGCCTACTATACTCAACAGTTGAGAGTCAGCGGAAGGACAGCGATTCGACTGAACGCCACCGCTTAGTCAGCAACTCAACAGTTGAGCTGAGCTGAACACACCCAATGAGGGCGACGCGATAAGTTGCCAACAAAAAGTTTGGCAAAATCTCTAAATTAGTCGCCGACATAATTGACATTTCTGTGTGGACAGTGAATAATTGACATTAATGTTATGTGGATTTGGAAATTTTTATGAAACATAGTAATTTAAAAGATAATAGTAAATAAACTAGTTATTAAAAACTTGTATAAAATTAATTTCATTTATTAGTTTGACAAATTATGGGGTTTGAGGAGGAATTAATAGAGAAAATGAATGCAATGAAAATGTGCAATAAACGTCATCCCATGTATAGAAATCTCTTCTTAGATTTCTTTTTAGTTTTTTCTTTATGCTTTGCAATTTTAAGTAAGCCGCATAAGCTATACTACCGATTTTCCTTTTTGCCATTTCTTTTACAATAAATAAAACAGAGATAGCTGTCAAAAACATTTGTCGAGTCGCGTTCACTGTGTTTTAAATGCGACATTATCGCCAACTAAGTTGCCAACATTGTTGTGTCGCTCTCACTGTGTTTTGCCCTTAAGAAATGCAACAAACGTCGCTAGGGCAACACTATATGGCGAGAGCAACATAACTGGTTACAACGGCTGTACAAAGCCGACGAGCCCCAGGAAATCATTTATTTTACAGAGATGATCTGGATCAGAGCTTATCTGAGTTTAAAGAATATTCCCTATGTTTTTACAGAAGTTTAATTCGGTTCAGAGATAATCTGAGTTCTCGTATCATCTCCTACAGAAGTTAGTTCTGTTCAGAGTTTAATCTGAAAATATTTCTATTCTCATACAGAAGTTAATTCTGTTCAGAGACTAATCTAAAATATTATTTCCAACCGCGGTAATTCTACTGCAGAGATAAATCTGCTACCCTCCTACCTATACCTAAGCAGAAGATTCATTCTACTGCAAAGATTAATGTGCAGCACCACCTACCATAGCTAGGCAGAAGTCCGATTCTCTTTCACAGTTTATTTGAATAAACTTTTCGGCCTTAAACACTGCCGCGCGTACTACAATTCGCCCTTACACGCTGCAACACGTGCTACAATTCGGTATAATATGCTGATTCATGTGCTACACTTCGGCCTTACATGCAGTAGCAGGTTTATTGTGTTACCCTTTCCGACCGTGGAAGTTGCTGGTTCTGTGCATCATTTTGCTACACTCATGCCTACACATAGCAGCTCCCTCCGAATACTTTCAAAGAAATATATTCTGACAGGGAACAAATCCTGTTTGTCTTCTTCCTCTTTTCAGAAGAGAAGAAACGACGGATGGATTATTGTACTAGTCTTATGTTTCATATATTTTAATTTTTTTGTATTTGTGATATTAGTGTAAACTATACGTACTGAATAAATTTCATATTTGAATTCTACAAAGGCTGAGTTATATATTTTGCCGTCGGCACCCCCTCCCACGTGCGAGATTAGATCAGACAATTGGTTTGTTTGGTCGTAAACGTAACATTTCGCGTGGTAATTGTAGAGTTTCCGGAGTACAAGGTAGGTTTATCTATACTTCCTTTTGAGATTTCTTTAATTTGGAAAAGGGATTCCGGTAGCACAAAAGCTTAGTAAATTACCATATCATTACTTTTATTATAAGTGTTGGTTTCAATAAGTGATATCCGTTATGTTTCTTTTAGAATCCATGTGCACCTCCTTTCGCTCAACACCAATCGTTACAATTGTATGTGATTTCATTCTTAAACTAACAATAAGTGGTGTCATGATTCATGCGTGATGTTGGAGGGTTGCTAGTGATAACGCGGATGATCCAAGATACATGTGACTATGCCAATTATATCAGTGCTAGCCAGTCCTGCGGATTCACGATAAAGGTGGAGGTATCTTTCTGCTTCATTCTCCTATCCGCTCTATTTTCAGGGTCAGAAGATGGTCCATGACCATGTGCCTCTTTTTCGCTTTTAGGTGAGTCCGCGAGCAGGATCCAAGCCTTAGACAGTACCTATAGTATCTAAGCTGTAGACAGCACATCAATAAATTAAGGTGACATATCCGTAATGAAATTGTTGTTTTGAGGTTGCTTCTGGTGTTGTGGTCCATTACCCCCTGAAGATAATAAATGAATACAGGATCTAAGGCTTAACACTGAATTGACACCATAAGAGGTAACCCTTCGTATATTGCGGAAATCTAATTTGTATCTATTTTCAGGCTTTGGAGACTCGGACAAACCGTAATAAGCTTTTGATTTCACAATTGCATAAACAAAATACTTTAAAAATCACACGTAATGATTTCCCGGAAAATACTTGTACTTTTTGTAAAAAAAATGCTCCTAAAATTCAAAATAATAATTGCAGATATTTGTCAAAACTTATTTTGAATATAAAGATATTTTGGGAATGGAATTTTTTGAGAGAGATTTTGGAAAAAAAGAATTTTGTCATAACAGAACTGTTACGCAATACTCCAAAAATATTGCGTAAGTCGAAATAAAAAATTGTGAATCCTCTGCACCAGATATTGGCGGCTAAAATATATATATATATTTTTTAAACATAGCAATTTGTAAAATATATTTTAGAAAAAAGTATTTTGTATAAGAGGAATTGAAAATGGGACCCAAAGAAAATTTCATACTCCGGTTCAGATCAAGTATCATATATCCTCTTACATTAGTTTACTTATTTCCAAAACTAACTTTAGAAATACCCCAATCCCCAATATTCCTATATTTTCCTTTTGTTTCTTGTAAAAAATCGCATTTGAAGTTCCGCAAATTTTTTACAAAAGTGCATGATATGTATTTTTTTCAAAATTCTATACTTTCAAAATGACAGTAAATTTTAGCTATACAAATTTATTCTTAAAATTTTGGAACTTTGAAAATTGGAATTTTTCAAAACGCAAATCGTAATTAGTTGTGGTTTTTTTCTTGAGATAAACGTGAGATTTTATTGAAGGCGATTATTTTTTTTTTTTTATAAATCCCATGCTTAAATTATCTTGTACAGCCAAGCTACACCATTTAATTAATTTGTGTTCTTTGTCTTTTTTAATTACCGCAAAAATGCTTTTGCTTAACCCAAACAGAATCTATAGAAAAACGATATTGCTTGACTTTATGAGATTGTTTAAACTTGTTTTTTTTTTTTAAATCAATTATATAAATATTTTGGATAGTGTTGAACATTTTGAAAGAAATCAATTCTATTACAGTATAGAAAGACATTGATTTTGGTTAGCGTGAATTTATTACACGAAAGTCCCGCCCTCCAATAGTTTTTGCTGCTATTATCTTCACACAATTCATTAGTTTTATTGAACATTAAAATTGTACCGTTTGCTAGATATATGAAAGCTTTCATAAATTTTCTGCACGCAATTTTCCTATAAGCAAATATTGCTATTGAGAACAAGGATCTCAAACAAAATGTTGAATAGAATTAATCGCGGTTTCGTCGTGGGACTGTGGTTCCTAATTTTCTTTTATTAATTTTGTGGACTTATAAATTTCCGTTTCGACAAAAATTAAAAAGTATTTCGACATTCCAAACTTCTTTTGGTATATTCCATTGTAATGCGTATCTGTTTAGCTATAATAATGATTGCCGCAGGAAAATCACTAATAATGTCTACGAAGTTCATTTATTACGAAAATTCTGTTTTGAGTTTTGTGCGTTTTGTGACTATTTGCATGTACATTAATATTTACTAGTGAAACGTAACTCGATTGTTATAACTTTAAATCGTGCTCTGAAAATTCGGAAGGAGATTTCAGATATTACAGAAAATCAGAATTTACTTGACACCAAGCATTTTGCTTTAGAGCTATATAAATTTTTTTCCACTTCTCTTATATATATTATTGTGCTAAAAATCGATAATTCAAATGTAATGATGTGCTACATTCGCACTTTTAATGTGATATTTCATATTTCAATTTTTATTGCTTTTCTCGTAATGGCAGCCGAACTGAAAGCACTTGAAAGATACTTGAATAAAACTTGTAGCGAAATACATATTTCTGTTAAGTGTGCAGTATGAAAAAAGACATATTCTAATACAAGTGCACTGTGAATACAGCGATAGAATTGATAGAATTTCAAAAATATACACCGATATTTTTCAAACGTTTCGTGAGCTGATAGAAAACTTTCAACTTATAATGGCTTTCATGTATTGTGGAGGATCTTTTTACATCTTAGGACATGCACTTAATATTGGTGAAATATAGTTATTGTACTATTATACCTAACAATCCTATTAGAGTTCCTCACAATGACATTGATTCTAGATCTTATTTCAAATAAATTACGAATGCGGAACAATTTTCTAGCTATTATGAATATTAAATGTGACGAACGTCTTGAAGAAACGGTAATAGTGTGAATTTATGTTATCAGAAAATTTTGTATGTACTAAATGCAATTTATTTTTTCATCTTTTAGTTAGAAAAATTTCAACTTCAACTCATTTTGAATACGATCAACGTTGATATTTGGAATATGTTTCGAGTCAATAATGAGAGCTTTTTGGTGCATCTAAACTTTCTACTTATTCACATAATATTACTTGCACAGAATCAGTACAAATAGGAAGAATTTAATAATAAGAAAAATGTGGAAAAATACATTTACAAAGTAAAAAATAAAATTATAACTTTGCCTATGTAATTTTTTTTTTCATCTTTGACTTTCCAATTAAATTAGATTGCAATAAAATTAATTTCTCTCTGAATGTGCTAATAAGTAAAAATGTTGGTACTAAGTAGATACATATATGTATTGACAAATATAAAAGTGCTCAATTATCTGCTTGCATCCTTTTTTTGTTATGGTCTTGGTAGCTCCGTTGGTAAGAGCGCTAACTACTATCACAGATTTTCACCGGAGATTGGAAACCTCTGACGGCGGAACGAAAGCATTTTTTTATGCAACTTTGTACGTAGAAAACTGCAGAGTATCGTGCTGCTTACATGAAACTGAGAGACCGAATAATTGCTATAAACTGCGCAGTGATTTAAAATTGTGAATAAGTTTTAGCTGCACCGGTTTTAGTAGACAGGAAGAAATAGACGTTGAATTTTGATCTAGTTCTCGATATTGTCAGCACATGTACATAGATTTAACTCTCCTTACATTAACCATATATATCTTTTAGATCAAATTCTTAGCTCTGAACATTTGTTCAACGAATAAAATATTGGATAGGTAGATGCGAGCATGACTAACGGAATTGAACTCTATTTCGGAATCCCGATCCAGTGAGGGATCTAGAGTGCAGAGAGTGCAGTTGAAATCACCTCCAAAGAAATTTTCACAGCTAAAATCCTTCAGATATGATTGACCACTATAAATGTTTTATTTTGTATTGTCCTTGTCATGAGGAAGGCTTACTACCTTGATATTTTTGTCTTGTAAGAGAAAGTTCAAAGAAGAAAGGAAATCTGGGAAGATGTTTGTATAAACTGGAGACGATAGTGTAAATTTCTTAGATAAAGTGATTGACACCTTTGAGTCTTGCCGAGGCATTGCATAGCCAGTGTTTAGGTAAGAATAACGTTCAAGTTGTGTGTAAATGTCTTGTGTAAAATTCGTTTCCTTCAGAATTCTTATGTCTACATTCAACATTTTGATATGTTCGATAGTGCTGTGAAGTCTTATATGAGCACTTAAACCCTCGGTATTAAGGCAAGCTATCTTACAAATTCAAAGATATAAAATGCTCAAAAGGTTATAGCATGACATCTATTGACGAGGAGAATAGTCCAAGCTATGCATTTGAATCACCTCCTCTACCTACTTGGGAAGATGCTCATAGCGCTTGTAGAACTCCAGTTAATGGAGGCGAAGCTGCAGAAGTAACTACTCCAGATTTCTCAGCTCCCTTACTACAGATTTAGAGAGATAGTCTCCATCTGGTTTGAACTGGTCGCCTCGAGGTTCGACATGCAGGCTTCACTTTCACCCTTCTCTGAGTGGGATCGTTTTGGATCGACTGGCTTTACTGAGGTTGTATCGGCCAATCGAACATGTTCGTACTCCTCGTCCTCTTTTGCTTTACTGACTTTTACTGGACTCGTCATCTGAAGTAGCTATACTTTCGCGTCTTGACGTGGCAACGTGTACAGCCGTAATCATTTTCGTTTCCCTCAAAATCTCAGGCAACCTAACCACTGCTGCTCCACGATAGCAAGTTCAGCACTACCGGAACGTTCCCTTTCCAGAACCACTACTGTAGTAGGGGTATATTTTGAGGATCCTTCTGAACAGCCTTCTTTTTATTTTTACACGCTGGCTCCGTATCAATCACGCTATCAAATACCTTGGAGAAATAAAAGTAAACGAGGGCAGTAAAGTCATTCAATTACGTAGCTCTTCTAATATTGGCGGTAACTTTTAAGACTGAGAGCGAAAGCCAGATTGCCAATATGATAACAGATTATTTTTTTGGTTGTGTTCAAGCTTCTGACCATACATAAGCTTCTCCAATACTTTTGATAGAAAGCACAACCGACTAATTGGACGAAAGTCCAATGGTTGTGTTGGAAAATGCTCATTTTGGAATGAAAATACATTGGCGATTTTCGCGCTGCTGGGGAAACACGACGATGTTATGTTAGAATTAATGACATGTAGGACGTATTTTCTGAATATTGGAAACATAAGAGGTGCTACAGTTTATGGAAGTAAGGTATGCATTTATTTTATCTGGATTAAAGCTGCAGTTTATTTGGTGCTTGTCATATATTCCTGCCTCATTAAGAATTTTCCAAAGAACGCGCGAATTCGAGCAATCTTATAAAGTGAGCGAGCATGTTGAATTCTTAGAGCTCCATAACGATCGTATAAAATATTCCTTTTCTACAGTAAGATATCGCAATGTGGGGGAGTGCCAAGGACAATTATGGGTATTGTCTTTTATTATGGGTATTGTCAGCATTGATTGGTTATCTCTTACTAGCAAAAATTTACTGTGAATCATAGGCATCCAGCATTCATTCTAACGATTTAGGTATGGTCAAAAGCACATGAATCATGAGAAGATAGTTCTCTGATTTATATACAATCTTGATCTAAACTAAGGCAAATTTTAACCAAAACCCAGAAATCCGATTATATAATCTTTTTATGTATGTATTCTAGAAATAATAATTTCTGTTTTATAATGGATTCGGTATTGTATACGGAATTTTTCAATTATCATATTATTTCAATCCAGTTACGAAAGCATCTCTGGAATATTTCATAAAATATTTCCTTAATGATATTTTTCAGATTCAGGAATAGTATTTCAAACCAATATCGAATAATTGAATAAAATATGAGATTCTAGCTGAGCTGAAGTTTTAATGAATTCAGTTGTGATGTAATAAAAAGGTAACTTTGCGGTGTAATTGTGTGCAAGAAAATGGAAAAATATCCTCATTTTATATTGATGCAATTTACCTTAATCCAAAGTTTTATGTCAATAATTTCAATAATGCAGTCAAATGGAATAAATTTTTAGTATTCGGGTGCTGTGGATTTTTGCGTAATGTATAGTTTTATTTTCAACACTTTTAACGTTCTTTTAAACTTCTTTAAATTATACATCTTCGATCATCTCGGTTTGGTATAAGTTTTCATCCTTTGTTCAAATTTGTAATATTGTTGATCTTGATGGTCTTTCTTCCCAATTTCCACAAAATTATTTTACCATTTGAAATTCTGCTAGTTCTGATGTGCTCTCTTTCAAATTTAAATAACCTTACAATTTGAAATGCTGCTGGCTCTAATGGTCTTTCTTTTTAATTT
Organism: Dioctria rufipes; assembly: GCA_963924295.1. Taxonomy (NCBI): domain Eukaryota; kingdom Metazoa; phylum Arthropoda; class Insecta; order Diptera; family Asilidae; genus Dioctria; species Dioctria rufipes. Next base: position 164,503,158 of record OZ002743.1, read on the forward strand.
CCACAAAATTATCTTACCAGTTATTACTCCTCCTATTACTGATTTCATTACTATGTCATTAATGTAATCCTCCTGTCCCGTTTTCATTTATAGTTATTTCCAGTTGTACCCTAGTTGGAGGCCTCAAAAGAAATTATAAATTTTCACCCAATTAGCCTTTTATACTTCCTGGAGAAGATTTTTTGAAAAACTTATTTATACCCAAACATCTGCGAGATATAACTATCTTCAGATAACGTTGCTAATGGCAGCGTGGGAATCTAGTTTCTGTAGGGGTCGCAGTTATGGCATTGCCCTACTTCCATAAGGTAATATTTGATATTCGTTTATCAATTTAAAGTGGTATGAGGACATTCTTTGTACTTCCAAATTTATCTGAAGAATTCGATTGAGAATACTTACTAACTATAGCGCTTTTTATTTACCTCATCCGCTACAAGGTTAATGAAAAATAAACTTTATGGTAGATTGCAAATTAAAGTATATTCAAATGCAAAAGAATATTTCTAATAAAGTTCTGCTGACAAGAGGTATTCCACAGGGATCAAAGGCTCATTATTATTATTCAATTTGTATGTAAATGACCTACCAAAATTTTTGTAGGAGAACGTCATGCTACATAATATTCATTTATATACTTTATGACGTACAACTTTTTCTCAGACACCATAAAGATTGACTTGAGGAAGGAATGCCACGAATAAAAGAAGATATTCAAATGGGCTTCCACAAATCAACTCCCTCTAAATTCTAAGAGGCTTTGTATAATTTTTAGCAGATTTTTCAATGATATTCCAAATATGGATTTTCCAGGATTTAATTATGTACATATGTATTATGCTATTTGTAGAAATAGTTTTCCGTTACCCACGTACTATCTAGTGGATTCCGTTGCTCACTAACTACTACTTGTCCTCCGTGTGCCACGCACTTGCGATAGGGGTATAGCTTTTCGATGCACATGTACCAACTAAAGGCTTCCATTTGAATACGCGTATAACCAAGATCTTTCCGGTCTTCACGTACAGGTGGATTTGATTCCCGGGCAAGCAAGCTCAGTTTCTGAATGTTTGGATTGGATGGTCAGGTGAGAGGTTAAAGGTGATCTCTATTACGCTACTTATAATATCGGTCCAAAAGCAACAAGGAATAATAAGTGAAGGAAAAGTTCCTACGGAAAACTTCACAAATGGTTTGACAATGTTTTGTTATATACAGGTTGGTTACACTGATATGATAGGAACATTTGTCTGAATCTTGATTAGTTATGCTTGTAATAGAATATAATTGAAATCATCTTCATTACTTTATTGTTTTTTATTATGGTCATGATTATAATGGTTATGATCATGTTTACATCTACAGGTGTAGTCTGGTTGCTTGTTAGATATTATCTTTACTTTAAGACACTTCAGAATTTAAAATTTCTTCTATCACCCCGTAAAATATTGTTGAAAATGTATCGACAGCGTTGCTCTTATTGAACACTGTACTATTTTTGCATTCGAATGGGGAACGATTTTATTTTTCAATTTACAGATAAAAACTCGAATAATGCTTTTTTGTATATTAGTAAATCTTTACATGTTGGTATCCAGTTGTATTGAATTAAATTATTTTATACTTACTACTGCCATTTAATTTTGCCTTTTATTTACTACCGTTTCGTTGATTATACATGCATCAAAGGAATTGAATATGTGATTATATAAAGTTTCGTACTTTACGTAAAATTGTATAATTAATCATCCATCGTTGGAATTCTATACGACAACTGCTTTCACACGGCATACAAATCTCAACAAAATTTTCATTACATAATGAAAATTTCCCTATATTGTGAGCATTGATTTTATACTTATAAATAGCTCCACGGTGCTGGAAAACTTTTCCCGAATTTTCTACTATAATTAAAAATGGTATTATAAATCAGATGAAATACTAGACTCAATTTGGTTTAGTTGGCGTCCATGGTCTATTATTTATTTATTTAGAAATTAGAGTTTTCACTTTGTTTTTATTTAAATATTTACCCGGTAATAGAATGGAGGATTTTCGGTATATTTTGGTCGGGAACTATACAAAATCTACATTGAACAATGTATGTTCTATATTAAACCGTTTTTTTCTCGAAAATTTACAGTATTAAAGGAAGAAAAAAAAATTTAAACAATTAAAAGAAATATTTTTGTAAATATGGTTGCAAGTGGAAAGTTCATATTATTTGGGTTACGAAATATAAATAAAAGAGTGTTGTCAAAGATTTTAAGTAATAGACTGCTCTTTTTGTTAGCTAGAAAACAATTTTTCTCTGAGTATTTAAGTTCAGAATTATGGGCTCAAAAATAATTTGTTTTTCTGACTTCAGGTATAAATACCTCAAAATATGTAAATATTTTTTAATTAATTTTTGGGAGTGAATTAAATTTTAATTGGTGTTTTTATTTACAAGTAAGTTTTCGATCGTTTGTAATATTTAATCTAGTGGTCTTTCGGGAGTTCCATTTTTAAAAATGATGGACCTTCGAACACGATATCAAAAGTATATACATGCCTTCAATAACATTAGAATACTCCTCCTTCCTGGATCTAAATTTAAATTATGACAAAAGAAATTACTAATAAAAATGGGATATAGACGGGAACACCAATTATTATAAAATTCGTACAAATTCTTAAGACAGGGCTTAAGGAATGAAACCATATCAAACCATCGCGATTTATGAATTAAAAAACTAGCAAAATCTTCGGCACTCTTATGACCTTAAATATATTGCGTGTGATGCTCTTCTTAATGAAGCTTCAATTTCAGAGTGGGAATATAATCACTCACAGATTCACGTAGACCACAAAATTGATTATTTTGAAAGCTTAAAAGTATATCCAACTTTAAAGGAAACATTTTACTAACTCTTTATGTTCATGGTTCACGTTTAAGTCCTTATGGATGGATGCACTGGGGCAATCTTGTACTGATTTTTAACGGTATACATAGTATCATAAATTGTTTTAGTTACAAAAAAATATTTGCTTTGTTACATGTCCAATATACAGTATCAATAACATATTTGAATACAATCTCAAAAATACGAATGGCCCTTTTAAAAGTTGTCATGTAAATGTAATATTTTAATTAATAATGTACTGCCATACTGCATTTTGTAATATCAATATAATTTTGTAAACTGAGTGGATATATTCATTACCTGCTCCAAATCACAAAATTCCGCGTACCTACATGAAGAATTAAGTACGGCAAAAGTTGAAAGAAATTGTTGTAAGTAAAGCTAAGTCTTCTGAAATATCTTCGCAGGAAAATCGCTCATTAGTTCATGTGTACCATAAAATGTGAAAATAGAAGAAGATTATTGTCGTATACTCCTATATCAATTCTTTACTATCTTTTTAAAGTATTTTTCTGAAGTATTTGGTAAAGATAAACGTCTGTTCTTAATTGATAAAGATTTAATTTGTTTTAACATTTATTCTGTAGCCTGCAGACTTAGTAAATTTCAAATTTCCCAACATCATTAAAATACTCATTGCCTGGATGAATTTGTCAATTTCCCTGCGCCATTTCTGGTGGTGCTCCTCAAGGATCAAAGGCTTTATAATTTATTAGTTTTATATACAAATTCGATTGATTATGTTAATTACCCAATTCTGCACATAAATAAAAAAGCCTTGGAATGATTTAAAATGAATTTGATCTAATTACATTAAAGACTTTATAGGTGAAGAGTAGGCCAGTTTTCATAAATTATCTATATCTGTCGCTTATATCACAATTGAGTATCGAAAATGCTTAGTAAAGTATCTTAATTTCCGAGTGATCATTTTTATGAGGAGCATAAATTAGCGGAACACCATTGTAAGAGCACAACTATGGAACGCGAGTTTTTTATTAGGTCTTTTGTACTTTCTACAATTTTACATAAATGTGTTGCAGAGAAATAATAACGATCAAGACTTCTATTCTAATTTGTTACATTTGATGAAGAATATGTAGTTAATAATTTGATAGGTTCCGTGTTACATTTATTTCCTCAATATTTAAAGATAAGAATATTTTATTTTTATTTTTTGTTCACATAATTATAAGTTTAACTTAATTGAAATTGAATTAAATTAAAATTTCCTAAGCCGTTACAGCTCTGTCAGATTTGTAAAATAATATTTATAACTTTACTAATATATATATATATTTCTTATCAATACCATTACGAGTAATTGCAATTTTTATAATTACCATTGCCATTACTGTATCGATAATTGTGATGCTTAGCGAGTTACCCAATTATAATTACATTATAATGAAGCTTTTGTTACCATTAACTATTATAATTGTAAAGGTAAGGAAGTCATTGTAGTTGCAATGAGATTTGACTCTCAACATTCTCTATTGCTTTTCTACTTCCCTTTTTGTTTTGTCTGGAACTATGCAATGTAAAGCATGAACATCGTAGATCTGTTACTTGGCTAAGTCTCAGCTTTAGGTTCTTCATGAGCTATTAGAGGTCCGTTCAGTATACTGTTCATTGTAAATCTCAATAAAAAGTTTATCATGACTTGAAGCTTTTCTAACATTTCTGTAATCATTGAAAGACTCAATTCTTCACCTATAGTTGTCTCACAAAATTCTGTATTGACTAGCTTTGTTCTGTTTTATCGAATGACATACATAAATTCTAGATGTTTGGTATTCCTAATATACCATATTATATTTAAAAGCTCAAGAGATAAGTAAATAATATAAACTACCAAACTTTACTAATAATAAACTTAATAAATCAGCCCTGTTTTGCAAAACCCATATAAAATATATATAGAATTATATATAGAATATAACCGAGATACTCCTGGTATTGACTACTTTTCAATTTTAATTTCAATTTATTCGATTATGGCATTGTACAATGAAGATAATTTGCACCAGTTCAAAAGTATATACAAATTCAAAAGAAAAACAAAACTTAACATATCGAAACTCCAGAATATTGAATGTAATGGATACATGGACAAGAAAAAATTATTGATTTGAAAAGTGACTATATCATAGGTATATATGAACCAATAATAAATAACTGTACCTAATGGTTACAAGGAGTATGGAAACCTATAATTAAATATCAATATAAAGCAATAATTGCAATTAAAAGAAATATTCAAAGCTAAATGTAAACCCACAATACACGAAGCTAGCAATTACATAAAGTAGAGTTAGATGTCATATGCTTATTCAAAACGTAAGTTTTTGAATCTGTTGAATGTGAGGATCTCCAAAAAATTTATGAAAGAAATTGGTAAAATATTCCAAATTCTGACAGCGTAGATGAAAAACTGGCGCTTATATATAACACAATCAGACCAAGGGATAATCAATGCTACAGTTCTGGTAGATCTAGCAAATTGTAAGCAGTCGTATACATAATTAGACGATTGAAACTTAATGACCTAAGGTAAAGTGAAAAACTGCATCCGTAAATAGACGAGACGTATCGCGAAGCACGATCTTACCGCCGAAGACGGTAAACATATCGCTATGTTGAGCTAAAACCGATATTAGTGTTATAAAAGGACTCCGAATCAAGTTTACAAAAGATCTCGCATTCATAGGTTACTACAGGAGAAAGTAAGGAGTGAGGCAGATGACCACAGTGTGCGAAGACCACCATATACTTTCTGAATTGCAATATCTATATGATTATTCTACGTCAGGCTTTTATTAAATATTACCCCCAAGTTTCCAGCGGACTGCCCAAAAGCGAAAATGGAACCATTGAGTAGAACAACGGGAAGGAAAGATGTTTAAATCAAGAAGTCTCTTATAAATAACTACTTATTTAGATTTCTCCGGATTTAATTTAAGTTTGTTCGAAGCTGACTGCCTATCTATTGATTTCAAATCCTGACTAATACAAAACACCCCAGCCTCAGCCACACTAATGGGACGAGAAATGTATAATTGTACATCATCGGCATAGAGATGTAAATCAAAAAATCTGAGTCCACCTCTGACATTTCTCTTGAATATTCTTTCTCTTCATGAATCAAATCACTTATTACCTCTGATTGATCATACTGAAATATATCGGTGATTGTCAGCGAATAAAATCTGAGTCCACCTCTGTGTGTGAAGAAAAGTTTATTTTCTACTTTTTGGAAAATTTAACTAAATTGGAAAATTCTGCATTTTTCCTGAAACAGATTTATCACTAATCATATAGATGAAAAATTTTCCGATGATTTTCCCGCTTTTCCGGGTTTTCCAGGGAGTTTTCCAAAAAAGCAACTTTATGCAACTCATTTCGCTCTACAACTTTGTCTTAGGTTGCAAGACGCTCAAACGCTTCCTTGGTGGGAAAAACTCCGGAAAAGCGTTTTACATGAATTTTCCTCGATTTTTTCTGCAAGTTTTCACCATTGTCGGAGAGAAAGTAATGATGCCAGTTGATAGCAAACTTGATCCTGCATAATTTAGAAAACTTTTTTACCGGAAAATTTTCCGGAAAAGTCGGAAAATTCCGGAAAATTTTTTCGGAAAAATCGGAAAACTTTGCATTGAAACGGATTTATCACTAATCAAATTTGTACCAAATTTTCAAATGATTTTTCCCGATTTTCCGGGTTTTCCATGGTAATTTCCGGTTCAAATATTGTCACGCGACATGAACCTGTGTACCAAATTTCAGCTCGCTGTGATGACGAAAAGTGGGTCTACGAGAGTGTCGAAAATAGTAAAGAAATATACAAATTCGTGTACGAGTTAGAGGAAACGGCTGGCCTCAAAAATAAAACCATTTCAACATAGAAAGCAACAAACTAAAATTGTGTAAATAATTTAAAATTATCAGCAGAGCTAAAAGGAGTCCAGCAATGCAAAGATATACCACTTCATAAGATAGGCCGGTCATTAGTCTGATGTAATTTTAAGTATTGAGATAAAGGAGCTTTGCAAATTCATAAACAGCTTTAATTGATTTTTCAATATTTCACGCACCTCAGCATGTAACAAAAGCTATTTTGATGATGTCCATGTGATACCAGCACAAAGTATCCGAAGGTTTATGACAGGTCATTACACTTGTACCCGTCATTCTGAAAATCTACACAATATTCTATGCATTTATTGGCATTGAATAACCTAACTTAATATTTTTAATAAATATGACAATACTAAGTTCACTGACATGTTTTCTTGGATTAACGTTCACCGTCTGAGAGTCTCTTAATCTATTCAACATTTCATCAATAAATTTATAGCACAATACTTACAAGAATACTGACGAATTAATTTGGATTGTTACTGGAAAAACTGTCATCTGCACGCAACACTTTTATACAATTACAATTAGTAAACAAGGAAAATGATTAATCGCGTGAGTAGAAATCATGCAATATTCTCAAGTCATGTCCGCATCTGCTGAAACCGAAACCACAAAGTGTGTAACAAAAGTATCGGATGTAGTGCGAACGGTATTGCACTTAACATAGAAAGCATACTTTCCACTTCCCCTTTAAGTTGGTTTCAACAGATTTTCTGCTTTTTTGTTTGTTTGGTTTTTAATTACATTTCCTTTACTTTTAGTATGTCTCACCGTAGTGAAAATTAATTTTCCTTCCATTTCCTTATTAAGCGCTACATCCGAAAGGTAAATTATATGTGGAAAATAATGTTGATGAAAGACTGGAACACTTTGTTAATTTTATTTGCGAGATATTTTTTTTTTTGTATTTTTTTGTCAAGTACAGGATTTTTCGTATATGATATACTCGTAAGTAGGTGACTAGGCACTATCTCCTTGGGAGAAACACACATTGGCTTGGTAATTTTTTGATAATTTATATTAAAATGTGATGTGTCTTCAAATTGGGAATGAGATCTAAACTATTATTTTGTTTTTGTTTTTCGAAAAACTCTTCCAGTTCTCAAAACCCCTTTTTTTTAATTTCAACTATACTAGAGACATTTTCTTCTCACAAAGCTTTATCAAAAAATGTAATTCAGATACTTTAACGGTGATCGTAAGTCCATTAGTTATCTTACGAAAGAAAACCGACAAACTAATTTTATCGATATTTAAAAACATAGAAATCTATGAGATCATCTTCAATTTAACATGCTCTAGTTTCGTATGTGGAGTACTTACATATCAGCATACATCACAGCTAAGTAAGAAGCATTATATACAATAACAAAGAGGGCCCAAGTGTTTCTCTTGGGGTATTCCAGAAATAAGTAGGGAAGAAAGATAATCACTGCAGCAACTAATAGTAATACCCACTCGGTCATCCCATATGAAACCAATTGTATTTCAACTCGACCATCGACAATTTCGTTCTTGTTCTTCTAAAAGTTAAGTAATTATGAGACAAGAATACACAAGAATACAATAAATTCTTTTTTTCCTGCGATGCATGTTGTTTGAATTAAAGGACATTTGAAATCCTTTAACTTCGCCGATTTTTGGTCAGCTGAGCTATATTTCAAAAATTGTAAATTTGGGTATAATTATTATAGGGGCATGGCTTTTAGATTAATTCAAATGGTAAAGTACAATCGTTCAGGGAAAATTATCAACAACAAAAAATTACTTATATCCTGAGTTTCTCAAAATGTATCTTATCCTTTTTTTTTATTAAATTAATGTTCATAATGTGGACTGTTAAATTTCCAAGCTGCGATCTCAATATGTTTAGTGAGGAGAATTATTTACTTAAAAAAATAAAAAATAATAGTGCGTTGGAAAGCTTATGAAAAGTTTTCCTGAAACCTTTTTAAATGCGGTTCACCCACGAGATCAAGTAATTAATTCTAAGATGACATTAACTGAATGCGATTTATTTGATGCTGTTGATCGTCTTTTTCTGAAGTCGTATTGGATAGCAATAATATTTTTTGAACATAAAAATCCATATGTATTGGCTTAAAAGAATTTCAGAATACCAAAAAACTAAAGATGTGTTCATAGGTCATAAATATTAAGAATATTGCTTTACACCACTGGATGGATATATCCATAATTATGTCTATTCTCACTATTATGGTATTACAGTATGGTTCGGGTACAGATATTTAAAGATCCAACTTTTTTGGATTCTACATAAAACCCAATGGTATCAAAGAAACTATCTCTATCCAATCTCTTTGAACATCCATCATTAAGAATTTTATGTAAAGTCACATTGTCAAAGAACTGTCGACCGCAGGTCATGGCAGAATTATGATGGCGTATCTATGTAGCTACATACACATAAAAAAAAATCTAGAATATTTTCACAAAGAGAAGTATTGGAAAGAAATCGCCTGATCTCCGGGTTAATATTCTCAAATTCCTCTTTATCTTAACATAAAATAAAGCCGAGTGATAAAAACTCTTAAAAAAGAAAAGTCGTTAAAAAAAGTTCTGCAAAATGAGGGCGTTTCGTATCAGCAGGAATCCTATAGTCTTCAGTACGTGTTGGTTTCTGCCTGCCGTCTACTGACCGCGTGCAGGGTGTTCCAAAAATTTCCCCTTTCCTCTATATCCAGGACTCCTCACTCAACGTGGAACAAATTTTGTACGGCAGGAGAAGCGGGAAATGTTTAGCACAGGTGGTAGAGGGGCATTTGGTGGTTTTGGGTACTATTCTCCTAACAACCTGTAACTTAATGTATACACCCTTCAGAGATGACTGACACCAAAAGGTGATAGTAAACTGTCTAGACTTTCCTAAAAATGGGCAATCACTTCTACACCCCCTCCCCCTCGAGAGTAATGGGACGTCAAATAAAAAAAAAATGGAAAAGAATTACAAATTTGTAAAATTTCTTCGATTTTCCCGCCAAAACAGATAATAACTATGGAATTTCCTTGTTTAAGAAACTTCAGAATATCACCTATATGCAACCTGTTTATATAGATTCATAACTTCATTATTTTTGCTCATACTACAAGTCAACCTGATTTTGCACTTGAAATATACAAGTATTTCCTCAACATTGAGCTTGAGATATCTTGGGTATAAAGGCAAAACTCGAGTTCTGTAGCACCCTGTATAAACACTTAGAGAACTTTTAATGTGTGAATCATAATACATTTCGAAATACTAAGTATTTACTTGACTGATTATTCAGATTAGCCCTTGCATTTTCATTGGTCGCAACTTTGACTCAAATAAAGCTGATGTGATGCTACTAATAGGCTTTCAACCAATGCGTCTATTACCATCCCAGTCATTTCATCTACTTAGGGAAAAAACGCTCGACTAGTAATTACTATTACAATTTCATAATAAAAATATTGGAATACAAGATTTCTGGTGATCTGATAGGTACTTATAACTAGATGGGACGGAGATTTCATTTGTAATTTCATCCTGAACAACGATTAACTATATCCAAAGTTATAAAAAAAAACTAAAAGAACTGGAACTATCAGTTAATCTAAAAGGATTTGATCCAACGATATCATTGGACATTTGTGCAAAGCTATAATTACCTCCAGAGCATGGTTGAATATTTTTGAAGCATTGCTAAAATTTTACCCCCCTCTTAACTATTTTTTTTAGAATTCTCATACTATTAAATAATTAAAAAAAATGCCCGCCATTCTTATTGCACTGCTTTAATTTTATTTTCAAGCTTAGTTAGGAAGCATAGCTACATACATATATTAACTGGGTATACCTTTAAACTAAACTCTCGCAATGGCAAAAGCTAAAACTTTTAAGAGTCTTGAACTTAACTTTTTTTTTATACTTTTTCTTTAATAAACAGCATCCTGGGAAGTTTAGTCAGTTCCACTCTTTACTTTTAGGTAAATCTACGCTCCATTTTTCGTTTGTTACCGTATTAAATTGCTCCTTCAATACTATACAGAATGAAATTTTCGAGCAATAAATCATTTCTAGTTGAGGTTTGCGAAGACCTTCTTCACCTTTCGACTTGACCGGCAGCTAGTTAATTACAAAATAACGACTGAACACATTTAACACGTCGTTAAATTAGGGCATTAAAAGTCAACACATTTTTCTCGTGTAGGTACCTAGTGTAGAGATGTGTGTGGGAAATATTTATGTGGACCAACCAGAAAAATAAGGGTATAGAAAATATACCCTCTTCACGTCATATGTTCATGGATGTTGATTAAAGAAAAACCGCCGCACAATATGGACAGCTTGTGGGATAAAGAAAAAAAAAGTAACGTTTTACTTAACCTATTTCGTGTTGTAATAAGCAGTAAGCTCCCCCTATGAGAGCTAAGATTATTCGGAAGTCTAATCTTATACCTTGGAAGAAACTATCTATTCGAAGATGTAATGGAAATGGAAGTCTAACGGCGCTAGCACAAAAGTATCCATTTATTCTATTTTTTTCTTCTTTAACAATTGTATGTTGGGGTGCTGTTTAGATAACAAAAAGCCAGTGATGGGCCGGTCCTTTGTTTAAAAGATGGACAAAACCAGGTGCGGTTCATCCCCTCACCCACTGATGACAATTGTCTTGTTGTAGCCCATGCCGTCCTTGTAAATAGTCCGAATATTTTCACTCTCAAATTCTGATGATAGGACGCGCCGGAATATGGGGTATTATTCCTGCATTGACATACAGGGTGCCCTTTATCCCCACCTCCGCTTTTCTAAAGTAGCGAATTAATGTAGGTATATATGTTTGTATGTTCCAAGTTAGATAGTGTTTCTATCTTTTCATCCATGTCACCATCATAGGAATTATATTTTCAAAAGCAACCTCGGAAGGCCTGTTAAGTGCAGTTGAACTCGATGAAACTTTTCTGTGTATAACCACCATCTGCTATCAAAATGAAAATGGAATAACCTCTGCGCTCTGAATCCTGTTTGGAAAAAAAAACTTAAGGAGTTGGAACCATGATCATGATGATACATAGCTGGGTCCCTATACATGTGCGTGAAAAGTCCATCCGGTTGTGGTTAAGCGAATGTTCGTGAAAGAGATTTTATTTTATTTCTCAAATCTTCACGATATTATTATTTCTGTGAGGGCCCACTAAGTCGAAGTGTTCAGGAAATACATACCAAGGGTTTCGGAGAGATAGTTAGATGACTTTTACTGATTGGCAAGCATGTGCCGAAAACGAAAATCGTGGGAGAAATTATTTAGTGGAATGAGATGCGGGGAATCTACTTAAATACACATAGAGGAACCTTACCTAACTAGTCTCTATAGATATGAAAATAATGACGATGATTATGATTACGATGATGATGATACTGATAATGAAAATGATGATGGCATTAAGATGAAATGGTTGATAGTATTCAATTAAATCGTTGTTAGGAAGAGGTAATTGGTTGATATCAAATTGAAATGCTAAGAGTACAAAATAATTAAAAATTTTAAACTTTAAAGTGTGGATGTGTGTATAAATAAAAGAAAAGTAGATAGTTATCCGTCCTTATATGTCCTTAATTTGAATTATCCTAGTTTCAGATAAAAAATAATATTGACTGCGTATGATTAACTACATACTTCTGATGGGAGGGTTGTGTACCTATTTTTTTTTTAAGAGCAGGACTACGCAGATAAGGACATATGACAGACGAGGACATAAATCTAGATCAACAGGTACTGAAGTAGTCGACTTCTCATTGATTTCTTTCTACAACTCCCTCAATTTCTTCGTAGGGTGGATAGAGAATGTCATTTGTTTCTTGATTAATGTACACTGTAAAAAGGCACAAATTGTTGCCACAAAACTTAGAGAAGAAATCCCTAGGAATGTAGGGAATATTGACTAAAATATAGGGAATATTCCCTAAAATGAAAAAAAAAATGAAAATTGCTTCTTTCTGATGACATGCAATGTTTGAAATGATACGGATAGGGATACGAAGGTGAAGTACTCCTAACCTTAAAGAATTGTTGCATCGTTCCATTTTTTATACCTCCATTTCCCGTTGGGATGGTTCAAGGGGCGAACGTTTGTAGCAGATAAACAATTTACATATAATCTTACGTAATTTGTATCGCAACCTATATATCCTAATAAGTTCCACTGAGTCGACACTATGAGCATAGTCAAATTCTCAACTTGCTACCGAGGTGGTAACTATAACTTCCACTGACAATATTTGAGGAGGGATAACAGACGGCTTCAATGCGTATGTATGATGTGGTAGGTTGAATATTTTCTGAAATATATGGAACATGAAAGTGCTGTCGACTGACTGACATCTTTAATATCTTCCAAATGATGATACTTGTATTTATAAACAGGCTTGTCTGACGCTTCGACAAGATCTGACGAAGGAACCATCATCACATTATCATTGGAGCGCTAGATTCGACAACTAAACTGTATCCTCCAATTCTGTGGATGTGGCTCTAAATCCTCTTCTATTGATATGATTTTCGAATCATTCCTTGAGGCGTAGAATGATGTTTCCAAACATTTTCAGTTCAAAGAAAATTTCATGTGGAGTAGCTTAAAAATCTCTTTTAATTCTAGCCGTCCCATAAGAAAAGCAAAACTCTACTGTACAAAGCTGACAACGATATTGAGTGCTCCCTTTAATTTAGACAGCTAAAACTACAAAAAAAGATAATGAAACGAAGACCACTATTTATTTTCTACATAAGTCCACAGCACTCGTTACATCTTCGATGAGTTTAAACTAATTTCGGGTAAAAAACACAATTGAGATAGTCTACTTCTTAAAGTCTACAGACTAAATTTAAGCTCACTACGATTTTTTTTTTTGTGACTCCTATTAGGAATCCCAAATGTTTATAGTCTGCAATCTCTTTGACACTCACAACCATATGCAGCTTACATGAATACTAGCATTAAAAAGGTGCCGCTCGTAATAGTACTAATTGGTGCTGTTGAAAGTTAGTCTGAGTTCACCACTTACTATAAATCTAGCACTTCATTTTTTAAAAGCATTTGCATACATATGCGTCGTTGATATATCTTTGATCCTGACGAATGTAGGCACTGGTAAATGGATGGAACGGAGGGGGATAGTCAAGGAAGGGAAAAAGGCTAAGGGCACTCTAAATATATAGACCATCTCTAATGTTCTACGCGAAATTTCCCTGTTTGTCACAGAAGCAGCCCTTTATTGTTCCCTTTTTAATTTCCATTGCGATTCTCTGGCGTGTACTTGGATTCTGTAGAGCCCTAATGCACGCTTAATTAAAAATTGTAACTGGTATCCTACAAGTGTTGGTTTTAGTTTTTCTGACTTTTCAGGGGATAACATTTAAAGTGGAGCACTTAGTTAGGATATAAAGTATTGTTTATATTCATTCTGAATCTACTCCTACAACTAAGATGCTTACAAAGATTTCACTTTGTCTCAATTCAGTTGTTTGAAATTTTATCATGGGAAAATTTGTTAAGAGCTAAATGGAGCATTTTAGTCGGGTTCAGAAAGTAAAATTTTTCTGTTCGTTTAAGCTGTCGCTTTAATCTAATTATCCTATCTCAAGGTTTTGGCTTTTAAATTTCCTACTTCAATTTCAGTTTATTCATTCCAATATGACATTGTACAAATAAGATGCAATATTTTGAATTGTAAAGGTATACGTATGTATGTAAAAAAAGGAGAAAAGGAACATGAAAAGAATTAGATACCAGAAATAACCACATAAACTTACTGCTAAAAACTAAATAAGAAAAACAAAACTAAAAAATAACAAAATTAATCACATAACTAATGCAACTTAATGCAACCTCAATATATTTGGCCCTAGATATTTATGTTACTACTGCTTGAAGACTTTGGCGCTACTAAAAGAATCCGACACAATCAATATCTTAATACTGGGAGGTAAGGTATTGTTTGATATTATAACTGAAAAACAGGCGTTTAGTAATCAAGTATTCAGATCTAGGCAGAATGTAATTGACTGTCCCAGTAGACGGCTGCGTATTTGATAATTTTATCTAAAGGCTTCCGGGCGGAAATTCAAGAATGTTAAAAGATCACAGACGAAAAAAGTAGTAGCATAAGCTGAAACATGACTATAATTTCTAGGAGGATATATAGATTTATTTAATAATGGAATTTAATGCGGTCAGCAAATTTATTAAAATTAAGATAATAAAGATTGCTAAATATTTCGCAACCGTACATTATCAGAGGCATAAGCAGAGACTGGACAAGACACATGCCAGTATCATTAAAGATAACGTTATAAAGCTTATTTTGATGCACAGCTTAGAATACGATTTTCCAGAATTCAACACTAAGCCGTTGTCAACCGTCCATATATATTGAGTTAAGGTCTTCATTGATGCAGCTAATTACATCTTCGATAAAGATAGGAAAAGTTGAATGTCATCAGAGTAGAGATGCATTTCACTGTGCGCAAGAGAGTCTAACAAACCATAAATTTCGTTGAACTTTTGGAAATATTAAATTTAGTAACGAGTTTTCTACACAGATTGCATGATCTTAAATATTGCATGATTTAGAAAATCAACGAGAACCAGTAGCATTAAATTATGCAAATCTAATATTTCCTTAATAACATTGACTACCTTCAATATGGCAGTGGAGCGATTATTCTTGGGACGACAACCAGGTTGGAAGTAGGTAAGGGAAGAGACTATTAATGCGTAGATAATGAGAAATATGCAAGAAAATGAATTTTTCGAAACCCCTAGAAAGGAACGATAAAATGCAGATGGGGCGGAGATTGAAGCAATTATGTGCAGACTTTTTGGACACAGGTACTACTTTAGAGAACTTCCAGATTTGCGAGAATATTGAGATGGTGAAACATGTATTAAATATGTCAGCAAGTGACAAAACCCAACTGGAAAAAACTCAGAGTCGATGAGTACTCATTACGGATGATCTCTGGCTAAGACTCACCCGGATGGGGTACAAAGCAGTATGTTACGCAAACGACCTGATAATCTAGGTCACCGGTAATTACGAGTCCGGTCCCTGCGGACTGGTAATAAAAACGAATCACTTCCATAGGGAATAGTCGGGACCTAAACCGAGTACGATTCCATGGATCTACACTAGTGCCATTCGACCCATGCTAACCTAGCGTTCTTTGGAGTGGTCGAAGGCAATGGAGTTCGCCAATCATTGTACGGTATTGAAAAAGATTCACGGATTGTGCCTCCTTAGTGTAAGTGGCGCTCTCAAGTCAATCAGCTCTGTGGCTCTTGTGGTTCATTTTCAACATACACCACGTGCTATACACCTCAAGGGGGAGCGTCAATCGCTGCGCTGCATCTCAATCTGAGATGGATTTCCTCTGGTACATGATTTTCAAAACAATCCATCTTTGAATTCGTGTAGTCTATCGTACCTGGTATAGACACGGACAGCGACTACCTCCTCGATAATATGCTCAACAACAGTTTTAAACCGAAAATTCCAGACAAAGTGGAATGAGAATCACATGGTTCAAACTACCATGACCAAATCGGAAGAAAGCTTCGGAGGAGGCGTTTTTTTGCGAGGAGCCTCGCACACAAATTACCATACAACTTGAAAGCCATTTCGCCGTTTTCCTAGCGGAAGTCAAGTAAAACCTTGAAACCGGAAGGTATATCGCTAATTCAGACACTGAGAATAAGTATATTATTATCTGCTCGGGCGGCCAAACACCTGGTTGTCAAATCCCTTGACAACCTCCAAACTTATATTGGAGTGTGAAACCACCCTGAGCTCTCTCTATCTTAGAACAATATGGCACTATTCCTTTTTTTATGCCAGGTCATAGCGATATTTGCGCGAAAGGAAAGATGGATGACTTTACTCGTCTTCCTGTGGCCACGGAGGCATCCTGCCCTACAATTGGGATCATAACAAAACACCTAGCCTCTAATATCTCGACCAGGGCCAACTGCCAACTCAGTCGCCTTTGGTTAGATGACCCTTTAGGTAGAACAATAAAGGAGCTTTGCGGCAAGCTAAATCCAAACGTAACAAAAAGCTGTTGAGACAAAACCCGCCAACCCTGAGAACTCAAGTTTCAATTCTCACTTCTCAGGGGTTACCTACATTATATGGGGCTTGTAGACGATCTGATATGCTGAGGATGCGGAGAGGAATCCGAAACGGTAACTCATTTTATGTGTCCTTGTGCAGATTTCACGGGAATACATTACAGATTCCTTGGTACACACCAGAACTACATGAAGCCGGTAAGGAGGGTTGGGGGCCGATTGTGTATTTTGTTAGAGCGTCCAGTTGGGACTTATGAGCAATTACTCATACGTCTGGAGGTTGCACAATGTACCTTATTGTGGCCTACGTTCCAAATACCCGCCCGGATCGAAAACTCGTCTCAATCTAATCTAATGCAAGTGCCAAAATCAAATAGGTTGGTAAATTTCGGCGTACCTTGGAGAGATCCCGTCCATACCTAAAGAATTAGACTAAATACTACACAGACACACATAAACTTTATCCCTAGAAACTCTCACGAAATGAAAGGGAGATAAGGTGTATGTAAATTATAATGCATTGGGAAAATCACTGCCATATTCAGGTTTCGAAAATCTGACATTTAGCACGTCATGATCCAAAGTCTGTCCGGAATTAACAGCAGAAACAACGCCCGTCTTTTTTGATCTTTTCTGATCTTTTGCGAATGAGAGGAACGTATTTCTCATGTAAGTGGATCAAAACATTATTTAGGAATTCTGCTTGGTCATCAACACTAGACATAAATTGTACCGAGTTTCAATTTGAAAACAGTATTAGTATTTTGAGACATTGTAGTTATAGTAGGAGTGTGTGTTGGGTGACTGTTTCGAAAATACGTTAAAATTGTAAAAAATCATAATTTAATCCTAATCGGCCCCTTAACAAATTTATTATACTCATGATTTCGATATTCGGAGTTAAGTATCTTGAATTATTTGAAAGCATTCAACCGCTCAAAGTTAGGAGGTATAGTATTCCTGATATTCTTATTACTAAGTGGATCAAAGTAAGAACGTTCTAGAACACCATATTCAGGATTGATAAGAATCCTGATATTAGTAAAACCAACAGAAACTTTCATGCCAACTCATGTATATACCGACCTAAAGTAAAAATTTTACCAACGATCTAAATTGTTATAACTCCGTAGTGAAACGAGTTGAGTTGAGTTGAAAATTTGGACCAGTTTGAAATGAAAGTGAACCAATTGAGTTTAATGCAAGTTCATTAATTTGAAGTGTGGTCAGCGTGATTTTAAAATGGTCCAGTTTGATCTTAAAAAAAGCATAACAATTGAAAGCAGGTCAATTAGCAAAACCTATTTAACAAAAAATCTCA
The DNA here is from genome assembly GCA_963924295.1 of Dioctria rufipes. Taxonomy (NCBI): domain Eukaryota; kingdom Metazoa; phylum Arthropoda; class Insecta; order Diptera; family Asilidae; genus Dioctria; species Dioctria rufipes. The sequence goes on from OZ002743.1 coordinate 164,521,419, forward strand.
ATTCTCAAAATATGAAACTATTCAAACAAGCATATAAAAAAACATCCATTTAAACAAAAAGCTATCGATTTCTTCGATTTCTTTAATTTTAGCTTAGTGAATTACGACATTATAAAGATTTAAAAATAAAGTACCGTAAAAGAAGTTATCAAGGACTTCGTACATGTTCTGTAACAGTAGTATTACGATGAGGTATAATTCTATTCATTATATCAGAAATGTGTTTTATTTAATTTTTTTGGCTTATATTCACAAATGTTTATCGCCCAATTTTGAATTATAATCTATATAACCTTCAATAGGTATAAGTCCACTTAATACCTTCACTTAATTTTGCTACTTTATTATCTTCAGAAGTAATTTTTGCATGAATTCATCACAGCTTAACAGAATTAAACCTTCACGACTTAGCCAGGAACAATTTCTTACAATTGTTTAAGGAATTTACTTCACTATTTTACAAGCAGCTGCTGAGTATTTACAAGCAACATTTACTATTGCTTATTAAGTTTCTGGATAACTACTTTTTTTTCATCAACAGGATTCCATTGAATTCGTATATTATTGTGTTGCAGATACGGGAGTTGTTGAATAAACGGATGTCAAGACAGATAGGGGAAGAAAGTCAACAATATAAACAGTGTGCAGTTTCGTATTTTATTAAATACAATTAAACATTTAAAGAACACTGTTCGCACGAAAGCGAATTCGCAATTGGTTTTCTTCCATCTAAATATTTTCAAGACAAGTGCGAATTATATGGTGGCCAAATTTCTCTTACAATTGTATATGGCACTTGGATAAAGAAGAAAAAGTTGGATTATTTTTCGTCTACAGTAGATTGAAATTCATTGAAATAAAATCAATGGATTTCTAAAGTGCGTTGAACATGCAGAAAACTTACTTTTGATAAAAATTATTTCTATCCGCAATTGGGTGAGCCCATCATCCAACTTCTATGTTAGGCGATCAGAGATAACCATATTGATGAGACCTCTCTGACTGCTGGGTCGGAAAGTTCGATTCTTTTTGCATGTCCAATGTATTTTAGTAATTAATTAAAATTATTTTCAATAACTTTCAGTCTGCTGTGGACGAGAAACAATCCGCCTATAAGATACTACTTTCCTATTAACTTATATATATTATATTAACTTACATTATTCAACATATTCTCTATGAAAAAGTAATTTTTGATTGTTAAAAAAATAATAATTACGATTTAGATTTATTTTTCAAACGCTGCTTTTGTTAATAAAATTTTTGCCAGAAGTCGTTTTTGTTCTGTGGATTTAGGTAAATTCTACTTTTGAAAAACGTATTTTGGTCAACTGTACCTACCCATAAAATTTCCTTAAACAAACAAAAAATAATAGGAAAAATAAAGACATAAAGCAAAATTGATCTAACAGCATAAAATATTTCATTGCTAATTTCAATTAGGTACACATTTTCCCCTTTCATAAAAGATTTGTATAAAAATGCAAATTTTGGTTTAAAAAATTTCGAAATTCACAATGTTTCCGCAGTATCCACCAGATCCGGTTGAGTAGTAAAAAAGTATTATATTAGAAAAAGGGGTTTTCTTCCATTTAACTGGAAACATATTTATTTTAGGATACTGTACACAAGAGTTAATAATACTTTTGTCCATCACAATTATTTTGATTCTATAAGAATACTAGAGCCTACCTGACAAATTACCTCTAACCACTTTGTGAAGTGCTGGAAATACATAGCTTTAACTACAGCAACAAGAAGATTCAGATTCTCTTATAGCTACGATAAATTGGAACTTAGGAAATATCTTCGATGTATTCCCGATTTCGTCGATAAGATCACTTAAGAGCAAAACTATAATTAACTTACTACAGAACTCAAATAAACAAAACCGCGTTTGCTGATACATTTTATACCCAGTGCAGGTAGCCAAAGTTTTGTTTTATTTCTGTAATTATTCCGGTAATTTTGCTGGAAAAATACACAACTTTAATTAAAAATGCGTATTCTGCAAATAAAATTTACAATATTTCTAAGAATTTGGGTCATTGAAAAATTCAATTAAATGCCGCTAAATTATGAAAATATCACACTATGCAAAGCATAGTTAAACTTTCGCGGTCAAAAAACAAAATGGATGCAGTCCATTTTACGGGTCAAAAAACTATCCAGATTTTGTAATATAATACTACCGTAATAATAATAATACTGCCGATTTTCAGTACATAAAATAACCGCTGAGGACCAAAGACACCGAAGCGCTGCATAAAGTTTGCTGATTGTTGTTGTTAACGAAGTCGCAACATTTCATTTTATTCAACACCGGTGCTTGCTTTCATTATATTAATATATAATATGTTTTACTACAATCACTTCTTTCATCCTTAGAACATTATTTCTGGATACATAATTTTGATGACACAGATGCATTTCAAAAATATATAATCCGATCAAATATATTAAAAATTCGTATGCGAATTACTCTTAATTCAAATAAATGAAATATGAATTATTGATTTTTTTTTAATTTTTTAATTGTCTGAAAATTTTGAGTTCAGTAAATAACCAAAATCACAGCATGAAATTTTCAAAAATGATTTTCTGAAGAGCATAAGCTTTATGTACAATATAAACTCAATTTTTGCGCTCTAAATATGACTGGGTTAATTGGATCTACTTTTCCATAAAAATCTGTAGAGAAAATATTAACAATCTGCGGATGATGAGAGAAATTTTAAAATTTTAAACTGTAATTCTGCATAGGTACGCACCTGATATAACGTACAATTTTCGAATGAAACACGTATGCTCAAAACTCAATTAGTTAAAATTGTGTGGTATTCAGAATCAATAGATTTCATTATTTCCTATACGTATATACAAACATTTGATGCGATATAATAATTAATCTGTGATATGATGATCACGTTCGGTATAATTGGTTAAGTATACATCTAACATTATAGAACTCTCGACACTCATCGAACTCGATACTCAAGAGAGTTAGAAGGAGTCTGAGATATTTTCATAGGTATACTGCAGACCTTATTATGGAAACTTACTTAAGCTCTCAAATCAATTCTAGTAGGGTGGATAAACATCTTTATTTGGTCGATTTTGGAAAATTTTGTAGATAGGATGTCGGATACTATGTCATAAGTAGATGGTTATACACAGTATGCTGTTATAGTACGACTACTTTATTGATTATTGTTTTCATTCAATTAACTCGGATTATGATTTTTAATATATCTATATAAGATATTTAGCACATAAAACCAAGTATTACTATATATAGTTCAAAGTATATTTTAATGAGACACTCATATAATAAAACAAAAGATTTTTGTTTTATACATCTACAATATACGCGAGTCTATCGGCATCGTGAGCCTATTACGTATGAAGTGAAGAAAAACTTTTGAGACACATATACCGAGGTACGCCTCTACTGGCGTTAAGATATAATTAAAAATTTCATAAGAAAAAACATAAAGATTAGAAAAATTATAATAGCACGAGAGTTTTGCGTTTTGTCAATTTTATTGAGCAATATTGGAAAAATATGACCAGAATTAAGTAAACATTAAAATCAACAAATCAACAATTTCAACCAATTGTAAAATTATATATTATGTTGGAACGTACATAATAGTCGGTATATTGGTTTTTGTACTACGCATCGGTAACAGGATTGGCTGCCAGGAGATGTACCCAAGGTGGAGCTCTATCCGCTCAGCTATGACCTCTTGTTATCAATGATTTCATACTAGAGCTGATCAACTGCTCCTATGATAATCAGGAATATGCAAACAATCTGGTTATAAGACTTAGGTTCAAACATGATCGGATAATCTTTAATTTAATGCAGAACACCCTTAACAAAGTCTACAACTGGTGCTAGACAATTAAATTTCGTGCCATCCCTGGCAAAATTGTAATCGCTCCATCCGCGCAAAAAGCGGTAGCAAAAGTAGAATTTTCAAAGGAGTTAAAATTTTTAGGTGTCACCATAGCAGACTAACTTGGCACTATCGCTCTTAAAAAGAGCCCTGGAGAAGGCCACAGCGGTAAGATGGACATGCTTCCTTTGAATCTGGATGTTAAGGAGGAAGTCACCTTCAGTGCAATTATCTTCTGAGCACTCAGTATAGGTAATCTTTTTGGCCACCTCAAAGTCATCCAAGAACTTCTAGAAGACCCGATGACCAGCTTCATCTCAGACGTTATGCCGAAACGCCATAATTTTGAAACATCATTCAAAAGGTGGTATTAAGGGAACATCAACAGTGGCATTCTCGCAACACACCCTATGAAAATGAATCTTTTATATGGTACATGGATGGATCTAATATGGAAAATACAACAAGCCTTCTCATACCTATATATGGTCCGAATTAACAACTCGCTAAGGAACTGAGTGCATCACCTAACATTTTGCATGTAAGTAATGCGCAGTCGCAGAGTAAGTATGTGCTTAGTAAGTAGTGAATAGTCCGGTCTGGCGCTAACCGCAGTTTATGATTTTTTAAAAGTTTTGTATGACAAGCTTCAGCCTTTTCAGTTTTGAACATTTTGTAAGACCGCAGAGTGGCTCGGGTCTGATAAATGGCGATTTCGTTGCTTTGCTAGCTAAGAAGTCAACAGTCTATATCTTCATTCCACTCGTATCCCGTGATACCCATCTATGGTTTACGTTTTTATCCTTTGATAGTAAATTTAGGAGCTCCATATAGGCCCAACTTAGTTTGAAATGAAAGAATTTTAAACATTTATCACGGCTTGGGTGTCGGAATATATGTTTGTCTTTTAATTCTGGTTCTTGTTTCTATGGTACACAAAATACTTTTGTAGGATCACAGGTGCTTGTTTAAGTTATATATGGACCCATTGTCTCCCACGGCTACCACACATGCATTGTCATTATATCAATTTTCGATTTACCCAAGACTTTTGATATTCGTTTGCTATTGTAAACTGATGCATAAGGTAATAAAGCCCTTCGATTTAGGCTACACAGTAATTCTTTTGATCACCAGTGTAAAAATAAAATTTACATATCTACAACAGGTCGTTCTAAACAAAGTTAATAGGTCCAACCTCATCCACATTATTGTGGTGTGGAATTATTGCTTGCGCTGTCAAAATTGTTGGAAAAGTTCAAATTTCTGTACTCTTAAGAACTTGTTCCGACTTTTCTATACGAAGAAACTATGGGCTCAAACTTCGACTGGGACGAAACTCTCCCACTTACGTTAGCTGATCAGTGGTACCAACTTCAAGAAGACTTAAATAATATCAGCTCATTGAAAATACCTCACTGGTTATACATAGTATGACAACAAACGTGCAGAGTTGCACGGTTTTCCTTATGCTTCAGATGCTGCTGCATCTATCTGAGACTACATATTGAATGTCATGGTTGGACAGACTTCACGCCTGTTCTGGCTTGGTTATCAGATACACAAAGATATTGGAAAATTCATAAAAGAGAGAATTCATAAAAATTCGAACAGCTGAAATCCTGGAGGTATTGTCAACCAAATGTTGGTAACACATCAACTCTACAAATAATCCCAGTGATAGCGGATCACGCGGTATGATACCATCACAGTTATGTTGGAACGGTCCATCCGTTTTGTTAGATAGTACTTTCGTAATTAGACCTGAAATTGATGATGATCTAAAAGATATAATTAATGCCAAAAGTAGAACAACTGTTTTACCAGGAGTTATTCTTGATACATCAGATAACTTTATAGACAGGTATTCATCCCTAACCCTGCTCATAACACCTACAGCATGGTATAGACGCTTGGTTTTGAATTTAAAAACACCGAAAGCAGATTGCAATTTAGGGTCACTCTCAGTTGAAGAGGTTATTAACGCCACAGCAACATGGACCAAGTTCTCATAATGTGAGAGCCTCACAACTGAAATTCGGCTAATAAAAACAGAAAATTCGCTCGGCAGGAAAAGTAGTTTAATTTCATTTAATCCATTTGTCAGATGATAATGGACTTACCTGAACTGGTTGAAGGACACAGATAAATCCTGCCTCTGAGACAATCAGCGACAACCACTGATTCTGCATAGATCTCACAGACTAAGCGAGTTGATTATATTAGATCCACAACAAGTGGGAAATAGAAGAGGTCTTTGCTTCAACATATTTAGCGACAATGGGACCAATTTTCGTGGTGCAGATCAACAGTGTCAAAAAGTTCAGTCAATGAGGTTTTGAGTGAATATAGCATTCCGTGGTATTTCTCACCCTCTTATGCTCCGCATTTTGGGATTTGAATGTGGCCGCAGTTACGACGAATAATGGGAAGTGCAATGCTTACCTTTGAGCAGTTTTCAAAGGTTTCTGACAATTAGAAGCTTACATGAATTTCCGACCACTTTCACCAAAATCAGCAGATATGGATAACTTGGAAGCTCTTACTCCCGTCCATTTTTTTATCGGCCATCCCCTATGTTCAGTCTCAGAGGGATTTCAATTGAACGATGCGAAGGTCAATACGGTAAAACACTGGCAATACACACAGCGCTTTCATCAGGACTTTTAGCAGCGATAGAGTAAAGAAAGTAAAGAAGAACTTCTTGTATTAATTGTAGCAGCACTTCACAAATGACGAAGTGTGGTCAAGAGATCTTCAGTAGGGGTATCAGTGTTAATTGACGGTGGCTTTCTACCACCTTGCCAGTGTTCCTTGGCACGCATCATCGGATTTCATTCTGAAAAAGGATAAAATTGTACGTGTAATACCCTTCAAAACGGCTCACGGAATTGAAAAAAATACGCCTAACATAAAGGTTTGTCCATTACCAATTGGGGAATCTGGGTGAAGTACTTTGAAGCGTCGGAATATTCAGTACCTCAAGGGCTTGTCCCAACTTGTCTACCCGAATTTACTATCTGTTTTGCTGTCTTGCTTTAACTCATTACATATAACTTGTGCAATTTTATTTATGGTAGTTCTAGTTTCCAGGAACGCATAGAGTTTAAAAAAATCTTTGGCTATAAGCGATACAACCTATTGCGTCACGCAAATATTTTATGCCTTCTCAATAAGAGTTGTTTCTTATTTCAATGTTTTATTTTTTACTCATTAAGAGAACCCAACCCTGCCCACAATTAATTTAGTCTCAGCATGTAATACGAATAACTAGGATTGCTATGATATCTTTACCTAGCACTTAATGAATATCGGTGGCAACTCTTACTAGAACGTTCCTCAAAATGCTCAAACATCTGAGTTGATTGTAGGAGTTTCTCCAGAGCTTGCGCTAAAAGGTACTAGCTTGTTCCAGTTTTCTGTTAATCAAGGCCGTGTTCAAAAATTACCTTGATAATACAATTTTAGTAAATTAGAGAAGACGAAACTAAAAAAATATGTTAAACGTAAATTTGTCTAACAATAAAACGCAAGATCAACTCGCCACCGTGCTTTATACTGGATCTGTTCCTTTTTTCCACAAACTGTCCTCCTACTCTAGACTAGGGTTATTTTAAAGTCTATCTTCAGTTAGACTAATCATCTACACAGATGTGGAATTATTATCAATACGGGAATTCTCATTTACATATTACCATGCCGATAGTAAGCATTTCCTTGGATATATTTATGATACCCATCTACCCTTGGCCTATTTTCTCTACATTCTATAAAATTTGAATCCGGTCCGATATATGTACCTGCCCAAAGTAAAATTTAGATATTTCAACTAATACCGCACAAGCGAAATACAGTTTGCATAAATCAAATATAATAAGCCACAGTGTATCAACCACTTAAAGAATTGTTGTGAGTTACTTATTAGTTGTATGTAAACCACGTTTACAAAGCAACAGGTTTATAAATTCAAATTATGGAAATATACATTAACATTGAAAATTGAAAAAATTGACGAATAACTACATCCGGTATAATAAGAAACTAGTATGGCACTCATCCCACAGAAACCAAAATATGTTCAAATTCAAAACAGTCGTATTCACCGAAATTCAAATCGACTCGCGTTTCGACCCTACATACATATATTTATTTTATACAGTAGCTAATGGAGGCTTCATTCTGATCGAGGAGATATAAATGGCAGTATATCCGAATGGCTAAACAAAAGGAAACCTGTAGGTAAATCATAAGGCTTGTCAGTCCAATTCATAGATATGGCTATCGCACAATAAAATAATTCAAATGGACAGAACTAAAACGCTATCTCCCATAACACGATAGTAACACAACCTTACAGATATCCTGTGGCATTTTCGGCGATATATAGCATTCCATTTTGTAGGACAATCCAAACATTGTGTCTTCTGTCGTACCATGTACGTGTTATGTGGTTTTACTATTGACGAGGGGGTTGGTAAGAGCAAATTTAAATTTTCCAAAAGGAGAAAGTTGTGATATGCAGATCCATTCGAAGTGCATCTTCTTCCGACATACATGTATAAATCTGAAGGGACTCCTTCTTTCGCTTTTCTTTAGGAATAAAATTGAAATTCCATTTAGAAGAGAATTTCGAGATTGGATTTGAATATTTGTTCGTTCGTCCGTCCATTCCTTTTCTCCCATACTAATCTTTTTAACCCACACAGCACAAAATTTCCCAGGGACATCCCATTCTTGTCCCACAGATCCCATAACTATCCCGGGATATACAGGAAGTCTCCAGTATACACTTGGGACCTTATTTCTAGGAGTTATCAGGAATTTCCCATAACTTATTCCCTGGAATATCCCACAACTACTTTAAATGGGAACATTTGCGGAATCTTAGTTCGAACGAAATACTCTCAGTATTTTACACACAGAAACATAAGATACGGGATGTGTAGGACAATTTTGGGATCTCCTTGGCATATCCCACAACTACTTTAGATAGGAACATTTGCACAATATTAAATCGAACGAAATATTCTCAGTATTTAACGGGCAAATACACACGTGGTGTATAGGACGATTTTGGGATATCCCTGGGATATCCCACAAGCACATCACATGGGAACATTTGCAAAAAGGTAAATTCGAAAGAAATATTCTCAGAACTGGACAAGTGCATACGGACAATTTTGGGACAAACATAGGAAAGTCATTTTTCAACCGTCCAGAAGCTCCTAAAATACGAATCATTTTCTTTATTTTCTCGGTTTATCGTGGTTTTCTAGTGAAAGCGGTACTGTGCGCTTGCTGTGCTTCTGTGTGTCGGTTTTGGAGACCGAAAACAAAGCAACAAAATATGTATTGAAAGAATCCATATACGGCCTGCGTTGCTTAAGACTGCTATATATGTACATTGTACATACATGTGCTCAATTATATTGTCGATTCTTTAAGCACTGCGGGTGGAGTGTGCTTTGTATGTATATATATGTATATATATATGTAAGTATAGTATGAATATGCATTAGATTTTTGACTCTACAATTCATTCTTGGTTTTTCGCAGAGTTTGTCAGTTGTAATTTTTAGAACGTGATTTTGTGAGTTTTCAGTAAGAATACACCATTTGCGAGTGTAAAGATTTGATATTAGCGTGTGTTTAATGTGAAGTAAACTTATTATTTATTATTGCTAAATTAATTATAGCTCACCAAATTTTGCAAAAACATGAGCTCCAGAATTACGCAAGCAGTTGAATTTGTCAACAATGGAAGATTTGCCCATCTGATAACCCGATCCTTTTTAAGGAGATGTCGAACTTCTATTGCAGCTGAAGGATGGCAGTTTGAACATCTTTTGTAAATAATAAATCTTAACATCCAAATAATTGGTATTTAATTTTAAACTTAAGGAAAATTTGTCTTAAATTTAACAAAAAATTAAGATAGCAAATATGATATATAATGCTGAAGTAAATTCTTTTTGGAGTTTAACTGAGTTTTTTTTTCGCCTACCTATAAAAACAATTATTTTTATTTTTTCTGTGGACATTGTGTGGTACGCCATTATAAATAATAGAACTTAAAAAGGTTGTCTCCCACACTTCGGCAGTCCCAGGGATGTCCTAAGTTCTTGATTGGGACCGGACGGGATTTCCCACGGATAATATATATATCCTAACAGGATTTCCCATTAACATACCACGGATATATTTGTGCTCTGTTGGATGTGCCTGAGTACAACCTCAGGAAATCCTGTGGGAATGTGATGGGATCACCCAGGGACATCCGAAGCGCGGACATTCGGCACTCCCAGGGATGTCCTAAGTTATTATCTGGGGCCGAACGGGATTTCCCACGGACAATCGATATATCCTGACAGGATTTCCCAGTAACATACCACGGACACATTTGTACAGTGTGGGAAAGTACTTAGTCTGTTGGAAAATTGCAGTTTACATACATGCCGCACATATACCATTATCACATACATATGGGGAAATGTGTAATCCTATTGAAAAGTAAAAAAGGTGAAATTTATAGAAATTGTAAGCTCTTTAAACTCTTTAATAATGGCAAGTTTAAAGCTAAAATCAACCACTTAATTTAAATATTACAACTGTCTTTACATTTAAGTAAGAATACCTTTTACAGATCTTACCGTGTTGCAGTTCTACCTATGGGCTAGCAGCAAGAGTATCACACTTACATCGCAACTCGTAACTATAGATTACAGAGGACGAGTGACTGGTGTAATTTGTTCTAATAAGTAAAGATGCAAGATGCAAGATGATTACGAAGAAACCAGGTAAAGATATCCGGCGTTTTTGCTCTACTTAAAATGATTTATGTAACCATAAAAGTTAAGATAGGTTAGGAAAGAGGATAAGGATCCTGATCATATGAAACTTTTACGTATAATTCTCTAGATTGTATTAATTATAACGTTAACTAAAATTGTTGATTTTGTTAAGTACTTCTAGTACTCTCATCTGAGCACCTTTATATCTTAATCTGGAATACGGCGCGTGCCTTCACGATGATTGGACTTCTTTTTGTTGTTGAGTAGCGATTGATATGGAGCAGCTTACTAGCTTTACTCGTAGTGTGGATTAGTGGAGCATCTTACTAGCTTTACTCCTAGTGCGGATTAGTGGAGCAGCTTACTAGCTTTACTGCATGTGTGAATTGGTGGAGCAGCTTATTAGCTTTGCTCTTAATGTAAATGATACAACTTGTGTTGTCTGGTGATACTCCTGCTACCTGCAGTTTCTTTGGAAATATTTTTGACGATTTTAGATACAATGACGATTTTTTTTTTCACTTTTCCATTATTATAAATAAGGGTGGGGCCAGAGAGCTGAAACCTAATAGATCTTTTGTGCTATAACCCTGTCATGTTAGATCCAGTCCACGTTGTTACCTCATTAGGGTCAGTTTACCGGACGTCTGATGAAATTACAAGGCTTACCTATACTTTGGTGTCCTTGGCGCGCAATTTCTGCGTATTCGCAGAGTACGATCCCTGCTGATTCTACTTCTTCGTTGCTGGATAAGCAATTGTTGTCTGTGGTCTTGCCCATTTTCTTACGCATACACCGAAGAGGTTAATGGATAATCATTATGTCAGTGAATAGCCTGATCTGCTGCTTATTACTGCTGATGTTAAGGTCTTTGAAAGGAAAGTTAATCAACTTCTTCGTGTGTCTTAGACCAGGACGGTTCTGCTATCCTATTTGTTCGGTTTTTTCTGTTTTGAACATTAATTCTCTTCCTAAGTACCTTTTAGCAAGGCCACGGAAAAGCTCGAATGCGGTAAATGGATATTCCGTTCCTTTCTTCGCACGAAGCATAAGTAGAGATGGGAGAACCTGCGTACTTGCAGGTGTACAAAACTTTTTCTTTGTGCGCTTAATGGGCATCTTTCTGATTCCTTCTTGGGACTTGGAGGGAAACAATGCAGAGCTGTGGTTCATCACCAGCCACAGCTCGCTTTGCGCTCATCTAACAAGTATGGGGGTTGTTATCAGCCCTGGGTATTTGTCATGAAAGGAGAGTATGAGACAATCAAACAATTTCTGTGTGTTTGTCCGGCCTTTGCCCGTGGAAAGCTGGATACACTGGGGTTTGCCCTTCTATCTTTGCCGAAGCTGAGAAACTTACCCCACCTAGACCTGATGCATTTCATTAAGAGGACAGGAATGCTTCGTTGACAAGGTTTCTATCAGATTGGTATAATAGGCCGCCCTAGTTTCCCTGCTTGGAGTCTGTCGTCTATAAAGAATGGATCTTGTACGTCAGATCAACGGAAATTCAAGAGCTATAATCTACATTTGTGTTGATAAAAGAACTGGTTACATTAAATAAGGACTGATTTGCAAATCTTTCACCCTGGAAGCCTCTTTGGATATCTGGAGCGCCGTGGACAGAGCCATAGTGTTGATTGTACTTTTGTGCGTTGGATTGGGCAAACACTAAGTCGATGAAATTTAACTGCGAAGCTTGATTGACGAATGTCACTCAGAGTATGCTGGATGAGGGCTAAGCGCAAAGTGGTGTACTCCACTGTCCTCTGGTGTATGTTGGTTGCCAGACTGAAAAATATGGTATTTTCATGTGAAGCGTGACGACATCGCTTTACTTATCACCAGGCTGATTTGACGGTGAACCCTGGGTTAGGTTAGGATAAAAGTTGGAAACGCCTTAAATCCATCCTGCTTCTCAGGATACGTCTGAACTCTTTACTTTGCTGATGTTACATATTTGAATAGCAGTAGCTACCTAATGGCGTAACTCTTTAATTTATCAGAGTGGGCACTCGCAAATTACTTGTTTGATGGATTGGATTTTATACACATCACTGCAGTCCATGTTAAAATTGTTCGCCGCTATTCTGAGTCTACTAGCATTGTATCTTATGGTCATATGACCCGTAATGACCCCAATCAGATTCCTGGTATCACCTATATTACCACAAAAGAGATCTCTTGAGCTCTTCCTCTCATATGCAGACCATAATTGCGTGGTAATACAACAGGTTTCCCTGTTGATCCAGCGAAGGCTTGTCTTCTAATAGGTATCCCTGATGATCTCCTACTTTAGAGATCTTATGGGGAACCTCACATAACCTACCGCTGCGGAGCTATCCATTTCAGAGCCAGTTTTGGCCAACTCGTCAGCCATCATGTTGCCTTGGATATCCTTATGGCCAGGTACCCAGCATTGGGTCACCTTGTTGCATGTAGTCAATTCAATTCAACTTTGTGTCAGTGAATATCGGCATTAAATTGAGAATTGCTGTTTCATCTTATCTTCTGCCTAGCGTCTATTCAGTCCTATAAATTTTCCGTGAGATATCAATAGAAAACCCTAAGAAAACTTAGCAAACGCCGTCGGCAAATCGACGAATTTTGAAATTGCTGGCATTAATAAATGCCGGCAGCGAATCGACGAATTCTCCAAATACTAAATCCGTGAATACAGGCTTTTAGCGTTCAAGTCCGCGGCGGAAATAAATAGGTGATACGGAAATTTCCACCTTCTGGCCCCGCCCACATTTTCAAGAAACATTGAAATAGAATGAACTTCGTTTTCCCCTTTGAGAAGGTAGTTCCTAGCAATTTGTTATACATCTGAAAAACGGGGATGATAAGTTGAGTCGAGACACATTAAGCGCAATTTTTCTCATCCCTGCCAAAGCTTCCTCAATTATTCCCACGATAAGTTCACTAGTTTAGCTTTACTAGATAAAGAATTACCTATTCAATATTTTTCGTAGTTGTTGAGGGTATGTTATGACGATAGCATTCTTGGAAATTTTTTCCATTCACCTAAGATAAAGTTTACAAGCCCAAGGCAATAATCGAGCCTCTAAAGAGCCTAGATTTAGCCTAACCTCTTTAGGAGAAGACAAAATGGATTAACTTTGGTCATGGTCTCAACAGGATCTCAGTGTCCCCTCAGTTGCCTCCGCTCTTAATCTTTACCTTAGTTATCGTTCGTAATTCGGATTATCATTAACAATTGTTATAATTGTTGGTAATACGATGAGTTCTACTTTTGTATACCATGTTCGTCATTCCACATGTAAAAAATAAAGTTGGTAGAGCAAAACGTATAAGACACCCACGCACAATATTAAAAGTTATTTTGATTTTTGCACGTCCTTCTCGAGAAAACGTGTATTTAGAGATCTGAAATTTTGCACGCGGGCTTTAAAAAAAAAAAAAAATTAAGTTCGAAAATGAGACAAATCGAGCAACTCCTTAGAGCGCTAAGATTTTGTACATGGTGCTTTCAAAAATTTAGTAAATATAATTTCAAAACTGGGATTAATCGGGCAACCCCTTCTTGTTATTGCCATATAAAATTTAGGTTTTTAACGTATGATGGTTTTATTGTACTGAAAACTTCTTCAGAATATGAAATCCTATGAAATTGGTTATAATAATTTTCACTGTCCGACGAACCGTTATAGAAATATATGCGAACAACCACTTCAATAATCAAACTTGCACAGATGGGTGACCATACGAAAATACATACGGGCATTCATGTTGGTTATCATTAGAATTGGTCTTAGACCAAATCTAGTTTTTTTACTTGTTTTTTTTTTTTTTTACTCCGTTTTTCAATAGTCTAATATTAGTTGATTATCTTAAGAAATTCTCCTAGAAACAATTAATTTTATTACTTTACAAACATTTCTTTAAAGAACAGAAATATGATTCCACCGGAAATAATGCTCCTTTCGAACCAATTGAACTGTTGAATTGATTAAGTCTTGGGATATTATAAAAATTAATCTCTCTAGTTTCATATCGTGTTGTATATAATAGAGCATAGCATGACATGTCTCTAGTTTATGACAGCATGTACATGTATATAAATTTTTCTACACTGTTTTCCATTAAAAACTGAACTAGAAGGATAAAGCAAAGACTGAAAGCATTCATTTGTTAAAATAAATTTTTAAATGATTTCCAGACCTTAATTGGGATAAGTACCTAAGGTAATGGATAATATGCTATTGACTTTCCTTAATCTACTACTCCATTGAAAGTGCAACAAAAGCATCTATTCTAAAGGCTAAAAACTTTAATTTTTCTTCCTTTCCTATTTTGTGATACAACTCCACTTTTCCCTCTATTTCATTCTATTTTTCATCGGGCAAACTATAAAATTTTTAAATACAATTTCTTGCTGACAATGGAAAGAAAAAAATTTGTATGAAGTTTGTACTAAAGAAAAAAAAAGTTTTCTATAGAATCCTTTATTGTGTGAATTATAAATTCTTTAAAACATTACAGCGAACATGAGAAACTTGTCTTTCTAAATCAAAGAACTTGATTCAACTTTATGAAGAGAGTTTTTAAAGAGGTTCAAAGTAGTCGCAGTCTTTTGTAAAAGAATATGTTTTTTTGTAAGTCATGCACTCAATTTAATTTAATTTTTTTTACATATAATACATACATACATAGTATATTACATAGAAATCAGTTATTAGAACCAAGCCTACGTTACTTAGGATGCTTTTGCTATTTGACCTTTAACAGGGTTTGTAGGGTTTTTAATTTTCATATAATTGAGACAAGCACATGCATTTAGTGCCTGGCAGTGAATAGATGCAGTTGTGCATTTACCACACTGACAAGTGTTTTTCGCAGTGCAAAGTTAAACTTATTCCAAGTGTTCTGTTGAAGTATTCCTGCTAATAGTAAGTAGTTTTCTTGGGTGCACATTATATGCTGTCACAATTTCGACTTGAACTTTACAGTTGATCCAGAATTTTTTTACTCTATCAACTGCAAAGTTGTACATTGTAACAAATTTTAATTATACCACGGACCTGTCCAAGGTATAACATTTTGAATATTATTAAAGTTTTCATATAACTTTTATTTATATTCAGGAAAATGCCGAGAAACAAACCTAGAGTAAGACGGCCGGAATTTAACAAGGAACTCTTACAGGAAGCAAAGTCAATAATCAAGCATAATGCTTCCAGGAGAGCGCAATTCATTTATGAGCGCAATATCACATACAGGCGAATACTTGCAATAGAAGAAGTAAGTTCTGTCGTAAGTTATATAACAACAGCCTCAAAATTACATTATGTCCTACCTATACTCGATCTAATAATATGAATTTAACCTCTTTAGAGCTACTTGGCTGTCTGATATCATATATATTTTTGCTCCACATATCTTTTTGTAGATGAGCTCGCGAGAGCAGAGTTCTATGTCATAGATCTCTACCTAGAAAGTGGTAGGTGAGATCCTCGGTGCCTTAAGGGAATAGTAGTTTTGGGCCATATATGCTCACACCTCCTCTGCCTTCCATTTTGAGTACATCTGTCTACCATTTAACATATTGTTTTCCAAAGAATAGTTCACCAGAATGCCACTACTGAGGGTCCCCTAAGATCAGCTTGAATGTTATTTTGAAGTTATAGTGTTTCGGTATAACGTATCAGATTGGGTCGACCATCGGGTCCTCTAGGAATTCTTCAAGGAATATCACATAGAATATGTATTGCTTATTACGAGGAGATTTCCGTCTGCAGCCTTATTATGCTGAGGGACATTGAGAACAGGGTTAGTATATCATCTGAGCTTAAAGTCGGTCAGGTAAGCATGATAGCGCTTAGTTTCGGACCAATAAATGAGTGAAACGTAAGTGACTATAGGTGCAATAATTGATACGTTATTTTGGGTTTGAGCCCCCCATGTCCTGCCGAAATGCCTCAAGTATGTCCATGTTGACGCTGTAGCTTTAAAGAACCCTTTTCAAATGATAATTTCAAGTTAGTTTGCTATAGAAACTAATGCCTAGATATTTCAAATTCCCTGAAAACTCTACTACTCTTTCTTCAAGAAATGGTACTTGTAAATAAAACTTCCTTTTCTTAATAAATGGAATGATTTTTTTTTGTCCTGATTGCGATTGATGATGAAGTCCCATCGTCTGATACCTGATACGATATTATTATTATATTATTATTATTATATTCAGGGCATTCTGTATTAGATGGAAGATTACCCAATCATATTTTCCTCTTGTTATTACTTCCTGGTTGTCAGTATCCCTAATTATCATAACTGAATTGCTCTTTTAGGACCACTTGGGACCATGTAGAGGGAACAATTCTCAAATCTCTCAACATCGTTGGTATATAACCCAGCTGACTCTCAAGATTATGGTTAGATTCGGTTGTAGTAATAGCGCCAGCATCAGGCGATATGAATCGTATCCTAATTAATAATATAATAAATAAAAATAAAAAAATATACGGCTCGATATGTGAAATAAGCGAAGTAAACAGTTAAAAAGCGAGATAAGTTTGCCATCGGTTAACAGAGATTAGTATTAGTAAAGGCTCGATAAAGCACTTCCCTCAGTCCACGATTCCGTTCCAGGAAAACTCACAGAGAAGAGACGCCCAAACCGAAGCTCAGGTACCATCTCATCACGTTGCATACTGGCCAGAGGGTTTTCCAAATCCAGCCAGTAGGCCAAAGAGCATTGAGAAGAGCCAGTTCAGCCGTCGTACCAACATCCCTATGAGCGCAACAAGTACACAGTCCTTTTGCCATCTGCCTGAATGACTAGATCCAGGGGTGGCAGATTGAGTAGGACGAGCGGCAGTAGCCGTAGATCACATGGAGCCTTGGCCACCATACACAGGAAGCATACGAAAGCGTGGATATCACGATCGAGGTGTACATCCAGCGCACGACTCTCGGTCTCATGCCATATGTGCAGCCAAAGGCTGTCCTGCATTGGGCGAAGACCCTCCTAGCTGCATTAACTTTTTCTTCTACGTGCAATCCCCATGTCAGCTTCGAGTCGAGGAAAAATCCAAGATGTTTGACATGAGGAGAGAGTTGCAGAGTGTGTCAAAAAACTTTGGAAGAACAAAGTACCAAAGAACACCAAACTGGTATCTGCTCGGCTCACTCTCATATCATGACGGGTGCACCAGTCCTCAAACATATTGAGGCCACGTTGCATGAAAGCACAGACAGCAGTCATGCTGTACTTGGAAATGAGCAGAGGGATGTCATCCTCATACGCTTTATATGAGAATCCCATGTTTTTCAGCTCCGTGATGAGTGATAGTTAGACGATCTGATAAAACGCATTATACAACCTTTCAGAAATTAATACTCTCCATCACTGTGGTCGGAACAATAATCAGACTTTAAAATTAAATCGCGAAATTTAATGTAATAAATTAACAAAATATAGTTCGCAGCCTTACTAACTAAGTAAAAACTCGAATGAAACATGAACCGATTATTTCTGGTATCATGAATAATATCGTGAACAAGATTTTATCTTTGAGATTGCATTGGAAATTGCAATTTATCGATTACCAATTATCTTGTTCTGCACCACCATATAAAGGTAGCGCATGCAGTTATTCCGATGTATTTTGAATTTATAGTGTTATTAGCAGTCACCACAAGCACCCTAATAGCAACTGTATCTTCGTATGTATGAAATTAATAAAAATATAATTAGCTTTACCGAATAGCTAATCAGTAACTGCTATTTATGTCCATAGCTTGTTAGTTTGAAATTAGTCGAAAACTAATAATATATTGCTCCTGCTGGATATGATTGTAATGAATGTATATATGAGGATGAACTTTAAGTGAAATTCAATTGCATACAGGGAGATCTTTATCAATTCTGCATTAATGCAGGAGGGAATAGAATATTTGGAAGGTGCCTAAAATGTGTATGTTAGAGGATGGTTGAATGCATGGCGTCATTAGGATAATGAGATTATTTCCAATCATATTCTTTTAATCACCCTTTGATGATGATGATTTAAATTTTTAAGGTAGATAATCCTTCAAGCTTTCTATTGGGTTATAACTTTTTCCCCTACTCTGATTAGTGGCGTATGTTTTCTGGCAAAAATTAATAATTGCAAAGCAGGCAAACACTATTCGTTGGACAGTAAAAAGTTCTTTAGCGATACAAGTATTAAATACAAGCCAAGTTGTTTCCCACGGAACGATGCAGTAATGAATTGAGTAAGAAATTAAAAATAAATTGTGTCGTGTTGTGCATTAAAAAATGCAAATCTTATCTTATCTATTATAATATATTTGAAATGAAAAATCACATCGGAATTATTCTTCCGTGATATTTCCTACAACGATGACATAAACGAGATCTTTTAAATTTCTTTCGAAACTAAAAACTGTCGGATTTTCTTGAAATCTATCAAATATTCCATATGGCTTAATATGGCGATAGATCAACTCTGGTCGTGGTGTCACCAGGACCCTAGTAATCTACTCTCCCCATTTTTCCCAGTCAAGCAGAAGAAATATAACAAGCACGGAGTTCGAGGTGTCCCATTGCTGAACAAAAGAAAAGCACTCTTCATTAAAACCTTCCTGCCCTGCTAGTGAAGCGCTCAGGTCCTGATGAAGTAATCTGTCCTACTCATTTACAGATACAACGGCCGACCCTAGGGTATCCATCCTGTACCGGGAAATAAAGGACAAGCGTACAGAAAGTGCTCGGTTGTCTCAGGCTCTTCTTTTAGGGAAGACAGATACTCAGGACCATCAACAACTGCAATATAGATAAACGTAAAACTAGATGTTCCCAGTGATGAAGCAAAACATCGGCCTGTATTGTCCCATTGAGACAAAGTCAGTGAACTTCCAATCAGGCCCATTAAGAAAAACTTTCATACACCTCAAACGTGCTCAGTCTCGCGTGCCCGTCAGTGCTGATGCTTCGAACGAACATCAGTTTTTATAAGAGACCCGATTACTTAGGTGAGAGCCCAAATATCATGCTCTAGTCTAAGAAAAGTAAAACTAAAGTGGGATCTGGATAGCAAGTCCGCCCCCTTATTCTCCATGATTCTTGAATTCCCATCGTAGAGAGACCACGTTCTATAAATACCCAGCTCAAATACATCAGTCCTCAAGGCTTGGGTGTTATTCGAAGGCCACTCAGAGCCATCAAATGATACTGCTAAGGCTTGGGCCATTCATGCTTCTCGATTTTATAGTAGAGAATCGGCCCCCGAAGGGAATTGTGTTCATTTCGATTTCTAAACTAGTAAGGTTTATAATTCCTTATTATATTATTTTAATACAAAATCTTTTTACTTGTTATTATTCTTTAATTTTTCACACACTTCCTCTAATGGTAGTTTTCCTTAATGTATCATTTTATTTTGGTAATCATTTACTTATAATTCTCCTATTGTTATTAAAAATAATTCACTTAATTTCAACTGATTACTTTCACTATATTGGTCTCTTCTGCACGACGGATTCACAACACAAACTGCTAAAGGCACCGAATTGTTGCCCCTAGGTACCCATGGTATATTGAAAAAGGTTTTGTGCGCTTTACTGCTTCCTCACCAATTTGAAATCGTACGTTAGAAAATCCGGAATAGTCTTGATGCAATGTAATTGCATCAAGAAAACTGAAATCTGATATGCAGTCGACGTCGTCGTCTCAAAACATTAACAATAATTGTATGAATGTATGTTTATGCAATTGATTAAAGTTATACGAATGTACAGGGCACATACGAAAAATAAAAGAAGAAGATGACCCTGTTTGGTGGTAAGTATGCATGTAGTGAGAATGGAATATATAACTGATAATAAAATGCAATTTATGCTTAATTGAATTTGATTATAATATGAGCATGAATTTGAAAGGAATTAATATGAAAATATTGAAATAGCTTTTGTTTTGAGGATCAACTTGCGAACATCAATATATTGTAAAAGACAATATATTAATGTACTGACTTTTCGGTTGTGATTTGGGTCACTGGGCACTTGATTCACAACTATTGATTTGTCCTTTCCATTTCCATATCCTAAGTCTACCCTCACTGCCATTATAACAGCATAGACTTCATCATGGAGAGCCTTCCAAGTCTTAGATCCAACCTAATTACTGGCTCGAGAAAATAAATAGCGGCACTCGCCCCTCATTTGTGAGGGAGCCTCCAGTGACAATTTCTAGAGTGGATCGAGGAAGGTTCGATAGGGCTCTCCCCTCAGTGCACGATTCGCGAGAAAAACTCATAGAGAATCGGTGACTAAATCGAAGATCGGGTACCCTCGATTCAAATGGCATTCAATGCTGGGAGCTTTCCCATTCCAGCCTACACGCCAATGATTAATGGGAATAAACACTCGAACACTCTCTCCTAACATCCCAATGTGCATAATACACAGCCGGCCCTTTGGCATCTGCCTGAATGACAAAATACAGGAGTGGCAAGTTTAGTAAGACTTTAAGGGTCCTACTGTTAACCTCAACCATCTATAGTCTAATCGTTCATTATATTCTTTATTTTGACACAAATTTATATTTCTTAATATAAAAAAATTTACAAGGACGGCAGTAAGCAAATTAACAACAATAAAAAAGGCTAACATAAGCCCATAGGAGATTTGATCCAGATTCCATTAAATATCCGACATCTATACATATGTAACTCCTGGAAAACAATTAAAATCCTCCTTTTCTTAATATGCTCCCAATAACTCCCATGTACCTATACACAATGACAACAACGATGGATGATAGCACTGAAGTTAAACAGATGCCAAGACCAACTCCGAAAGCTTCTATTATTTATTTTCATTCTGACATTACTGTCGTAAGAACCTAAACAGGAGATAAAATAATTGATAAAAAGACAAGAGGCAGTTGGAATTGTGTGCAATTTTCTCATGTCGTTGTTCCTTTGGCTTTATGGCCTATCCAATAGATACGAGCCCATAAGAACTTCAACAACCGAACCCATACTTATGTGTAGGTATGGCAGTTGTCTATCCAATTTTTCGATATGTATGATTGAAATTATCCAATTTGTGTAGCTGTAGTAGTATCATCACCGAGCGAATCGATATTAATTGGCTCAAACCGAAAATGATTTGCAGCATTTGTTGAGAGTATACGTCGCGTCGTCCGTTTGAAGCGCCCTCTTTAGGGATAGCAAATATAAGGAAAATATTGGCCCACTACACATGGAAGCCATTTGACTTGTTCAAGTTATCAAGCGTTACAACGTCTTTCAGCAACGGCGAAGATAAATGAAACGTGGTTGGTGATGTCGTACTACTCCCAAGATCGGGGCGCTACTGAGGGTTATTAATTGAGCAAGTTGTTGTGAAAAGGTTACTAGGGATGAAAAGCGCTTTTGTATATTCTAGCTTAACTGCTGCAGCTGCTGCTGCTACTACTACTTCTTCTGGTGCTACTTCTTATTCTGATGGAATAGTAATGTATTCACCTCTCCGAAAAGCCCCAGGATGTTGAAGCCTTTCTCGACACGTTGATGAAATACAATCATTCCCAACTATCAAAGAAACCAATTTCTTCACTTGAAAGATTTAAGAGAGCTCTGGAATTTGTTTTAATATTTTTTTTTATTTAATGTATTTTTTTCTAAAATAGGGTAGTTGGGCTTATATTCTTATTTTCGAAAGTCTCAACGAGTTGGGAGAGTTCTGGTGCAGTGAAACTTTGATAAATAAAGCTACTACCAAAATATAGACAACTCTGAAGTCCATTGTAGAGTTTTACAGAGTAAGTTTGGTGCAGTCATAATAAGTAAATGTTTAAAGTTTCAATAACCAGAAACTTCTGGGTTATCCAAATAATTACGAGATATGAAAAACATTTCGTTGCAAAATGAGAACTTCTTCTGCATGAGAGCGCCTTACTTTTTTGAATTTATTTCTTATTTGGAATTATCGAAGTTTTGCCTAATTTTACCCTGTTTATTTCCTAGAGGAAATAATAGGATATATACACTAAATTTGTGAGTATCTGTCCATCTTTCTGACTCTCTGTTTTTATATGACACCTTTTGAATCTGTGTACACTCGGGTTTATTTCTTTTAGAATACAAAGAATAAAAATATGAGAAATTGGTTACGACCATTTTTTCCGCACAGAAAAAATAAATTGACAGATAGAATTAGTCTTAGATCAATTGTAAATATATAATTACAAAAATTGCAGAATGAGATATCTCCGGTGACTGCATTAAAAAACAAGCCTGAAAGATTGTCTTCTAAGACCAATTAGTAGAGGAGGGGGTAGAAATATGGGATACCTATTATAGTTTTAATGATAAAAGACCCCAAAATAGACATATCCAAAACGTAAATGGTATAAAGATAGGAAATTTTGTTTACTTATCAGTGATATTAACATAAATAATGTAGACTACAACACTCTCAAAATTTATGTATTTAAAAAAACAATAACAAAATTAGAAATTTTCTAATTAGGGTAGTAATATGAGACTGTATTACAATATCAAGAACAAACGAAAAATTCTGCCAGAAAATGTACTAACTCGTTAATATTTTATAACATTTTTAATATACTGTATAACTCTACTATATGGCCACAAAGTTCATCATCATCATCTAGAATACCGCTTTAAAGTTAGTGGAAATATGAGATAGTCTGATATTATTATCAACCAAGTGTCCCATATTGCAACCAATTCGTTTTTTCATTAAAATTAGCTATTTAGTTAGAAAAACTCAAGCTTTTTTGTAATATATAATTATATTCTAAAACTAATGTAAATATAATGTAACTTACCGTATTCTTGTTCGAAACTAGGAAAATATACAGATATAAACTAGAAATCAAAACATGTGAAAGAAAACTTTTCATTTATGCCCTAACTATGAACGTTCAGTACGGGTCAAGACTAATAACGAAATGTCCGCCGGCTGTCTCAAGACCTTCGTAGAACTAACAGCAACGCTAGCCCAGCTACGCTTTAGATATCAGTAACGTTGGGAGTCCGAAACTCCGGTGTCTCAAATTGCCATCACATCACATATTTCTAGCCCCTCCTCTATGTGCGTCTGGAAAGAAAAAGAGTGAAAAAGGTACTAGATGCTCTATGCAAGAAGATATCCAGATATCCAGATGTCCTTCCATTTTTGTAGCTCTTCCCTAAAGTTCCACTTTTGAAGACCAAATGCTGATTGACAGGACCCAATAACGAACTGTCGGCTCAGGTTTTGGTCAGATCGCCTGTTTTTTTATTTCCATCCACTCATTTTTCGGAACGCAATACAGTCAGTTCTCGACTTATGACGGGGTTCGGTTCCGCAACTTCGGATGCAAATCGAAATAGTCGTACGACGAATGTCATACAAAAATTAACAATATATTTATATTAGGAATATGTATATCAAAATTAATAACGTTTTTTCTGATTGTAATACATCAATCGCCAGAAGCGTAAACGATATATATGTATATAATACATATTTGGCGAAAACTATTGAAAATTAACACATTTTTGAAATTTTTTCGTCGTTAGTACATTAGCACTTACGATCATTAGATCGTAAGTCGAAGTGGTCGTAACTCGAGAACTGACTGTATAAGGTTACTCTGTTATTCCTAGACAGCAGTTAGAGTTTCGAGTAGCAGCTCCAGACTAGTTTCGAGTCAAAGCGTTGAGTATATAGAGGCATCAGCGCAACTTGGATGTATGAGCAAAAAGAGATATTGGAGCACTTGCAGCTCTCTGACTAGGCACTCTTGAGCTTTTACGCTATTGCGTAGCCTTGTGCCTAAAAAATGAAAGGTTTGGTAACAAGCGGAATTTAGAGTTCCACTTCTGGAATATTTTTTTGATTTTAAGAACTACTGACGTAATATCAGCAAGACAAGAAAAGTAAATTTTTACAATTGTTCCTGCGGACACCCATAATTATTCATTATGAACATTTTATAATCAACAAAATATTTTATATACCCTGAAATAATTCTCGTCCTTTCGTACTTGCTTCATTTAGTTTTCAAAGTAAAACGGCAGATGGCATATTAATTTCCACATAAAGCATAAAGCGGACGATTGTACCATAAAAGGGCAGTCCAAGCTTTCAATCGAAGTCTAGAAGACATAAAAGATAGCAATAATTTAACAGGTGGGATGGTCGTCTTACTGACTGATGGCTTCAGACAAATCCTAGTGTGATAGACAGGCGCATGTAGCGAAGCGTCTGTGCCGGGTCGGACATTTCCGATCATTTAACCAACCACTTTGTTAACCTAGCAAAATTTAGATATTCGTGTTCAGTAACACTTTGCTGAAGAGAGCCTGAGACAACCGAACACTCCTTATATGTACTTACCCGGTCTGCCCTCCTATCTGTAGATCAGATGAAAATCTTACCGTACTAAGACCTAATGCACTTCCTTAACACGACTTTAGTGAAGGGGTTTTTAACTGGTTAGCACAATGGGCCGCCCTGGAGGGTTATTCTGACCTTTTGTCGTACTTTAATGTCAAAATATACGCCTAAGATGAATGAACTTTTCTACTGATTTTTTCATGTTTTTATTCAGCTCAGCAAGCTTTGCATTTCGTAGAATAAACCCAAAGTGACACTTCACATTACAAATTCAAAAATATATTATTTCGAATTTAAGCACTTTTATTGCTCTAGGTTGGTGTGGAATATCCATTCTCCACAGAATACAATTTTTGTCACAACCTCGGAAGCAGTTGACTAATTTGTCGTACTTTTAGGCGTGTATTCCGACATTAATTCATTGCAAATTCATTTAGTTTATTTTGTGACAAAAATATCAGAAGCATCATCATCTGAAAAAAAAAACAAGAGTTTTTCTGAACGTAAAAAGGTTTAGCTAGATAGGCTTTGCCTTTGTGTAAATAAAATAATGCATGAACATATTTATTGTAATGTCAGTCATCAATTCGTAAAGAACAAAAAACGGTTTGGTAAAAAATATTTAATAAAATAAATAAAAAAGAACAAAAAAACAACTTCAAGTCATTTAGCAACAAGAAGCAACTCCCAAGGGAATCCAAGAATTAATAAACTGATGATATTCCTCTTTTACCAACCCCTAGATCTACTTCATTTCAGGGACTGCCTTTTCTGACCCATCACAAACAAACCGGCGATCTAATGCGGAAGCCGTTGATTCGTCTCTTAGTACCGGCCTCACAGTTCCTGTTTTTACGACCCTCAAGTCGGCATAGTGTCGACTTCAAACAGGACTCAAGACACACTCCTGTCGCAGTCGCTGAGTTGACATAAGATTGGCCTAGTCCTGACTGCCCAAAAGCAAACCCTATAGACAGCACTAGCATTATCACTCCTCCAGTCAAAACGAACAAGTCGACATAAGGTTGGCTTGATCGCAGAACTGACCCCTTCTTAGCAGAATACCGCTTCATAGTTTTTAAGATGCCTTTCTTTTGAAATATAGCACTGCTTCAGGACAAAGAGTTGACGCACCTCAAGTTAGTTATTCATAGAGCGAGGAGTTGACCGGTGACGAAAACCAGAATTGTTCCTGCTCCAAAAGGTACACAAACGTCGCAACTTCCGGAATCTAGCCAATATCAGCAAGCGCAAAGAAAACACAATTATCTGCGTCAAGCATGAATCCCAGACCTACAGCAGCCTATACCGATACCGGACAACCCACCATCAAAGGCATACCTGCAGATTAAAATAGCCCCTGCCTTAAGAAGTGAACGTTGTTGATAAATTTCAGGAAATAAAGTTTGCTCGCTGGTCTAATCTCCATGAATTAGGTTCAAATGGGAAGACGTACAATATAGTGTACAACTACGGTGATGTAATACAGAAATTGTAATGGTACTTTAACTAATTTTAATGAATTATGCATCTTATAATACAATGTAACGTACTCAAAATAAAAATTTGACAACTAATTCCACGCGGGCAGTATAATTGAAAATGAAATTTTTGAAAAAATTAAATTAAATGTGAGACTATAGATGGCATGTATTAAACAATTTTAACCGAAGTCATTCGAATTCAAGTGATTCTGCTGCTTACCATACTCATATTACCTAAACGACAATTATTACAGCTCATTTCCTCAGCGCATGTAAAAAAAGAAGTTTTAATTAACTCCCACTCATTTCTGGAAACGAACTTAGAAGCAAATCACCTAAGGAAAATAAGTATAATTAGTAAAAAAAAAAAAACTACTGAAAAACATATTCAAATCTTCGTCTTAAAAATTTGCAAAGTAATATGTTTGTATGTATGTAAGATACCTGTAAAAAGACTAACATTAAAATGTTTGCACAAATGTTGACATTCTGGTAAACTAATGTTCCCGCCTTGCACTTTATTTACCTTCGAAAAAATTTCTTTTATCCGGAAGACAACGTTATAACACAAATCAGGGGTGCATTTTAAACGCTTCTACGTTCAGACGTCATTGTCCCATACTACGTTTGCATTTCAAAAAAAAAAAAATTAGAAAAAGGATGCTAACCAAATTCGGCGCGAATATGCATTTCTGGAGGGTTGTTGCATAGTTTGATGTTTGTATAACGTTAAGAGACACAAACAAAAAACTATTGAAAATTCTGTCGAAATACCTATACACACCTACCTAGATTGGTAGAGGAAAATCTCACCGGAAATTTTCCATTCCGTTTGGAGGCAGATAGAAAAGTTTTTGGGTAAATTTCTATATGTATTTATGTACTTTGGGCACACCTTGATCAGGTTCACCAAATATCCTTAATTGAAAACACTTTTGGGTTAGAGTTCGGATGAATTTTGATTATACATTGAAGCAGAAGCATCGGATTGGCGTACCTACTTCTTCATGTTCTCCGGCAAAATTTTCATGCCTCTAGTGCTCTTCAAATTTCGTGTGTATTTTAAAATGCCCGGCAATTTGAAATGCTCCACCTAGCTTCACTTATGTATGTTTGTATATATGTATGGTCAGTAGTCATTCGTTATTGCTATTATCTTCACAACTCTGACATATTTCAGCAGAATATGGGTTATGTCAAAGATTAAGGATAAACACTGGTATATAGATATTGTTCACCGGCCCAGAATATAATAGGCTATCCTCCTACTACAATGACGCAAACCCTAAATGAGGCCCCAGGTATGCTCAGATGTGCGTATTTGTAGTATGCATTTTGTAAATATGTATATTTTAAATGAAGTTCTGAAAGTGTTTCCACAAAATCTGATCAAAAAATCCCGTCTTAAAGAAAAATTATTATTACCAAGCGCAATTTCATTTTTTTGTTCACCCTTGTAGGTAAATTTAATAGCTGTTCTGCCCGTAGTTAGAGCGAACACGCAAATAATGAAGAAATATGATGAAAGTTATAACCCTGGTTCAAAGTTAGTGATTTCGTAGCTTAATTTTTCCGTTCACCAAGCTTACTACACTGTAACTCGCACTCCAACTAGATTTTTTAAAATTTAATAAATGTAATTAATACATAATATATATGCCTGGTAATATTATTTCAAAACCACAATTATAATTTAAATTTATCTGTAAAGTTAAATTTAATATTGAATAAATGTGAAAGAATAAGTAAGATTAAATTAAATCTATGTTTAGACAATTTTATTGTATCTGACAATGTACTCACCAGCTCAGTATTAGGCACTCGATCAAATTGGTTTTCTAATTTATTGAGGTTTGGAATTGGACTATTCTTTATTCTAGTGGATATACAGAATAAAGTGAGGTTAGTAATTCTGACTGCAGTCGATACCCACAGAAAGAATCTTTATTCGGTCGAGACCCGTAATAAAGTGGTTTATATTAGTAAATTTCTTATTCGGTCGATACCCGCAATAAGAATCTTTATTCGGTCGAGACCCGTAATAAAGTGGTTTATATTAGTAAATTTCTTATTCGGTCGATACCCGCAATAAGAATCTTTATTCGGTCGAGACCCGTAATAAAGTGGTTTATGTTAGTAAATTTCTTATGCGGTCGATACCCGCAATAAGAATCTTTATTCGGTCGAGACCCGTAATAAAGTGATTTATGTTAGTAAATTTCTTATTCGGTCGATACCCGCAATAAGAATCTTTATTCGGTCGAGACCCGTAATAAAGTGATTTGTGTTAGTAAATTTCTTATTCGGTCGATACCCGCAATAAGAATCTTTATTCAGTCGAGACCCGTAATAAAGTGATTTATGTTAGTAAATTTCTTATTCGGTCGATACCCGCAATAAGAATCTTTATTCGGTCGAGACCCGTAATAAAGTGATTTATGTTAGTAAATTTCTTATTCGGTCGATACCCGCAATAAGAATCTTTATTCGGTCGAGACCCGTAATAAAGTGATTTATGTTAGTAAATTTCTTATTCGGTCGATACCCGCAATAAGAATCTTTAATTTAATCGCTATTCAAAATAAAATCTTTAATCTAGTCGATACCCAGAATAAAAATAATTATTTGAACTGTCAATTAAATAAAGTATTTAAACTGTTAGTAAAATTTATAGCACTTGGGAATAACACTGGGAAATGTTAATAAAATTTAGAGCACTTGGAAATAACACTAGGAACTAGAATACCAACTTGATCACTGCACTGCCAAACTGCAAAAGAGAACGAGTCAAGTCAGATTCCGATTTATATAGCCATGGGTTGCTCATGGCACCAAAGAACGGCATTCAAAGGCGCATGGCAAATTGGCATAGCAGCTGCACTTCGTTTTCTATTGTTTAAAATGCAACAAAAGAACAAAAAAAAATAAAAAAAAAAAAAAAAACTTGTTTGTAAATTCTATTCAGTCAGAAATATTCGTTGCCTACTGAATTTTTTCTAAATAGATTTTTATTTTCAACTTACCAAGTGCAAATCCATTGTACTACCAATGTACAGTTCTTTCTCGCTGGCTCACTTCACTGCAGCGTTGATAATTTGAACTTCTGATGATAATTTACAGAAAAAATTATCATGCGTGAATGCAATGTACTGCCCGTGGACAGTTATCTGGCTCATCTCTCTGCGAAATTAGTACAATTGAGACCTAAAAATTTTTATTTCTTTAGGTCGGTATATACATGTGTCGACATCTAAATTTTCTGGTTTTAATGATATCAGAATTGTGATGAATTCTGAACATACTGCCCCCCGTTGAAAGGATACAATGCCTTTCAAATATACAAAATACTATGCGATCTGTTGACAACTCCGATGATTCTGAGAAACCTAAGAATGCGGCAGAAGGTATGTAGAGCAATTTCAATAGAAAGAATAATTACTGAGCCCTTGTTGGAACAACGCAGAATATGAGCTGAAAGTGTTGAATGGAGTGAGAAGAAAACAACAAATTTTGTTATTATAGTTTATTTGAAAACTCTGATCTGGCCATCCTTGAACAGCCGTACATTATACCGCGTTCCATTTTGGGTCTTAAAGCGCTGTTTATATTTTTTAGACCTTTTAAGCGCCTCCAAAGACACGATAAAGCTTTCGGTGTCTCCCGTTTCATGATTTGTTATGGTTAACTTGAGATTATCGCTGTCCGCTCCAGCAGGTAACAGGTTTACGTCCTCCAATATCTTCACCTTAGGAGCTGGAGTGTCTGGTGTTGGACCTGACGTCGATATTGCTGAGACTATTGGTGGTTGGAGTGATGTTTCCTGTGGGACTTCTTGTGTGGGAGCTGCAGTTTCGAGTTTAATTCCGGAAGTAGACGATTCTGCTGCTTGTGGTTGGTGCTCTGGAGACGGTGGTGGTGATTCGATCACTTCAATAGTGGTTAATTCTTCCAATGGTGGATAGCGAAGTCGGCTGGCGAATTTTTTCGATCTTGTGGTCCTTTTGCTTTGTTTCACCTTTAGTTTGCTGAGCTGCCTTTCTAACTTCCATATTTCCTTAACTTCCTTCTCAATGCTTTTGCCTGGAGTCGGAGGCAATTCAACTTCCATCGTATTATTTTTGTTCGGCGATTCCATGTTTGCATTTCTCAAATTGAAATTCAACTGTGGCTTGATTTGAGAAGTGCTCAATATTTAAAGAGAACTAACGGGTATTTTTATCTTGCAAAACAAATTTTTTATAGGCAAAAATTTTGTTATCAGTTGTATCAATCTATCATGCCACTTTGTTGCAACAATGCACGCTTGTTCAATTGTGTGAAAAATGTGAATTTTGGTTAGTTAGTTTTTTTTTTTTTTTTTGTTTATTAGGCAGATGTGCTTGAATACTTATTTGCCATGCAATTGTCTTAAGGTTGGATTGGGAGTATGAATTTTGAAATTTTGCTAGGAAGATAGAGTTTTATTATTTGGTGTAGCGGTACTTTTTACCACTTTGTATCAAGAATGCGCCTTTTAATAATTTTCTGAGGAATTAGATATTTTGTATTTTGTTTTTGCGTTTTATATGTGTGCAGTTGTAAGCATGCACTCTCGATTTTGGATACCAAATTTTGTGAACTCTATTGAAATTTCTTCTTGAGAACAAAGAGAAAGAAAAAAAAAATTTATATCTACAAATTAACCTTTAGGTTAGTTCATAAATGTATGACGATGAAATAAATTAAAAGAATTACTTTCAGATTAAGAATAAATGTTGTATTTTTGCAAGACAAAAAAAAACAACTAAAATTTTGGAATGTCATTTAGCTTAAAGGAAGGATGGCTAGTTTTGTAATAGGTCTTTTCAGCACTCCATTCAGCGTTTTCATACTTACAACTCTGACCATCTTATCCACGCCTGGATGAAGTTCAATAATTCGTCCTAATACCCAACGACAGGCTGGCAAATTAGGTTCCTTGATAACAACTAGATCTCCAATTTTAGGATTGGAGATTGGGTTTTTCCATTTTGGTCGATTCTGCAAGGAATTTAGATAATCGTTGGACCATTTGTTCCAGAACTGTTGTTGTAGTAATTGTATGTGATTCCATCTTGTTATTGATGAAGTGTTTGTCTCAAATATTGGTTCTGGTGGAGTTATTAATGAACTGCCGATTAAAAAATGCCCCGGTGTTAATATATCTAGATCTTCTGGATTATCCGAAATAGAACATAATGGCCTGGAGTTCAAGCAGGCTTCAATTTGAGCCAAAACGGTTGCGAATTCTTCGAACGTCAGTGAAGAATTTCCTAATATGCGCTTTAAATGGAATTTGATCGATTTTACTCCTGCTTCCCATAGTCCTCCAAAATGTGGTGCTGAGGGTGGATTGAAATGCCAACGTGTTCCATCCTGTGCTACCTTTGCTGCCATTTCTTCACTAGCTTGTTTTATGGCATTCTTGAGATCCTTTTGCAGGACTTTGTCCGCTCCAACGAAGTTGGTGCCGCAGTCGGAATATATGTCCGTGCAAAGTCCTCGTCGACTAGAAAAGCGTCGAAAAGCTGCGATAAAGGCTGCTGTGGTTAGATCGGATACCGGCTCTATGTGTATGGCCTTGGTGGCCATGCAAACAAAAATGCATATATAGCCCTTGTAAAAACGATTTCCTCTGTGTTTGGACATTTTCAGATTGATAGGACCAGCGTAATCCACCCCGGTTTGTTGAAAGGGTCTTGACATATTTACCCTTGAAGCAGGTAGGTTCCCCATGATTTGGTTTCTATATGAAGCGGATTGTTTGAAGCAAGTAACACATTTGTGTAAAATATTTTTGACGGTTTTTCGTCCTTGTGGAATCCAGAATTCGTTTCTTAAAGTTGACAGAACTAATTGCAAACCTCCATGCAATGTTTTCATGTGAAAGTGATTGATTATTAATGTTGTCAAGTTGCTTTCTTTCGGCAATATTATAGGATGTTTTTGATTAAAGGGGATATTGGCGTTTTGAAGTCGGCCACCCACACGCAATAACTCGTCCGGGTCTAAGAATGGGTTTAGAGACAAGATGTTGCTTTTGGTAGGTAGTGAAATGCCTGCCTTCAGTTGCTTAATTTCTTTTTCGAATGCAGTCCTTTGAGCTAACTTGATTAACAAATATTTTGCTTGAATCATTTCGGATGGTTTTAGAAGCAATGAACTGTTACGATGAGTGTTGGTAATAGTCTTCCGGCTGTGGTTAATAAATCTGAAGCAATAAGCAATGACACGTTGCAGCTTGACAAATGTTGAGAATTTACAAAACAACTCACTGATGTCTGAGTGAGTTGTAGTTAAACAGCTTACTTGCTTTAGCTCAGATTCGATAATGTTGTCTGCCAAGGGTTTTGACTGAGGCCAATTTTCTTCAGAACTCAATAGCCACTGAGGACCGTGCCACCATATTTTGTGGGAACTTAAATATGTAGGTTCAATGCCCCTGGAGTTACAATCGGCCGGGTTGTCAACAGACCGCACATGATGCCATGACGGAATATCAATTAGGTTTTGAATTTCAGCAATCCTGTTTGCTACATATGTTTTGTATTTGTTCGGATGATTGCGAATCCAAGCTAGGACTATAGATGAATCTGTCCAAGCAAATATGGGAACTTTGTTAAATACGAGGTCTGTTTTAACACGATTAATAAGCCTAGCTAAAAGTACAGCGCCACATAACTCAAGGCGAGGAAGTGTGACAGGTTTAACAGGTGCTATTTTGGATTTTGCTATCAGTAAGTTTACATGGACGTTTCCTTCGTGATCTATGGCACGGATGTAAACGGCCGCCGAATAGGCTTGATTGGACGCATCGGAAAATCCATGTATTTGACATGTAGATAAGTCACTGGTGGTGCATATCCACCGTGGTATGTGTATTGTGCTGATCGTACTTAATTTTGCCTTAAATTGTCGCCAGTGCTGGTCAATGTGCGCAGGAATTTTATCATCCCATGAGCATCCAGAAAGCCATAAGGCTTGCATCAGAATTTTGGCTGTAACTACGATTGGAGATATCCAACCAAGTGGATCAAAGAGTGAAGCAATTTCTGACAAAACCGAACGCTTTGTAGAAATTCGATCTACAAACTGTTTGTTTTGCAAAGTGAAGTGATCAGTTCCCGGGTGCCAATGGATGCCCAAAGTTTTTACAGATTCATCACTTGCGAACCGTAAAGGAAGTTGCACTTCCCTATGTTCTTCTGGGATGCTTGATAAGAGATCCGATGAATTGCTGACCCACTTCCTTAAATTGAATCCTGCTGACGATAAGAGGTTAATAAGCTGCTTTTGTATTTCCAACGCTTCCACGATGGAATCTGCACCAGTGAGCAAATCATCAACATAAAAATCCCGTGGTATAATTCTGGCAGCTATAGGATATTTAGCAGATTCATCGGTGGCTACCTGATGTAAGGTTTTAATTGATAAATATGGAGCTGGAGTTGTGCCGAATGTAACAGTGGTTAACTTAAAATCTTTGATGACTTCATTGGGGTTGTTTCTCTAAACAATCCTTTGGTAATTTTGATCTGGAGATTGAACGTTTATCATTCGGTACATTTTTTCTATGTCGGCTGACATAGCAAATTTGTACTTTCGCCATCTAAGTAACGTTGAGAAGAGTTCGGATTGCAGTACTGGGCCTGTATGCAACTGTTCATTTAGACTTTTCCCATTAGAGGACTTAGCCGAAGCATCGAATACAACTCGTACTTTGGTAGTTGTACTGTCTTTAATAACGGCGTGGTGAGGAAGATAATAGCATTTATCTTTATTAACTTCCTTGTCAACTGCTGTCATGTGTCCTAATGATTGATACTCATTAATACAAGCTTTATATTCCTGACTAAGCTCAGGATTTTGCTGTAGTTTACGCTCTAAACTATGAAATCTTCGTACGGCCATGCCACGAGAGTCTCCTAAGCTAGGACTTTCATTGATGAAGGGTAATCGGACTTCATAGCGACCGTTTGTGTCTCGATGGTGAGTTTTCTTGTAGAATTCTTCACAATCACGGTCTGCTCTAGATAGTTGTCTTCCTGAGATAAATTCTTCGGCTTCCCAAAACCGTCGCAGAAGTTTGTCCAATGAAGACTCTTCCTCGTAATACGCGTTTGCTGTTAACGCAGACGCTTTAGAGATTGTGGAAGTGCTGTTTAGGTTCCCGAAAAGAATCCAACCGAGCGTGCTATTTTGCGCGATTGGTGTTCCTGTAGGACCTTTTCGTAATCCTTCTAAGAGGATTTCTCCGTATACGTCCGCTCCTAATAGCAGGTCGATTTTTCCTGATTTGAAAAAATATGGATCGGCGAGTTGCAGATCACGTACATGGGTCCATTCCTTGTTTGGAATGGTGGACGGAGGTAATATGTCTGTGATAGTGTTCACGACAAGAGCATCAATCGTGCTCACCTTATTCGAGGTTGAATAAGGATGTATATCAATTGTTACTTGTTTTTTGACATACATAGCTTCTGACTTTCCTAAGCCAGTGATTTGTATGGATGTGTTCATAATAGCCAACTGCAGCTTGCGTGCGGCGGCTTGTGTTATGAACGAGACTTGGGAACCTGAGTCAATCAACGCTCGCAGAGTAAACATGGTACCCTTTCTTGACGGAACTTTAAGCAATGCTGTGGCAAGCAAGGCTTGTGTAGTTCTTACTGATTGACTTGCATGAAGCGAGTGAATATTAGACGTGGAAGGTGAATTACAAGGCTGAACTCGTTCCAGTGAATTTGGTGTGGCCTTGTGTGAGCTCTGTGTATTTGTGCTATTCCTATGAAGTAAGGAATGATGCTTCCTTCCACATCGTTGGCATGTAAATTTGCTTGAGCAAAACTTTGAATTGTGACCTTTTGAAAGGCAGTTTATACACAAGCTATTTGATGTAACGATTTTAAATTTAGCATCTACATCCAATTTTACAAATTTTGGGCATTTGTATAAACGATGTTGCTCTTTACAAAGTGTACATCTGTCACCAGATGACGTAAAGTGAGTTGATACTTTTGAAATCTGAGCTGGTTTATTCATTACATATGGTTTTGTGTCTGCGATTGCTTCTAAAGTTCGGAATCTTTTCCCTAGAAATTTCTTTAAAGATTCAAGGGTGGGAAGTTCGTTTACGCTATTCACTTCTTGCTCCCATAAACGATGTGTCTCTGCTGGTAAACATTGCACTAGCATGTAAATCAGGATTGTATCCCAGTGTTTAGTGGGAACTTCTAATGCTTCGAGTTCATAAATGCATTCGGAAGATTTGTCTAGCACAGTTTTTATTGCCTTGGCTGACTCTTGTGTTGCTTTAGGTAGATTGAACAGGATTTTTAATTGAGCATTTATTAATACTCGCTTATTGTCATACCTATTAAGCAATATCTTCCATGCGTTGTGGTAACTCGCGTTGGTCATTGGAAGCTGACGCAACAAATGTTCTGCTTCTCCAGAAATATTTGATTTTAAATAATGCAATTTTTGTACTGGAGATAACGCAGAATTTGTATGCACCAGGGATTGGAATAGATCACGAAACGACCTCCATGACTCATATGACCCTGAGAATCTTGGGATTGTGATGCTAGGCAATCTTAAAAACGAAGATTCATTCTCCGTGTTCGGTTTTGATTCCACTTTTGTTTCGAATGCATCTAGTGCATCTCTGAGAATACCTCGAAACGTGTAATATTTATTTTCCACGCTTGAGAACTGGTCGTTTGCAAAATATTCGTATTTTTGCAGTTCGCTAGCCTCTAAAGGCTGAGTAGCTTGGAGAATTGTATAATGCGTATTCTTATAGTCAGACCAAATTTCGCTTAGGGCGTTTAACCGCTCAGAAATAAGTCCTTTCGTTCGTTTTTCTATCTCAGTTTTGTTGTAGTTATTGAACGATTTTTCGAAGATTAGAGCTGAGGTGGTTTGATTAGCGAGAAGTTTTTGCAGTGTAGCCATGATTGAAAGACTGAGAATATATACCACTAGACTTTAAATCCGGCTCGAAGGACCATAAAATGTTCTGCCCGTAGTTAGAGCGAACACGCAAATAATGAAGAAATATGATGAAAGTTATAACCCTGGTTCAAAGTTAGTGATTTCGTAGCTTAATTTTTCCGTTCACCAAGCTTACTACACTGTAACTCGCACTCCAACTAGATTTTTTAAAATTTAATAAATGTAATTAATACATAATATATATGCCTGGTAATATTATTTCAAAACCACAATTATAATTTAAATTTATCTGTAAAGTTAAATTTAATATTGAATAAATGTGAAAGAATAAGTAAGATTAAATTAAATCTATGTTTAGACAATTTTATTGTATCTGACAATGTACTCACCAGCTCAGTATTAGGCACTCGATCAAATTGGTTTTCTAATTTATTGAGGTTTGGAATTGGACTATTCTTTATTCTAGTGGATATACAGAATAAAGTGAGGTTAGTAATTCTGACTGCAGTCGATACCCACAGAAAGAATCTTTATTCGGTCGAGACCCGTAATAAAGTGGTTTATATTAGTAAATTTCTTATTCGGTCGATACCCGAAATAAGAATCTTTATTCGGTCGAGACCCGTAATAAAGTGGTTTATATTAGTAAATTTCTTATTCGGTCGATACCCGCAATAAGAATCTTTATTCGGTCGAGACCCGTAATAAAGTGGTTTATGTTAGTAAATTTCTTATGCGGTCGATACCCGCAATAAGAATCTTTATTCGGTCGAGACCCGTAATAAAGTGATTTATGTTAGTAAATTTCTTATTCGGTCGATACCCGCAATAAGAATCTTTATTCGGTCGAGACCCGTAATAAAGTGATTTGTGTTAGTAAATTTCTTATTCGGTCGATACCCGCAATAAGAATCTTTATTCAGTCGAGACCCGTAATAAAGTGATTTATGTTAGTAAATTTCT
This sequence comes from Dioctria rufipes, assembly GCA_963924295.1. Lineage (NCBI taxonomy): Eukaryota > Metazoa > Arthropoda > Insecta > Diptera > Asilidae > Dioctria > Dioctria rufipes. The sequence goes on from OZ002743.1 coordinate 164,558,920, forward strand.
TATTCGGTCGATACCCGCAATAAGAATCTTTATTCGGTCGAGACCCGTAATAAAGTGATTTATGTTAGTAAATTTCTTATTCGGTCGATACCCGCAATAAGAATCTTTATTCGGTCGAGACCCGTAATAAAGTGATTTATGTTAGTAAATTTCTTATTCGGTCGATACCCGCAATAAGAATCTTTAATTTAATCGCTATTCAAAATAAAATCTTTAATCTAGTCGATACCCAGAATAAAAATAATTATTTGAACTGTCAATTAAATAAAGTATTTAAACTGTTAGTAAAATTTATAGCACTTGGGAATAACACTGGGAAATGTTAATAAAATTTAGAGCACTTGGAAATAACACTAGGAACTAGAATACCAACTTGATCACTGCACTGCCAAACTGCAAAAGAGAACGAGTCAAGTCAGATTCCGATTTATATAGCCATGGGTTGCTCATGGCACCAAAGAACGGCATTCAAAGGCGCATGGCAAATTGGCATAGCAGCTGCACTTCGTTTTCTATTGTTTAAAATGCAACAAAAGAACAAAAAAAAATAAAAAAAAAAAAAAACTTGTTTGTAAATTCTATTCAGTCAGAAATATTCGTTGCCTACTGAATTTTTTCTAAATAGATTTTTATTTTCAACTTACCAAGTGCAAATCCATTGTACTACCAATGTACAGTTCTTTCTCGCTGGCTCACTTCACTGCAGCGTTGATAATTTGAACTTCTGATGATAATTTACAGAAAAAATTATCATGCGTGAATGCAATGTACTGCCCGTGGACAGTTATCTGGCTCATCTCTCTGCGAAATTAGTACAATTGAGACCTAAAAATTTTTATTTCTTTAGGTCGGTATATACATGTGTCGACATCTAAATTTTCTGGTTTTAATGATATCAGAATTGTGATGAATTCTGAACAATAGCATTAGGCATTTTTCCAGAATTTCATCTACCAACCTAGAAAACTTAGTGAAACTATAGTTCCAAAGATTGCAGGACGATTGAACTTATTCAAATTATACTAATAGTTAATATCGTAAATAACATTGCAATGCTGCACAGGTCGAAACCATTGAATACTTTTAAATTCCTAGCAAATGCTTGATATAATTTATAAATGTTCGCACTACAAAGCAGCAATGGCTGAGTACAGCTGATAGATTTGAAAAATCTTTTAATTTCCCAGGTTGTATAAAATCATTCCTCAATCTGCTTTGAGTAGATACTGAGAGCAATTGCATTAGCATCGGGGGTCTATGCAGCCTATTTAGTGAATTTTAAATACATGGTAAACACATGGGGTATATATACTGAGTTTTATGTCAAACATATAATCTTAAGTATTTTTAAACAATTAATTAAAATTATCCTAAATTTTGCGCTTTTTCTCATCTAGCGGTGTCCCCATGAACTACACAGATTTCCAATAGAGCGGAAAAATACAGCTATTCATGTTGAAATCACTCCAAATTAATTTGGACGTGCAGAGTCATCCTTTAATTAATAAAATTAATTTGAAGAAATTATCTTTTACCGTTCAAAAGTTCCAATGAAAAATTGGTAAAAAACAAAAATTAGCTACTTTTTTATCCGATTTTTATAAATAAACAGTTATTGGAAAGGTCTTGATGATTACATTACAAATATATAACAACAGTTTATCCCGATCATACAAATGAGAGAGAGAGAGAGAAAAAGAAGGTAGGGAGTTGTACTACGCATTAAATTAATCATATGTATCTCCTACAATCATTAACTTTTTTTTAATTTCTTCCTGTTTCTTTTATTGTGATTTTTTATTACATATCTCCCTTCTTGACCGAGTAGGCGTGCATTTGGCTCTTATCATTTATGAAATTTGAAGTCCTCATGTGTAAGTATAAAACCCAAGGAATTTTAAGTTTATAAGATCTCATACCATTTCATGGTTTGAATAGCTTTTTTTCCGTGTTATATTTTGATAATTTTTTCGAATTTATTAATACCGCCTGTACTGCTCGAAGTTAGAACGTACACGCAAATTTGAATTTACTGAAAACTACAATGAATGCACTGATAATTATGGATTAAGATCAGTGGTTTATCCTCTTATAATTAAAAACACTGTCCACTTCTTTTAACGTTCAATAATAGACACTTATTTCTTAATGTTGCCCACTAATTATAGTAAGATAAGATTATGTATATAAGGAATTAGGTCAAAGATCCACATACACTAGAAAACACACTTAATAACACAGATTTGTAATGCACAATTAGTTGTATTGGGATAAAACTCAATATGTAAGTTTGGGTCAGAGAAAACACGTATTGCCAAAAAATTGCAGTATAAAATCGTTAAAAAGGCTATATGTTTATAAAATAAATATAGAGTAAGTTGAATTGATATATTTGATAAATATGCACACGAAGTATATAGTATGTAAATATATATATGTAGGATTGATTGTTGGGCAGGGAATTGTATCACAAGTGATATACACACTTCTTGTTAAATCAAAACTATATTTCGAGTAGTACTTTACAAAATCTTTTTAACTTTAGGTTGGACATGCGTGGCTGTCTTGTTGTCTCTTCTCCGTCTCTACCTTCACTCGCTCAGCGACGACAAAAATGATTGTTGGCTACGTTTTCACCGCGTTTCTCTGACTGCTAGAATTTTCAGGGTTACCACATTCGGTCATCCTATGTGTTCATCCGTCTCGGGGAACCCATGATCCTTACCAACAGCGAGGCCGATCGTGCGTCGTGGATTATCTTCGTTTGTAATTCGTCATCTCCATTGTCCTTATAGTCGTCTTCTTGAATCAACTCATCTTCATAATCGTCTTCTTCAATCAGCTCGTCTTCTTGAGTCAGCTCGTCTTCATAGTCAGCTCATCTTCATAGTCGTCTTCTTGAATCAGCTCGTCTTCTTGAATCAGCTCATCTTCATAGTCGTCTTCTTGAATCAGCTCGTCTTCTTGAATCAGCTCATCTTCATAGTCGTCTTCTTGAATCAGCTCGTCTTCTTGAATCAGCTCGTCTTCTTGAATCAGCTCATCTTCATAGTCGTCTTCTTGAATCAGCTCGTCTTCTTGAGTCAGCTCATCTTCATAGTGATAGTTCGCATGTCTTGATCGTCTTCGCAGGAGATTTTCCTTAAAATTTCGTCATTGTATGGTGTCTTTGATGTTTGTTAAGTTTTCGTCATCTTCATGAGTCGGTGTACTATTCATCGTCGAGGCAAGTGCTACAGCGTCACAACTCTACGGTATTTTATCAATGTAAAATTCTTCATTATTTATGTAATGAATTCAATTCACGCGTTCGGATTTCATAATACTCTAGTGCGTCTTCGTTATCTATAATGATTAGTCTTTTTTTAATTTTCTTCATGAAATTATGGATAATCTTAAACTATTCGTGTGTACAATATGCTATATTCATCATCTTCAATTTGTTTAGGATCTGTTCTTATGAGAAGTGCTGAACGGTTACATCCTATGATTGGTTACCGCCTAAGTTATCATCTGTTAGGGTTATCTTATTTAGATCGTCTTCGGCTTCATCCACTCCTTCGTGTTCATTTTCGCTTTGTTCTTCTTCATCGGAACTTTCGAAATGAGTATACGGCTTCATAAAGTCAACGGCTGTTGAAGTGGTATTTGGTCCTGCGTGGTGACCTACTTTGACTACGTCAAAGCGTTCATTTCCCTTTTTCTTAACAATTCGATAAGGGCCGATATAGCTAGGGCTTATTTTAAGTCCTGTTCCGAATTGTGTCCGCTTAATTGCTACAAGATCTCCAACTTCATAGTTACTTGGGAGGCTTTCTTTTCTTATTAAAATTGCGTCGATTCTCCTCTTGCATCTTCAAGATACCTTGTGATGCTCTTTCACGACTTTCGTCACGTTCTTCCAGGTAGATGTTCCTTAGTTCGGTCTCTATCATCTGTTTCAAATTGATATCGTCGTTCATCTTAATTTTTGTACCGGTTAAGAGCTCAAATGGGGTCGTTTTATGCTTCTCTGGTAAGTGCCATTTATCCATCGTTGTAATTGACTGAGTCGTTTGTACCAGGTATCTTCCTCGCCAATAGTAGCCTTTGTGAGTATGGCGATGACTATACGGTGTATCCGCTCAACCTGCCCATTACCTCGCGGTACACCTGTCGTAATCGTAACGTGCTCAATGCGCTCTTGATCGCAGTAATTTTTAAACCCCGCAGCAGTAAAGGCTGGTCCTCTGTCCGTGATAATTCGGCTGGGATTACCAAAAACAGCTTGTAGAGAATTAAGTTTATCTATTGTCTCTGAAGTGGTGATAGTCTTCATCGCGAATAGCCAAGTAAATTTTGTAAATGCGTCTATTACACTGAAAATATAACGGTATCCTTTTTTTGTTGCCGTCATCGGACCCAAATGGTCGACATGGTACGTTTCTAAAGGTATCGATTCTTTCGGAATACAATGTAAGTAACCTTCTTTTCTTCCTTCTTTCTTCGCGAGTAGACAAGGTATACAGCTACTTAGAAATTTCTTTATTTTCTGACTTAAATTGGGAATATAGTAATCTTGCTCAATTATAGCTTCCATTTTTTTCAATCCAAAGTGGCCTTTTTCGTGCGCCATTTTAATTACTTCCATTTGCATACTACGTGGTATGACTAATAGCTTAGCTCCGTTTTTGTATTTGAATAGAATCTCTCTTTCAAGCCAATAGTCCTCAAATTCCTCGCTTTTCAGAATTTCCCTTATAGCTTTGAGGCTTTCATCTTTCTTCTGTAATGCTCTCACTTTCTCTAAAAGTGTGACATCTTCGATTGACATGACGACTGGATTACAGCTTAGTGCATCGACATGAGGCATAAGTCGTCCCCGCTCTGTGTATTATTTCGTAATCAAACTCGCTGAGCATGATAGCCCATCTTGCAATTTTTCGCCGAAATTTCTTTTTTCTCCATTGTGCATCTAAATGCTGAGCAATCAGTAACCAATTTGAATCTACAGCCAAGTAGATAAACCCGAAACTTTTTCAGTGCAGTAACAACTGCTAATACTTCAAGCTCATAGCTGCTGTATTTTTGCTCAATTGGCGACGTCCTGCGACTCAAATAATATACTGGATGAAATTTACCGTCTTCGGACTTCTTTTGCAACAAAATTGCACCATACCCAACCTTACTAGCATCTGTGTGTACTTCAGTAGGTGCATTTGGATCATAGATCGCTAAGACAGGACCATTACATAATGATTCTTTCAGAGCATGAAACGATTGAATTTGTTTACAACCGAACTCAAATTTGGAGTCTTTACGTAATAAGTCACTGAGGGGTCTTGCAGTAAGAGCATATCCCTTAACATACTTACGAAAATATCCCGTTAGGCCAAGAAACGATTGAACTCCTTTTATATTACTGGGTGTTGGGAAATTTGTTACGGCCTTGATTTTATTTTCTCTTGGGCTTATATTTCCGTTTGCAACTCTATACCCCCAAATAATTTATCTCATTCTTTAAGAATTGACATTTACACCATTTAATCTCAAGTCCATGATTTGCTGCTACGTTTAAGACTTCTTCTAGAACACTCAAAGCATGATTGTCGTTTTCCAGCTAGTACAATTATATCGTCAATATAGGTAAGGAACTTTCCTTCCCGCAACAAGGAAGCAAAAACTACGTTAATATATCTCTGGAATTGGGTGGGTGATGTACACAGTCCAAACGGTGCTTTTTTAAATTCGTATTGGCCGAAAGGAGTGACGAACGATGTATACTTACAGGAGTCTTCGTGCAAAGGTAGATGAAAAAATCCGTTACGCAAATCTAACGTTGAAAATACTCGTATTTTTGCCAATTTATCTATCTGATCTTCTATAATTGGGAGCGGATAATGATCCCTCATCACCACCTTATTTAATCGTCGATAGTCAATACAAATTCTTTTTGACCCGTCTTTTTTATTTACCAGAACTATAGGACTCGCAAAGTCGGATATACTAGGTACTACAATTCCTTCTTTTAACCATTCTTCAATTTGGTTCTTTACTATGTCACTTTCGTATTGCGATAAACCTTCTTGGGTTCTGATAAATAGGTGTCTCGTCCTTTAAAATTATTCTCATGTTAAAGTTAGGTATTTCGATATTTTTCTTTGGCTCGTAACTTCTTATGAGACTGAGTAATTTTTGTTGATGTGATTTGGATTTTATATGTTCCACACTTATTTCATCTTCTGTGGAGACTGGCAGACAAAGTGAGTCATTTACCACTGAAGTTAGTCGAACTTCCGATGGTGATATGAAAACAGTTACTCTATTTAATAAAGTTTTTCCTATAATTACGGGCCTCGGTAGAAGTTCATCAGCGACTACATGGAAATTTTCGAATAACGAGTGATTATCAATTTTTATTTCAGCTCCGAAGAATCCCTTCGTCATCAGCCCACTAGAACCTACGCCTTGAAATGTTATTGGCTTATCTAGTTTTGGTTTTCCCATGGATGTGTGAACATTTTCCCTTACAAAACTTAAATCACTTCCTGTGTCTATCAGCGCTTTAACTTCCACTTCATTTATCAGCACTGATTTAAGATAAAGGTCTTCTTTCTCTAAAACCTCCTTCATTACGGCAACTTCCGCTTTATTTACCGATTTGTTACCTCTCACTGGACAATGTGAACTTTTGTGACCAAACTTGTTACACGAGAAGCACTTTGGTCCGCGGTTTTTATTTGGGCAACACCTTGATATATGACCAGCAGACCCATGTAGCTTCAGAGGATTTCTTTTCACCAGTGTCTCTGGGTATTCTCCTATTTTCCACAGGTGTCCCTTTCTTTGATTTTTCCTTTATCATTGCATATATTTCTAACTTTCTCTTGAACTCTTCTAAACCATTCGCACCATGCAACACCATTTTGTTCCTCTCGTCATCAACTATGCCTTCAATAACATATGTCATGATTGCTTCATCTTCGATTCGCGCCCGTCTTCCTAATTCTATAATTGAAAGGAAGTATTCATGGAATGTTTCATTAAAGTGTTTTTTCCGCCTTCTTAATTCTGAATGTAGTTCAGCACTATTGTCTTTTGGACGAAATTCTTTCAAAAGGAATACTTTTAGCTTATCCCATGAGTCTAAGCCCTCTTCTGTTCGTATAGCTAGTTTTGCCGTTACCGTCAGCAATGTTTTACTAAAAACGATTTTCTGTAACTCGCTCCACTTAAACACTTCTGCTGTAGCTTCAAAATCATTAACCCAACTTGTTATTCTATAATCATTTTTCCCACTGAAAGTATTCATTGAATTTTCGACGTCCGAAAATGAAAACATATTCGATGAATCAATCTGCGTGCGAACGCTTTGCATATCTGACACTTCTTTACGTAACCTCTCTATTTCCCTATCTTTAAGCTGTCCCTCAATGGCCAGTATCGTCTCTTCCTTTTCCTTTAAAGCAGATTTTAATTCTCTAACCATCTCTTCGTATGCTAAACTAGCATTCACCTCACTGTTTTCACTATCTGTTTTTCGTTTGAATAGGGACCATTGTGCTACTTTTATTCCTACGTAAACCTTTCTGACGTTTGCCCATGTTAAGTGATTGTCTGATCAGACAATGGTTACTGAATAAAAAATCTACGGTTGATTAGTCAGTTATGACCGTATGAAAACAGGAGCCAGAATTATTTTACTATCCCGAGCTAAATTACGATCTAGAATGAGTTTAAATGAGTATTTATTCAACAAGGTCTTCGTCTAAATATTCCTCCTAAAGAACACTCTCATAATCGATTCTCTATCTGCATATTTTATGTACACACTATAGCCTATCAATGTTTCATTCAGTAGAATGCTACCAAATAAATTTTATTAAGCCAAATGATGTTCCGCACAATAATATTCCAGCGAGCGTTATTCTGATTTAAAGTCAAACTTGACAATCCGGTCAAACCCGTTCCAACACAAAGCTGCGAAATTCAAATTGGAATGTGGCCAGACACCACACAAAAATATTCTTATGCTGATGGGCATCGAACACGCATAAAAACCAATAAACTTGTACTTGCCTGAGTTCTCCTTATATTTTATCTTCTTTCACTTGCCTTTCGTTGTGCTTTGTGTTTCAGTTGAGTTGATCCGTCAAATGTTGGAAACGACTCGAATGCGATGTAATGCGTTTGCTTATTGCCTACCTGTTCGGGTGATGATACCGGTAACTTGCGGTAACCTAAATTTTGTCTTCGTTTAATATGTCCCGTTCAATGTAAAGTTGAAAAACTGTGCACAAATTCCCTTTTCCCATATCCCGGTTGAGCCCCCAGATTTGTAGGATTGATTGTTGGGCAGGGAATTGTATCACAAGTGATATACACACTTCTTGTTAAATCAAAACTATATTTCGAGTAGTACTTTACAAAATCTTTTTAACTTTAGGTTGGACATGCGTCTTGTTGTCTCTTCTCCGTCTCTACCTTCACTCGCTCAGCGACGACAAAAATGATTGTTGGCTACGTTTTCACCGCGTTTCTCTGACTGCTAGAATTTTCAGGGTTACCACATA